>WOVY01012509.1:57500-301647 GCA_013436015.1 Rhipicephalus annulatus
TTTTTCGGGATCAAGACACCTTCCATATTTCATGGTTGCTTGTGTGTTTTGTGTTGTTGTGCGGTTCTAACTTAGCGAGTGACGTAAAGTAATTTTGAACATTTTGCAATGAGAAATACCTTTTTTCTAATAATCTACATTCGCACAGCCTGTCAACGAGGCGTAATTTGTATGAGAAATATACCATGTGTGGTTGAAAGTCGTTCAACATTTTCAATATAACGGATAAATTTCTTTTGAATTGTTACAAGTTTTTGCATTTTTGCATTTTGAAGTTGTTGCGCTGACAAAATACGAATAAGCCATGTCGTGCCCAACGTTTTTTCTTGATTAGAGAAGGTGGCCGTTACGCGACCAGTAAATTTTTGTGTGAAGTTGTGATGGCATTCAGATTTTTCAACTACCACTTTTCTATAGAATACTAAGATAGAGCAATTTGCAATGGTGTAAACTCTGATTTCATAAACATTATGATCGTAGAGCCTTTGTACTGGAAATTGTACAGTGGAGGGCCGAGAAAAGAAGTTCTAAAGCATGTGAAACAAATACTGGTGCCAGGTGGTTTAAAAACATTCTTGTTTTCACCTCCATACTATTACCTTGCCTGTTACCACGTGGCTAGAGGAAAGAGGGGGTATATACCAAGGGGTACTTATTGTTTGATTTGTATGAAACCTGAATTTACCGAACATTTGTTTTAGACAGCTAGAGTCCCGTTTACTTTCGGGATATTATGCAAAGAATTTTGAAGTAGTAGTAGTAGTACAAAACTTTATTATATACATAATCCAGACAGGCTTGAACTACAGTGCCCCGAGGAATATACGGGGTGGAGAGCGAAGTCTATCTGGCAGGGTGGTGCCCCTATTCCAGGGCCCTATTGGCGCGAGCCATCCGTTCAGCTCTTTGGATCAGTCGCAGCTGATCCACTAGGGCTGGGCTAGACAGCAGCGCCTCCCATTCCTCCCACGTGCCAGTGGTGTCGTGCTCTTCGTCGTGCTCTGCACACTCCCAGGTGATGTGAAAGAGTGTTGGGGTGGCTCCACACCACGGGCATATATCTCTGTACGCCGTGGGGTAGATCAGGTGAAGAGTGGGCAGGTTTGTGTAAGTGTTAGTTTCTATTTTTTTAGCGCTGTTGCCTCCGCAGCGCTGAGCTGGCTGTGAGGACGTGGATACAGCTGCCTGTTTTCTCTGTAGTACATTAAAATTGTTGCGAAGCAAGGGTCCAGGGGTTTAGGGTCATCACTTGCATTGGCTTGAGTGGCTCGGTGATTTGTGAAGCCTCGAGCCGCCTCGTCCACGCGCAGGTTCCCTGTCACGCCCTCGTGCTCCAGTGCCCAAGTCACAGCCTGTACGTATTTCACTGTAGGGTCCCACCCTGTCCCAACCAATATACGGAGCGCCTGTGCTCCAATTTTGCCCTTTAGATAGTTTCTGCAAGCTTTTTGCGAATCTGTAATGATTGCTAATGAAGCGTTTCATGTCCATCCCTCTTTTATTGCGAGTTCTATGGCAACTTCTGCTTGCGTTGTCGACGCCTGATCTATTGAAGCGCAGGCTGTAATTTTCCCTCTATGGTCGGTTGCTACACACACATATCTCTTTGCATTGGTCTGATAAGGCGCGGCGTCAGTGAATCTGGCCGTGTTCAAAAATCTTGTCTTTTTGTCTATGTAGTCAGCCCTTGCCTTTCTTCTTCCAGCATGCAGAGTAGGATCCATGTTGCTTGGTATTGGCAATATGGTGTACCATTCTCTGAATTCGCTTGGTACATCTTTATTTTCTTGGTGTGTTTGTAATAAAGTATCGCGCCCTAGTTTTGTTAGGACTGCTCTGCCCGTTGGGGTCTGGAGAAGGCGATTTTCTTGTGCTAGTAACTGGGCCTCGGATAATTCTTCAATTGTGTTATGAAGACCAAACGCCAGCAGCTTGTCGTTTGAAGTATTCCGCGGTAATCTCAGAGCTGTCTTGTAGGCCATTCTAATTATTTGGTTTGCTTCTTCCTTCTCTTCCCTGTTCATAATTTGATACGGAAGCGAGTATGTAGTGCGACTGAGGACGAGGCTTTTGACCAATTTTAGAGTACCTTGTTCTCTCATGCTTTATGGTTGTTTGTTATTCGCGAGATCATGCGTGAGATCTAAAGTACTGATGTTTTGAGTTGATTTAGTGTAGGCAGACATCTCTGATTAGCTTGAAGCCACATTCCTGGTATGCGTACGGTATCTTTCTCCGGAATGACATTTCCGTCAAGCTTGACTTCCAGCTTTAGACTCGGGTCGATCCTCTGTGGTTTTCTCTTCGTGAAGCGAATGAGCTCTGACTTTTCGGCTGCGCACTGAAGACCCCGTATTCTTGCGTACTCTTCTACGGTGCTAGCTGCCTGTTGTAACCTATCTTCTTTCTCTGCTAGGCTGCCTGTGGTTGTCCATACCGTAATATCGTCTGCATATATCGCATGTTGTAGACCGGCAATATCTGTGAGTTTTCCTGCAAGGCCTGTCATGACGACATTGAAAAGTGTCGGTGAAATGACCGCTCCTTGGGGTGTTCCTTTGTTTAGAGGTTTAATGATATCGGATTCGTAATCTCCCAGCTTGACTGTTGCAGTCCTGTTACTAAGAAAACTTTTGACGTAGTCAAACATTCGTTCTCCACAGTTAGCTTCCTACAGGCCTTCTAGTATTGCTTTATGACTGATGTTATCAAAGGCTTCCTTCATGTCAACTGCCATAACGACGCTTTCCCCAACCTTAGAGATGTACATTAATACTTGTTCTTTTAAAAGTAGTGAACATCTTGCGTGGAAAGGTGTGAGCGAAAGCCAAACATAGTTTCGGGCATGAGGTTGTTCTTCTCGAGATGGTAGAGGAGCCTGGTGTTCACCAGTTTTTCAAAGATTTTTCCTAAGCAGGACGTGAGCGAGATAGGTCTCATGTTCTCAATGGCAAGTTTTTTTTTCCTGGTTTGGGCACCATGACCACAATCGCATGTTTCCATTCTGGTTTCCTCATCCTCAACTATTCAAACTGTAAGTGAAGCGCCAAAATCGAACACTTATACCATCCTGTTTCTGCCTGCACTTCCTACCGTCAGCATGAAACGCCTTAACAGACAGTCTGTGTCGAGGTCTCTGGAAACGCTCGTGCCAAATGAGATCACGGACATAAGAGTGAACGCCAGAAAGAATATACTGGCTGTTGACGTTTTGCACGCAAGTGCGTTGGGCGTTCTGCGCACTGTAACTGACTTGGACGGCAACCAGGTGCGCTCTCATGTTCCCTTGGGATGTGATGTAGTAACCGGCGTGATCTACGACATTGATGTCGCTATTTCCAATAAGGACTTACAACTTCTTGTCAAGTCAACAACTGATACTCCAATTGTTGATGTCACCCGGCTAGGCAAGTCTCGCTGTGTGAAGATTGCGTTTAAGAGCACATCACTCCCCTCTCATGTGAAGGTGGGGTACTTCAGACATGCTGTGCGGCCTTTCATTCCGAAGCCTCTCCAGTGCCGTAAATGCATGAAACTTGGACATGTGAGCAGCGTCTGCGAGAATTCGGTGGTATGCCACCGCTGCGCCGAGCACCATGAAGCGGATAAGTGCGTCGCAACTGTTAAGAAATGCTCTAATTGCAATGGATCCCATGAAGCCACATCGAAGGACTGCCCGCGGATTCAGAAGAAAATTGCCATCTTGAAGGAGATGGTGCGCGATCACTCATCTCATCGAGAAGCCGCAGCTAAAGTCAGAAGGCGTCGTTCACGTCGACGTCGGTCTTCGAGGACGCCCGCTACCTCCTCGACACGTTTGCGTGACCCCTCATCAGTACCACCTCCTTTGCCTCCCAGACCACATGCCGTGGGAAAGGCTGTAAAGGACAAAGCCAGTGAGCATACCCTAACTGCGACAGAGTGGCCTGCACTTCAAGGGGAAGCAGCATCAAGCGAACCGAAGGAGCTTCATGACGGCCAGTCCGCGCTCCCGGTTCGAGATCTTTCCAACCAAGACAGGCAAGTGACTGCAATCGTGCCGGTTCGAGATCTTTCCAACCAAGACAGGCAAGTGGCTGCAATCGTGCAATCATTAATTGCCACGATTCGCACGCTACTGAGCAGCATACAGTCTCCGTCTGCTAAGAGCGCACTGCAAATACTGGATGCACTGAATCCAGTTCTTGCTAACTTCGTATAAGCACAATGGCTCAACAAAATCTCATCTTCCGCACTAAAGTTAAAGGTGCGTCGATTTTTCAGTGGAATGCCAGAGGCATGAAGTCCCGTATCTCGGACTTTCGCCAATTTGTTCGGGCCAATCAATTCCCTATACTTGTCATATGTGAACCAAACGTATCAACGCCTTATAGATTGTCTGGTTATGAAGCTTTTTGTTCAGCCGCTTGCGAAGAACGAAGCAAAGTAATTGTTTACATTCGCACAGACTTGACTTATCTTTCGCACCAAATAAGTTCAAATGACGACAATCAGTACGTGTGTCTTCGTGTGAAGAAGAATGCAGTTTCGTTCACGCTTATTGGTGGATATATATCTCCGTCATCGCGATTTGATTGCGACAGATTAAAAGACATCCTAATGAGAACCGATGGGCCTTGGATCATCACCGGTGACTTCAATGCCCATCACATGCTTTGGGGAAGCACTAGGATGAATGCCAGGGGCCGGAACCTTGTTACATTCGCTTCCGATTACGACATTTCCATCATGAACGATGGTACCCCCACATATCTGCGGGGTCTCACGTATGGCAGTTGCCTTGACCTGACATTGGTGTCACGGTGCTTCTCTCACAAAGTTAAGTGGTTTTGCGATATTGAGACTCATGGGAGTGATCACATACCCACCTACGTGACGATCGATGGTATCATAAAAAAATTCTCTTCCGGTGTTGCAATTGGCACTGACTGGTCGATGTTTGCATCGCGTGTTGAGAACGCTTGCCAAAAAGGCCTCGCCTGCAGCCTGGAAAATACCATAGTGGAAGCTATGCAAGCGTCCAAACGCAAATTACCATTTTCGTCTAAAGTAACACAGTTTGACATCGAACTGGAAAAATTACGAGCTATACGAAGGCGTGCAGAACGACGATATAGACGCACAAGATCAATTTACGATCTGAGGGAAGCAAGGCGGCTCCAGAAAAAGATTCAACGACGCATTTACAAACTGGAGAGCGAACGCTGGAAAGCATTCTGCGAATCTCTAGACCCTCATAAACCGCTGTCATATATCTGGAGAACAGTTCGTGGTCTTCGCTCCTCTCCACAACAACGGCACCCTTTTAAAGCTTTGGCACTCCATCATGGAAAAACAGAACTCGAGGTGGCTGGAGAATTTTGCACGAGAGTTGCCGGGAATATTATGAATGAGAGCATCGACGCCGTGATCGTTCCTGAGACGCGATTACCAGAAATGGACACTCCGTTCACCATGGAAGAACCGGAAGGTGCGTTAGTCGCTTCTAAGCGCATGTCATCGCCAGGTCCTGATGGTATTACTTATAGTGCGTTGGGACACCTTGGACAAAAAGCTAGAAAAGAACTTTTAACATGCTTCAACAACTCCTGGCTCAGCGGCAGTGTTCCCCGAGAATGGAAAATAAGTCGATTAATACCACTTTTGAAATCGGGAAAATCACCATTGGACTTGACAGCGTATCGCCCTATTGCCCTCGCAAGCTGCCTCGGAAAAGTGATGGAAAGAATGGTTCTATTTCGTCTCGAGTGGTACTTGGAACGATACACCAAATACCCTTCTTGCATGGCAGGCTTTCGTCGGGGCCGCTCCTCCATTGACTGTGTCATTGATTTATCGACATTTGTTCAACAAGAAAAAAGTCGCAAGCGCATATCAGTGGCACTCTTTCTTGACGTGAAGGGTGCATATGATAATGTAGCTCACGATTCCATCCTCACTTCTCTCGCAGCAATGGGCATTGGTGGACGAATGTTTCAATGGATAAAAGACTATATAACTGGCAGGGGTTTCTTTGTGCAAACAGATGAGGGTAAAACTGCTGAACATTACACCTACTGCGGAGTACCTCAGGGAGGTGTTTTAAGCCCCACATTGTTCAATGTGGCCCTCATTGGTCTGGTGAAGGTTCTGCCAAAGTCGGTGTGCCTATCCATATACGCCGATGATATTTGCCTCTGGAGTGCTGCAGTTACTCGCCCTCAGGTGCGTGCACGAATACAGCGGGCAGCAACCCTCACAACAGCCTACCTTCAGAAACAAGGCCTAAATATATCAACTGTGAAGTGTGCGTTGATGGCGTTTACGCGCAAACCAATGACGCCATACCCTGTTTACATCATTGGGCAGAGTGTCAAATATGCACGGACGCATCGTTTCCTGGGCATAATTATCGACAGAAGTCTTTCGTGGAGCCCACATTGTGCGTACTTGAAGAAGAGACTGCTATCTATTGTGCATATCATGAAATTCTTGTGCGGTAAAGCATGGGGAACTTCTGTGGCCTCCATGCTACAGCTGTACAGGGCCCTATTTCTGGGTCTATTGCGCTACAGCTTGCCGGTGCTGACTAACACTTGCAAATCGAATACTCATTCATTGGAGAGTTTGCAGGGTCAGGCACTGCGTATCTGCCTAGGACTGCCCCGATGCGCTTCTACTTATGCCACAATCATGCTTGCCAAAGACCATCCGGTCAGGACATATATAGTTGTGGATTGCCTCAGAGCGCACATTCGACATGCTAGCCGTGTCCCCGACCACCACTTGGCCCTTCTACCTTCTGGAAGACCACGTGCTACGTTTTCAGACGTCATAGCCAAGCACCTAAACAGCATTCCATCAGGATATACGCCAGTTGCGAGAACGACATGCCCTTTGTGGTGCCTCGACCAGCCGCAAGTACGTCTAGAAATTCCGGGAATCAAAAAGAAAAGCAGTCACTCCAGAGTAGCATTGAAGCAAGCAACACTGCTATTATTACATGATTTGTACTTAGACCGAACGCAGATATACACTGATGGGTCCGTCTCATCCAGCAGCTCATCAGGTGCCGCTGTAATTCCGGCTGCAGAAATGACAATCAAGTTTAAGTTGTCGCATATGACTACATCTACGTCATCAGAGCTTGCTGCTATAAGGGCTGTTTTACAATATCTCGTTCAAGAACGTCCAGGAAAATGGGTCATATTCTGTGATTCGAAGGCAGCGCTTCAGAGTTTGCAGTATACCATGCGTAGGAGGAGCCATGACCAACTGGTAGAAGAAATAAGACATTGCCATCATGAAGCTCTAGCACGAGGGCATGATATTATATATCAATGGCTGCCTGGACATATCGGTATTACCGGAAATCAATTAGCCGATGATGCAGCCCGCTCAGCCCATGAAGAAACCTGTGTAGTCCCGATTCCTCTATCAAGGAATGATGCAGCAAGACAACTTTACCTGCTGGCTCGAGATCTCACACGCACGTTCTGGTCGTCTACCACCTTCCAAAGGTGTCAATTTTATGAACTGGATCCTTCGCTCAAGCTAAAGCTACCATCACACCTCTCCCGCTCCGATGCGACACTGTTATGCCGCCTTTGGTTGGGTGTTGCATTCACAAAGGCGTACTCTTTTCGCATTGGTATGGCAGACACTCCTACATGTGACTACTGCGGAGATGAAGAGACCATCGAACACGTCCTGTGCAGCTGCGCTTGCTACGACACACAGCGATGCCAGCTACGGATGGTTTTGAATCGACTTGAACCCGGACCATTTTGTGTGCAGAAGATACTAGGACCTTGGGCATCTGCATCAGTTGCGCAGAAAGCAACTAAAGCACTGCTACTTTACCTTAAGTCAACAAACCTGAGCGACCGCCTGTAAACTGTGTGTGCTCTCCGAGTGTGCTCGTGATTGTGTGTACCTTCTCATCTTTCTGCAACCTCTTTTCTCCCCTTTATCCCTTCCCCAGTGCAGGGTAGCAAACCGGATGTGCGTCTGGTTAACCTCCCTGCCTTTCCTTGCATCTTTATCTCTCTCTCTCTCTCTTCCATTCTGGTGGGACAGTTCTAGCCAGCCAATGTTTGTTTATGTATTTAGTGAAAGCTTCAATGGCTTCGTCATTTTGGCTCTTGATCATACCCTTGGTGATTTTATCTGCACCCGCGGCTGTGTTCTTCTTGTTACTAAATATGGCTGCCCTTATTTCAGCATCCGTAAAAGGCTTGTCTAAATCAGGTTGTGGTGATCCTTTATACCTTCCTTGATATGAAGGCGTCGCTCCGTCTTCCCCAAAGCATTTTTTATGCATGTTTTGAATGAGGTCCTCTTTTGTACCTGGGTAAAAGTGCTGCAATTGTTCAACGGCTTTACTGTTTTCATTCTTTGTCTTCGTGGGGTCTACCATGGCTTTCAGTATGTTCCATGTTTTGGCCATACTCAGCGTTCTATTGAGTGAATCACAGAAATTGGCCCAATTAGTTGCAGCTAGTTGATTGGCGTAATCCTCTGCGCACTGAGTGATATCTTTTATTCTTTCTTTCAATTCACGGTTACGTTTCTGTCTTTTCCGTCTTTTCGTAAGGCTTCTTCTTGCTTCCCAAAGATGTAGTAGGTGTGAGTCGACCTCAGGGGCATTGCTTGATTGCGTTATTTCTTTACTGTACCTTTCTTTTTGACGCCTTATTTCATCACACCGCTCACCCAAGTTTGTTATATCTGGGGCAGGCAACCTTTTTTCCAGTGATTTTCTGAAAGAATTTTGAAGAAAAAATGATCGCTGACACTGCACGGCATTAGGTATTCAACTGCAGGTCAATGTGCGGCACCTTATGGCATGATTTTCCTGCTTTGGAGCATACGAAAAAATCGTATGGCTATTTAGAACTGTGATGTAAATAATATATTAGTGAGTTCATACTTTACGGACTCATTAAGTAAACTACGGGAAGTATTTAGGAAATTGGAATATGCAGAAAAATTGTTGACACTGATAGATTCTCTTGCAAAAAAAGAAAGTTTCGCAACATGAGCCGCATACCGAAGTTGCTGCGGTGGGAAAGTGTGTAAATGTCTGGCTGTAGACAAAAAAAATTCTCTTCGATGGCGCAGTGGTTAACGCCTCGCACTCGTGATTTAGAAGACCCAAGCTCTATTCTGCGCACCGGAGTCTTTTTCTGGTTTTTTTTTGTTTGTTGCATCTTCATATATATATATATATATATATATATATATATATATATATATTTATTTATTTATTTATTTATTTATTTATTTATTTATTTATTTATTTATTTATTTATTTATTTATTTATAGGGTGAGTGACGCCGTCGTTGACGCCGTCGGCATAATCGAGCCGAGAGTGCCCATATAAATCGCAATAAAATATTTAAAGCATTTGGCACCACTTACGCTTTTTGTTTTTGTTCTACTTTCTACACTTTGTTGCTGCTACTTCGACCTGGAGTATTTACCCGACTTCTTAATCCACTGTGGCATTTTCGCCAGTTTATTTCGTTAATTCAATGCTGTTTTTATCTTATTCGCTTTTATGTCCCACGTTTATTGATTTTATTCAATGTGTCTACCGGTTCGCCACTATTCCTAAATTTTTCAGGTCATTTATTGATATGTGAAATAACTTCACCAAGCCCTTATATTTTATTTTTTTGCTTATTTTCTTCAATACTTACACAGCGATCGATCGATAATGTGGTTCACCAAGGGACGGCGATTTTAAGGCATTCGGAGTGGCAAGCTTGGCACCTATTCCGGAAGGGAACGTCACAATCTCTTGGTCACAGCCTTTTCGCCCAAGCACACTGGTTCCGGTAGCTGCTGGCGTTGTAATCACTTGCTTGGGGTGGCTTGACTTTGTCTAGCACAGGTAGTATAGCACTGCGGCGGTTACTGCCGAAACTGTCCATCAAGGTCGTTTTTGTTAACAGACGTCTTGCTGCCCACATTAACAGCTTTTATCATAACATGCCCAGTACTTCATGAGCACAACATTCATTGACGGTCTGTCAGTGCCGAAATTCTTGCGAAGAAAACCCACCTGCAGGGCAAGTCACTTTACGACGTTCAAATCAAGCAATTTAATTATTTTTTTTTAAACTTGACATTGAGGGCAACAAGAGAATCCTGTATGAAATGTTCTAGATTTTAGCCTATGGTAATTTGCCCAGCATGAAAAATATATACTACCGGTGTTACATTGTTCACCATTCCTCTCAATGAAGCTTTATTAGAATCAGATTCCTCCACCGAGTCAGAGGTTATATGCTCCTTCCTATAGCAAGCGTAAATGAGTCTATGACAAACAATAAAGACCCTCGACCCGGACAAGGCTGATCACCTTCGAAATTGCCTGAGTTACAGTGGTATTTGTTTGTTTATTTATTTCAAATATTGTTGGCCGTTATGGCCGTAACATAACTGTATAGAAGACAGAATCTTTTTAAATACACAAAGGAAAAATATCTAAACGCTGTTAATAAAAAAGTACCTAAATATATTGTGATGGTGGTATAGTAAGTAATATGAAGAAACTACGCGATGTATTTTGGAACAACATGGCAATATATGTACAATAATAAAGCAACACTCAATGTTCACGACATATTTTTAATGCGCTGTTCAAAGCTTTCTATGTTCTTCGAATTCAGTATCGGTACTGGCAACTGATTCCACTCATTTATCGTTCGTGAAAAAAAGAAATACGCGCATACACATCAAGATTGCATTTAGGAATCGAATACACAATCTGATTGCATGATCTGGCATTGCTGGAAGGCCTGGGAACAAGATAGGGTTTAGTTTCTGTATTAAGGGGTCCTTTTGATAACAAAAAAAAAGAAATTCAGGTCGACCGACTTCCCGGCGATGAGCCAGCGTAGGCGCTTCAAGCAACCGAAGCATTTCAGAAACGGAGTCACTTCGTAAATAACGCGACAAAATTAGCTTTTCGGCTTTTTTCTGTATTTTTTCAAATCTATTTATTAACCCCGACTAGAAGGGGTCCCACAATGCACTGGCGTATTCTAGCTTTGGCCTTACGTAGGTCAAATATGCAAGCAGCCTAATGGAGGGTGTTGCTAGCTTTAGTTTGCGACGGAGGAACCATAACTTCTTTACTGCAGCTGCACAAATGCTGTTCACGTGTGGTTTCCATCTTAAGTCATTTGAAATGATTTAGCCTAGGTATTTTATTGTGTCAGCTTCGTTTAGAGTTGTGGAATTGTTCTCATATTGACAGTTAATTGCAAGTTTTTTCTGGTCGTAACTCTCAGCATAACTGGTTTGGATTCATTGATTTCATTTGCCATTTAGTGGCCCATCTTTCTACGGCTCTAAGAGCTTGCCTAAGTGAAGCCTGATTATTCTGTTTATTGATTTCATGGTATATTAGGCAATCATCTGCGAACAACCTGACGGTTATGTCGTCACTTAGGTCATTATCAATACCATTTATGTAAATAAAAAACAGCAGGAGTCACTAAACGGATCCCTGTGGTATGCCTGAAGTTATGTTTAGCAGATCCATTTTGTTGCCATTTATTTCGACGTATTGTGTCCGACCTGTGAGCTATGAGCAGATCCACGCTACAACTTTATAAGTTATATTCATTTCCATTAGCTTATTTGTGAAGTTGGTGCGCACAACCTGGTAAAAAGCTTTCCATAAATCTACACATACAGCGTCGATCTGCTTTCTGTTATATAGTACAGTTGAAAAGTCAATAATTGTTTCTACCAATTGTGTAACAGTGGATAGGTTCCGTCGAAAGCCGTGCTGATTAGAAAAAAACGCCCTTTTGTTTTCAAGATAACCGTAGATTGATTTTGATGTTAGGTGCTCCAGAAGCTTGCAGCACAAGCACGTCAATGAAATGGGCCGGTAGTTTCCTATGTCTTGCTTTCCACCTGATTTGTGTACTGGAACAACTTTTGCAACTAGCCAATCATCTAGGATTTCTTTGTGTACTAGTGATGTAGGAAACTAGCGATAGGAAACGATGTAGGCTTGTCTCATGGCTATCGTGCCATTCTTTGTTTTAAATATTCGGTCATTCTTGCGACGCTGGCGGCGCTATGTAGCTTGCTCCAAAGCTGTAACACGGCGATAAAACTGCGACGCAAATCAGTTTTCCAGCACACCTAGCATGCTCGAAAGGAATATTCCGAGGTGTAGACACAAGCCTGACGGCTGCGGAAATGCAGGATTTGTTTTCGGTGGCGGGTGTAATTTCAGAGTACCGGTGCACCCGTACGATAGACAAAAGAAAATACCCAGCCGAATTAGTGATAGTGACTTTAGGAAGAGTAACACCTTCTGATAATAAGGCACGGTCACGCATCTATACCATAGAGCCACTTTTCCCCAAACCCCTACAGTGTTCGAAATGTTGGCGATATGAACATAGCGTTATAAGATGCCGATCATTTCTTAGATGCCGCTGCTGTGGTGAGAGCCATGACAGTCACGACTGCAGTACTGATGAAGAGAGGGGCTGCTTATGTAATAGGGTGCACCCTGCAGGCTCTGCGAACTGTGCGGCCAAAGAAAGAGAGCTTTCTATATTTGATATTGTACAACGCAAGCGGGGCTCTCGGAGGGAAGCAGTTGCAAAAATGCAGGAAAGATCCAAAAGATACTCAGGCGTTGCAGCTCGTAATACCACCACCATAGCTGCACCCTTCACAAAATTTGTCACAGAGGCCATAAAGAAGGCTACAAGGCTACGACAAAGCCAATGTAATGCCTCTCAAACAACCTTTTTGAAACCTTGACACAATCGATTTCAAATTAAGTCTCAAATTCTTGGCGGGATCAAATTACAGCTGCGGCGACCATTAAAAATGTTCTAGGCCTGTGAACTCAAAACACCAGGTTGTCGAAAATTCCGGAGCCGTCCACGGCGGCGTCTCTCATAATCATAAGTAGTTTTGGGACGTTAAACCCAACGTATCAATCAATTCTTGCGGTAGCGCATACGCAACTTCGAAATCCTCAGGCTTCAGTGTTGTCGCAGCGTACGGAGATAGACAGTGAGGCAGCACGTCAGCGATCGGTCTCTCCTTAAGCAGGGCCTTTCAAAACTACAGAAAAAAAATGACCTGGAGCCCCTGACGGAAGATTCGAAAGCCTTTGCAGACATGGATACGGACTTTCATAATGATCTGAAGCGAACCCAATCTCCCGCGTCAGAAGTTTTTTCGCATAATTCGAAATAAAAAGTATGTGTTCAAGAAAGAGTTCTTTGAGAACCTCTCTAAGAAAGACTTTTTTCGAAACGACACTGTGGACCAAGCAGTTTCTGCTTGGGTTCCACCATCAAAATGGCCTCACCAACCATAACAGAGGAATCACAAATTAACTGTTTCTGCAGCCATAGACATATGCCTATCTTTTCAACTTTCTCTCGATACTATATACCTGCAAGAAAGTTAGCTTTCACCCAGTAAAATGTTTTACCTACAAACGTAGCACAGACGTAATAGAGGTAGGTGGGGCACTCGCTGCCTTGATATCAACCAAGTTCAGTCACAAAGCTAAGGTATGTTATCGGCGTATGCCTTCAGATTTTCTAGTTTTGATACTCAACATAGTATTAACCGACGGTTGTGTCTTTTCTTCTGTAAATGCATATTTCTCGGCCGGGGTGCCGGACACAAGAAGTTGAGAGGGCATGTTATCTGTCTGCCTAAAGTATATATTAGTTATTGGTGACTTTCATTCACTTAATGTGGTTTGGGGTTTCAAAACGAGTTTAGGCTAAAAGGACTTGTAACAATGGGCTCTTGACCAGGTCTTGACAAGAATTTTGTCCGAGGTCTGTATAAATCCGTAACAGACCTAACATATTCAAGCTCATTCTTACAGATATGCTCGTGGAAAGCTTTATAGTGCGCTGTTAACCGTGATCACTTGCTTATTAGTTTTGTTCTTAAATTTCTGAGAATACTTGTTGCCGTAAAGGTCACCTCTCACCTCATTTGTCAGCTATGAAAAATTTGAGGAAGGCTTTAAGGCTACTTTTATTCGTTGCAAGGGCATTGAAGGTGACTTAAGGGCTATAAGTCTATGTGTGGTGTTGAAAATACTAGAAAAAGATGCGCATTTTAGATTAAACTTGGCCACGGGAGATTCTTTGAGTCCATGGTGAAATGAAGAGAGCATGAGGAGCTAAACAAATCGCAAAGCTGCATAGAAACAAGTGATCGTCCAGCAATATTCAAAACAGTGGTGTGGTTATGATTTCGCAGCAGCGGACTTCAAACGCATAGTAAGTACAGCAAAAGATGACTATATTAGAAAACGATTTGATAATCTTTCGAGGGCCGAAAATAAAAAAAGTGTTGTCAAGAAGTTTTACCACCTGCTCAAAATATTAACTCTTCCATTCTTTCTCGCTATGAACTCTATGATTTAGTAGAAAACGTTGTGAAAGGGCTACAAGATAGATATCTGGCAACTATCCCACTGCAAATTGTGAACTGAAATAGAAGTTGAAGATTTCGAGACGGTTACTGCAGATTAACTGGCAGGGGTAATAAGGCACATACCTCCTTCAGCACCTGGACCAGAGGGGGAGGGCGAATGCAATGATAAAAGTAATACTGGAGATTTCTTAAACTGGTGCTTATTCTTGTTAACTTTTCTTTGACAAAAGCTTAGATACCTGCGGAACGGAAGCTGTCTAAAGTCATTCCACTTCTTCAAAAGCAGGGAACAGGATTTGCTTTAGACTAAATACCGCCGATATTGCTCACATCTAATCTGTTTAAGCTAGGCAAAACGGTTTTGAATGGCGAGTAACAAATTTTATTGATACTAACAATTCTTACACCTCATCAAATGGTTTTTAGATCTGGTTGCCCAATACGGTGCGTGCAAGTTGATTGACACAGCCGAATACAACTGGCTGGGCGTCAGCGAAAAAAGTGTGAATTAGTTACTCTACATTTGGCTAAAGCATATGATAAGATTGATCTTTCAATTTTCTTAAAACAGATGAAATATCACCACTTTCCTAACCACATCACTGCGTCGGTTTCGGAGTTTTCAAGAGAAAGGGAAAAACACTGCTTGAAAGATGGATGTTCACCAAATAAATATAAGTAGACACGTGGCGTTTTTATTTAACATGTTCCTAAGATCAATTCCATCAACTCAGGATAATTAGTTATGTTTGTATGCAGATGATATTATTTCTTTGCGAGTAATACACATTTTCAATCAATATAGGAAAGCTTACAAAATAATCTTAGTATGCTAAAAGGGTGCCTAAAAACATTTATACGACGCTCAACGTGAAGGAAAGTGTGCACCTTGCGTTCTCTTTTCTGCAGCTAATTAACAGCTCGTGAATGTACAGTAACGATCTCTATCCGCAGGCAAACTCCCTTATTATGTAGACATCCTATATGATGATGCAATAATGGAGAATCCACATTGATGAATGTGTACTCTAAGGTAGCACGTACCATGGGTCATTGCGGAAGCTCGCAAACCGTAAAACTAGGTTATACCAGGTACGCTAATGATGATATATAAACTTAATGGGCGGCCTAATATAAAGAATTTGAATAAGTATTGTTTTCTGGCAGTGGATCTTACAAAATGAACTTCTAGTAGTGTTGGAAAGAGAAGCGTTGCATTTGTTCCGGGCTCTCCGAAAGGATTTTGCAAGCAGCGTGTTTTATGAAGTTCGCCAACCTTCTCGGATAACTAGGTTCTAAATTTTAACCGTGCTAGCATTCCTAAAGACATGCAGTTCCCACTAGAAGCGCCTATGTTACGTTTTCATTAGAGAACCGAACTTGTTCTTTGGAACAAATTGATCCCGATTACACACCCCACATACTATATTTACACAAGCAATGCTGGAGCAACTGAATGTGAAATAAACATATTGGCCCTCTAGGCAACCTATAAATATTGCTTAGCACACAATTTGATGATAAATCTCTACATATTTCGAGACATTTACCACATTGAGATTTGAAGAGCCAGAAAGCAGATCACGCAGTTCACCTGGAGATAAGCAATATAATTGCGACTCATCAATCTGTCTCACAAGAAAAGGCTGGGGTTGGAATCTTCTTTTCTCGACTTGTCCTTTTCTATTAGACTCCCAGGCTATACCCCGGTAATACTTGTATATTATTAGCCATTTTTCTTGCCCAACGCAAAATGCCCTCAAGCGAATAAGCAGCAGTGATCATTACATATTCACTATCAGTATTTACTGTACCTTTAGCGGCAGCGAATACAGGACTGAAAACTACATTTAGCCATTATATACCAAAAAACCTACAAAAATCATTTTCTCTGACTAGCGGGCTACTATAGGTTATATTTAAGCAAAATGGCGGACAATTTAGCAGCGGTATCCTTGAGTGGACCTATCATACCCGTTTTTCGAGATGCAGCATATGTGACAGCGTTAAGGCTCATAAATGCTTGTGTGATATGGTAAATAGTTAAACTGAATAAATCTAACAATTTTGAGCATTTGAGGCTTTACTGGAATAAACGGAGGTGTGTATTTTGCCAGTTAGAAGTTACTTAGACCGGAATGCGCTGTGCAATTCCACAAAGTGGGATCGGCCAAGAACCGGGCGGCAGGATCATCAAGTGTGCTAAAAAAGGCATTCAGGTAGACTCGTAGCCGTAAATAATAACAATAGACTAATAAGGTATTCTTTTTGTTGCCATTATGTACTCACACACAGCAGAGAAAACCTCCCTTTGGCTATAACCTAATGTAATCCCTCCGAAAGACAAAATTACTTCCACGTTTATTTTTAAACCTAGCTTCTCAATTGGTTCGGCCGGGTATCATTTCCTTTGATAAGAATATCGTTGACAGGATAAAAAGAAATGATCTAAAAATTCTGATTCCTTGCTAGGAACAAATTTCAGCTCCGGGTCGTTGCTCTCCACGCGAAGCGGTGACAGTCTGACGTTGACTTGGAACCGAAACTGAATGTTCCAACTTCCAAAGAGGTCGAGAAAAATCGTAAGTGGGCCAGAGTGGGGTTCTTCTGGCCATGACAGATGGTGTTCAGACATGAACCTGTTCAGATTTTGCACGCTGCTCTCTGACGATGCCATGCAGCACTTTGCCAGGGCAGTTACCTTCATTTGGACGCTCGCCGCGGACGAAAAGGTTCGAATCTGCTTATGGCGATTGTAGGAAGCGTGAAATAAAGCTTCGGGTGCACGCTTACATATCAAGTCTTCAGCTACGCCAACGACAGAGAGCAGACAATTTTGGTGGTTGCAACCATCGCAGACAAACATGCAGGCGTTTACACAAGGGCCATAGGACTGGTTCATGGGGGTTTTCATGGCAGCCTTGTATTGCTCGCATGCCATTTCGTCGCATCCAGAAAACAGTGGTAGGTCTGCATGGTCCACGAAAACCTTCCTTGTGCTGGCGTGGAGGATGTCACAGTGCTTAATACGGATCCGGAAAGTCAAGCTATGGTAAACCAGAAGAGCGATGCTGCAGAGGTTTGCCGTGACGGAGAGAACAGCCTGCAATCTCTCGTTCATGTACCAGTTCCCCTAACGAACCACGACTTCAAGGTCATCGCGTTCCTGCGAACGTGAGCAAACGGAGAGGAATCACTTGATAGAGCGGCCTAAACCAGTAGAATCCTTTAGTACGTCTTGATTCTTAGTGAATGTTTTTTTGAACTTGCTGTAGTGTCATAGTAATCGTAATAGTCATTGAGTAGATACTGTCTAATGAGGACATACAAGCAAACAAAGAAAATAACCTTGCGTACGTCTTTTGAAGGGGTTCTCACGCCTGAAGAAAACCTGACGCTGAAGAGCAAGACTGGCTTTCTCTTCAAGAGTGAGACAGCAAGGGTGCAGCGCTTACCTGTGATTGCATGTAGGGTGCGTGACGTTTGCCGCGACTAGTCACAAGCCCTGACAATAGGGATAAGATGTCTTCTTGGACGGCTTAGTGTTTTCTGTTGTCAGCTGAATGTATGAGAATTCAAGGAGTTGCCGCCAAAGAAGGTTTCTTTTTTTCCCAAGATCACCGCATTCTTGGGACTGATATGGGGATCAAACCGCTCGCAGTGATCTGCCACTGCACTACGTTCCCCGTTAAATTAATGGGGTACATTCTGGTGCTGCCGCAGTCTTTTATGAAAGCTCTTGGTTCACATAACGTATAGAAGTGGGGCAGCTGGCACGCGTGACCTGGTACATGACACCCTGAGCTTTTTACGCAGGTGCGAAAACTTTAGGCAGAGGAATGAAACTACTCAAGGTGGGTGGATGGCTTATGGGAATGCACCCACACCCATACCTTCATCTCCCAGCTCATAAATCACGCACCTGCGGAAAAAGCTCGAAGCCTCGAGTACCGCATCACTGCACTGACTCTCCCGCTCTATACACTAGGAAAACCAAGGAGGAAGACGGACGGAGGAAGGGCGAGAAGGTTAGCCACTTTTGCGACCGGCTAGCTAACCTGTGCTAAGGAAAAAGTTGGGGGATGAAAGATAAAAGAGACGTTAAAGAAAAAATGGCAAATGGACAACAACACAATCCATGACGCTGCTTAGAGTCTGTCTCTAAGATCACTTGCCGTAAAAGGCGCTACAACGCTCTCATTGCCTTGCGCGCCGAAGACGGTCTCGGCCAGTGTCCCAATACTTTCGTTTCCGACAAAATAATGTGGCAGCACAAGAACTAGCTCCGTCAATTGAACAGTAAGTAGAGTGTAGTGGCAGAACACTGCGACTGGCTTAACCACCATTTCAGTCCAGACGACGCGGTGATCTCGAATAAAGAATGTAAACTTCGCCAGTGGCTCCTCCTGCAATCCTGACACATTCAGCAGAAAGTGGTAAACATAAAATGCTCAAAGATACAGGGCTCTCCCTCAACTGCCAGGGCTTGCGACGAGCTACGGTAAACCTCGCACGTACGGCAAGCAATCTTATATAAGCGGGACACATCTCGGGTTTATCGCCCTTGAAGAATAAGCTGGTCAGGCTTCGAAACGATGCGTTTAACTTCGAAGCGTTTCTGGGTCGCAAATTGTCGTGAATGGTCGCAAATGGTCGCAAAGCGACTGCTTTGGCCAGTTGCATCAGGCTGGTGCACACCGGCGAATAGCAGTGGTCGTGCGACCATTTGCGAATGGCGACCGAAAAGCGACTGATGGTCACACCGGCTGAGGCTGCATGCGAGTGACCGGAAGTGGCAATAGCGGAGAGTCACGTCCTGATCTCGTTACTAGTGAGAATTCTGGAGACTGGCGCTGATCAGCTGATCGCCGCTAGCTGATCAAACCGAGCGCGCCGCATCTCTTGTTTCTATCCGTTCTCGCCAGCGCAATGAAAAACAAAAAACAAAATTAAGCATCGCTGATTGGTTGCAGCAGCTTCGCGACCGCAGTCGCGTGACTGAAAAATTGGTCAGGAAGAGACTAGCCAAAGCAGTCGCTTTGCGACCGTTTGCGACCGTTCACGACTATTTGCGACCAGTCGCTAATGGTCGCAAGACTGCTGCTAGTCGCCGGTGTGCACCAGCATTTAGAGACCTTCGGCAATTTTGAACGTGTCTATCTATCTATCTATCTATCTATCTATCTATCTATCTATCTATCTATCTATCTAAATTAGTCACTTAAAACCTTTAGCTTTCTTACCGTTTCGATAATCGTATCTATACCAAAATTGGTATTCCATAACATGCCTGTATGACGAGCATACCTGGCTTGACATAACATAACTATCACGATATGTATGTTATGAATGCCTTCATTTACATTTCATGGACCTGCTGCTCTTGCGGTGTTTCATTCACATGACATATTGCAAAACTGGTATGGTAAGGCATCATTGCATGGCGAGCGTAAATGACATACCCTAACGAGAAATTCATAACATGCATGTCATGTGCATGTCATGTGCATGACGTATGCATGACATAAAGTTCACGGTGCGCTTGTGGTCGTTTCGCTACTGTCACATATAGTAAATTTCGCATTACGAGCCCTTGATGGACGACTAAGAAAAATGACACGTCTAAACAAGATAATTATGACATCCGTGTCATTTAAAACGTGATACATGATACGCACAAAGTTCGCTCACAGCCACTCGCTAGTTCCCCATGTACCAAACTTTGTATTACGTGACGTGAGCAGATGACGAAGGTAAATGACGTGTCGAAACATTATAGTCATGATAAGCGTGTCATGTAAAGCATGACTACAAGCTGGGCTCGAAGCGTGCTCGTAGCCATTTGACTAGCTCCACATACACCATAACTTGGTATGCGGGACATGATTAGAGGACGAAGGCAACTGAGACGTCCATACATGAAAATAATGACATGCGTGTCATGTGAAGCATGGCTACAAGCTACGATAATAGCGCGCTATTGGTGGTTTCGCTAGCACCATATGTACTGAATTTAGTATTGCTTGACGTAAACAGACGAGGAAGGTAAATAGCACGTCATGACATGATAATCACGACAAGCGTGTCACGTGAGACATTACAACATGCTACCCTCAAAGCGTGCTCGTGGCCGTTTCACTAGCAATAGATATACCAAACTTGTCATCACGTAGCGTGAATAGACGACGAAGATGAATGGCACGTCCAAACATGGTAATTATGACGTGTGTGCCATGTAAATCATGACTACATGCTATACACTCACGGTGCGCTCGCGGCCAATTCGCTAGCTCTACATATACCAAATTTGGTTTGACGTGACGTGAATAGGCGACAAAGCTAAACGACATCTCCAAACTTGATATTATTAATTTGCGTGTCACGTAAAACATGACTGCATGCTACGCTAATGGCGTGCTCGTGACCGTTTCGCTAGCGTCATATATACCAAGTTTGGCATTACGGCCCCGCCGCGGTGGTCTAGTGGCTAAGGTACTCGGCTGCTGACCCGCAGGGCGCGGGTTCGAATCCCGGCTGCGGCGGCTGCATTTCCGGTGGAGGCGGAAATGTTGTAGGCCCGTGTGCTCAGATTTGGGTGCACGTTAAAGAACCCCAGGTGGTCTAAATTTCCGGAGCCCTCCACTACGGCGTCTCTCATAGTCATATAGTGGTTTTGGGACGTTAAACCCCACATATCAATCAATCAAGTTTGGCATTACGTGTGATGAATGAACGACGAACATAAATTGCAGGCGAAAGCATGATAATCATCACATAACAGTGGTGTACGGCATAATTTACGTCCAACTTGTAACGTTTTGTTGAATTTAAAGTGACATATCAACCTTCCTAATCTGTGCTGCGCATATGGTCGATTGCCACGGTACGTAGGATTTGCCGATTTTTAGATGCGGAAGCATCTTATACTCGCGCCTTGTAGTGCGCCGTCCGCACCGCTTCTCAAACATTCGACAGCTGACGCGCGCGCATGCGCCGTCGCGCCGTCGCCCACCATATGTGCCGCGCGCGCTTCTCCTTCGAGAACATTCGACAGCTGACAGCGCATGCGCCGTCGCGCCGTCGCCATCTGTGCCGCGCGCGCGCTTCTCCTTCGAGAACATTCGACAGCTGACAGCGCATGCGCCGTCGCGCTGTATATATACTCAAGGTCGGCGCTCGCTCGCTCAGTTGCCGCTCGTCCGTTGGTTTGTACGGCGCGTCGACGTCCGAAGTCGCCGTGAAATGAATGCCAACGAATCCACAAACACAATGATCGACGTCCCTTCGACCAGTGCCGCCCTTTCGCATACGTGTGTACGTGTTCACTTATTTAACACCCCCTCCTACAACCACGTTAACCAATTTAGCCATCGACCCAAGTAAGTCGCAATTTAACACCCCATTTCACAACCACGTTAACCAATTTAGCCATCGACCCAAGTAAGTCGCACTTTAACACCCCGTTAACCAATTATATGCTCCGCATCCTCCTCAGTGTTCCCCCGAGGGAAGCTGCGGGCAATTTTTTTCTAAATGAAACGTTTGTTGGAGCTTTCTTTTCTCCAATTAAAACTGCATTATCTTCTGAAGAAGCCTTTTCGCAAGCTTTATTTCGTCGATTGCAGTGAATTTTCTTAATTAGTATCTCACTACACCGGAAAAAATATTCGAAATTACTTATTTTAAATTATCGAATACATTTTGGAAACAACAAATGAGTATGTTTAACATGAACACACTTTCATTTTGTAGCTGAATGCGTAAATGCTCTACTTGTTTTGCGTAGGAGCAGCGTAGAGGCTGAGGCTTTCGTTATCATGCAAGTTCTTTGACAACGATACCATGGTGCAAGACCCCCCCCCCCCCCTCTGACTGTTGCCAGTTTGAAACCTGAAAACCTTCGGTAAGCATAAGCTAAATAGCCTTGGAGAGTCTGTGTATTCTCCTTAATTAGGGTTGTAGGCCCGTGTGCTCAGATTTGGGTGCACGTTAAAGAACCCCAGGTGGTCGAAGTTTCCGGAGGTGGTGGTTTTGGGACGTTGAACCCCACAAATAAATCAAGCAATCCTTTATTTGGGTTTTGTCGCTCTTTCGACAGGAGCCTAATCACGTGAAAGCATGGTAAAATGAGCTCTCAATTTATTCACATACGAGGGATATCAGTTGTCCATTGTCACTATACTTCGTCGGGTAGTCACGCCCGTTCCACCTCGTCTCGATTGCCGATCGAGCGCTCTCAGGTGAGTTCGTTTCCTTTTGCGCGTTCTCGATGGTGCCAGCAAAATTCACAGCGTTTTTTTTCGAAAAGCGTGAGATTTTGATTGCCTAAATAATGAGCCGTGATATTGCACATGTTTTATGAAGAAAAAAATTGCAGATCCCACGTACAGTGGGAATCGATGATATGCAAAGCGCGAATACCATAGGTTCATATGTCACTTTCAAATCAGCACAACTTTACGAGGTGAAGATAAATGACGCCGTACATGAATTCCGTGTCATGATTATCATGTTTGAATGAGTCGTTTGCTTTTGGCGTCTATTCATGTCCCATCATAGCTTATGTAGTATATGTATATATAGTATAACGGCCGCGAGCACGCTATTGGCGTCGTAAGTTGTCATGTTTCTACATGAAAAGCGTGTCACGATTATCATGTTTGTACCATTCATATATTTTGTCATCCATTGACGTCACGTAACACCAAATTTGGTATAAGTGGAACTAGCAAAATGGCCGCGAGCGCATTATGAAGTGCCCAATATACTCACATGTAGCGTTGACGCACGCGCAGGCTGGGTACAGCTACGCTATTTTGACAAAATGCGAGAACTCTATAGTCTATAGGCCTGATAGTCTATAGGCCTCTATAGGCCTGATGATAACCGGAGCGAAATGCGACATGCTGCGTTTCGCGCCGATGCGTTACCCAGACATCACTGCCTCTGCGTCTTTTCGGGACAGAAGGACGCCGGACGCACTGAAACGCGCATGCGTGAATGAGCGTAGCGCGGCGCGCACCGCTAGGTATAAGGCACGACTGGCGCCAGGCGTGGCCATGCCAGAGTGACGCGACGAAACGAATGCCGGCATGCACGCGCGCCCTGTAAACAGGAAGTGTATAGGCGCCTTGACTGTGCCATGTAGTCATGTTGTCAAATGATACGCATCTCATGATTATCGCCTTTGCACCAGTCACATACCTTCGTCATCCATTGATGTCACGTAATAGCATATTTGGCCTATATGAAGCTAGCGAAACGGCCGCGAGCGCATCATGAGCGTAGCATGTAGTCATGTTGTTACAAGACACGCATCTCATGTTTACCATGCTTGCACCAGTCTCATACATTCGTCCTCCATTCGCGTCCCGTAATACCAAATTTGGTATAAGTGAAACTAGCGAAACAGCCAGCAGCGCATCATGAGCGTAGCATGTAGTCATCTTGTTACATGACACGTATCTCATTATTATCATGTTTGCACCTGTCACATACCATCGTCATACATTCTCGTACCGTATTACGGAATTTAGTATATGTGACGCTAGCGAAATGGCTGCGAGCGCACCATGAGCGTGACATGTAGTCGTGTTGTTACATGACACACATGTCATATTTTCCATGTGATCTGTCGCTTGTGTTGCCATGTAATGATGTCATACCTACCACTTTTGCAACATGTCATGTGAATGAAACCACCGGAAAAGCACCAAGACCATGAAATGTAAATCATGACATTCATGACATGCATATCATGGTTTTCATGGTATGACTAGTCAAATATGCTCGTCATACAGTCATGTAATGCCATACCAAGTTTTGGTATTGAAAACCATTACCAAACCGCCAAGAGAGCTGAAAGTCGTGGGCAGATAGATTAGATTAGATTAGATAGATAGATAGATAGATAGATAGATAGATAGATAGATAGATAGATAGATAGATAGATAGATAGATAGATAGATAGATAGATAGATAGATAGATAGATAGATAGATAGATAGATAGATAGATAGATAGATAGATAGATAGATAGATAGATAGATAGATAGATAGATAGATAGATAGATAGATAGATAGATAGATAGATAGATAGATAGATAGATAGATAGATAGATAGATAGATAGATAGATAGATAGATAGATAGATAGATAGATAGATAGATAGATAGATAGGATAGATAGCTAGATAGATAGATAGATAGGATAGATAGATAGATAGATAGATAGATAGATAGATACGCTTAAAGTCACCGAAGTTCGCTTAGAAATGCTTCGCATTTAACACATAACAAGAAAAGAATACAGCCTGTAGAAAGATTATAGTGAAGGCGAGAAGAAATTAGTCTCTCGTCTTTGAAGTCTGAGACCTTTTGGGGCCCTTTGATGTAAGCACGTGACACAATTACTCTACGTAAAAGCTCTAAGGGGTACGCGCTATGCTCACTAAGACATATGTCACAAGATCGAAATAGTTAATAAACGCACCTGGTATTCCGGTTCTGGCCCCGGGACCTGTAAGTGGCTTTCAATGCGGTGCCCGTGTTGTCACAGCGGGCTGCGGCATCGGTAGCACGGCGCGTGGCAGCCTGCATCTGGCGTACTTCGTGAAGTTCGTGCAATTCGAGGCGCTGGGAAGCCCAGCCGTCTCGCATTGCGTGTGATGCGCCTGCGGCCGCCGAAGTCGATCTCATCAGAATCCGAGGAACTAGAACTGCTGCTACAGCTGATGTGATTGCTCACCCAGGCATTTGAGATCACGTCCTTCAATTCTACCTGATCTCCGGTGCGGCTGAACATCGTTCTCCTTAGAATGCGTGCTTTACAAAGAACGACTCTCTCTGTAAGCTGTCAACCGCTTCTTCAAGGTGAATCCTTGTTCGACACTGACTGGCGCCATCGTTGCTGAAGATGGCGCGCTGCGTGGCACGCTCGAAAAGCAGTGCACGACAATTCGTCTTTCTCTTCTTTCTCATGTGACCCTTTAGCCGAACTTACGACCAAATACCCAAATGCTCATGTCCTCCTCCTGGGGAACTTCAATTTTCCTAACATTGATTTGTGAAATCTAACTTCATCTGCACCCAATGCAAAGGAGGCCAACGATTTCCTTGATGTTTGCCTCAACTTTAATTTCACTCAGTTGATAACACAACCTACACGTGCTACTCGAGATACTGCTAACATTCTTGACCTAATCTTAACAACTGATCCTGAGAGCCTTTCTTCTATAACATATCTTGATGAAATAAGTGACCATAAGGTCATTCACGCTAATTTTACCTCCGTTCCTCAAATGCGCCAAGCCTGCACTAAAACTATTAGGTTATATGACAAGGGTAACTACGCGGCCATCACTCGAGAACTTGAAGTTTTTCTTGCGAGGTTCCGTGATGGTTTCTGGGAGCGACCCATTAACGATAACTGGTTAATCTTCAAAAACAAGTTAAACCAGCTAGCTGACCAATTCATCCCTAAAATAAGCTTTCGTCCCACCCGCCAAAAACCTTGGTTTACTAAAACATTAAAAAGGCTTGAAAATAAGAAGAAACGCCTCTTTCGGGCTGCGAAGAATAAAAACACTGATTCTGCATGGGAAAAATACAAGGTTGCCGAGAAAGCATATTCAAGTGAAGTGCGCAACGCCAAGTACTCATTTTTTCATATGGAACTTCCAAAAATTCTTGCTGATTCACCGAAGCGTTTCTGGCAAATAATAAATCCTCCTAACACGCCCCCCATCATCCTTACTAATGATACTGGTCAAGAATTAAGTTGTTCAGAATGTGCCAATATATTCAATGCCGCCTTTTCGTCTGTCTTTACGAATGAATCTGACTCCGTTGAAACAGAATTAGTCTCTGTTAATCTGCCTGAAATGCCACCCTTTAACATAGGTTTCAATGGTATCCTGTCTTTAATAGAAAAAATGAAACTGTCATCCTCGGCGGGTACCGGCGAAATTACATCCAAGCTGTTAAAGAACACAAAGCACATATCAGCCGAGTTTTTGTTTTTGCGGTTTTCCCAGTCACTTTCCTCAGGTATTCTGCCTCTCGACTGGAAGTGTGGGAAGGTCATTCCGGTTCACAAGACAGGTAAAAGAGACTGCCCGTTAAATTATCGTCCCATATCATTAACCAGCATGTGTTTCAAACTCATGGAACATGTCATATACACTCATGTCATGCATTTTCTTGATTCTAACAATTTCTTTCATTCCTCTCAACACGGATTTCGAAAAGGCCACTCATGCGAAACCCAACTAGCCCTCTTCCTTCACGACCTGCATGCTAACCTCGATGGTAACCTCCAAACTGATGCTATTTTTCTTGATTTCACTAAAGCTTTCGACAAAGTTCCTCACCAGCGCCTACTAAAAAAAACTTTCTCAAATAAATCTACCAGCTGAATTTCTTAATTGGATTGCTCAATTTCTGACTAACCGCTCTCAGTTTGTTTTCGTTAACAACGTCAAATCTAACTCGCTTCCTGTTAGGTCTGGAGTGCCAAAGGGATCTGTCCTTGGCCCGCTTTTGTTCCTAATCTACATTAACGACTTACCTAACAATTTATCCTGCAACCTTCGTATGTTTGCAGATGATTGTGTCATCTACCGCAAAATAACCAACACATTTTATCAAGCAGCACTACAGAATGACCTTAATGAAGTATTAAACTGGTGTGACTATTGGCTTATGACCCTAAATCCTAACAAATGCAAATTAGTTTCCTTCCACCACCGCAAAAACCCACTGCAATTTTCCTATGAAAATGCTAACATACCAGTCGAAACAGCCGTATCCTGTAAGTATCTTGGTGTAACATTAACCCCTGATCTTTCCTGGCGAACGCGTATCACTAACATGATCTCATCAGCCAACCGATCATTAGGATTTCTAAAACGTCACCTACGTCACTCACCGTATCACATTCGTCTTGTGGCCTATCAGTCGCTAATCCGGTCCAAACTAGAATACGCATCACCCATCTGGAGCCCTCACCAAGTTTATCTGATCAACGCTATCGAAGCAGTTCAAAATCGTGCCGCTCGCTTCATTCATTCTTCTTATTCTTACGATGTCAGTGTTTCATCCCTTAAAAATGAATCCGGTCTATTAAGTCTTTCCCTTCGCCGCAGAATTGCTACGTTGTCACTGTACCACAAGTTGTAACACAGCTCACTCCACCAACCACCTTACATCGCTCCCGCCGCACGCATTTCTCCCCGCACTGGCCACCCACTTCTTCTTATGGAAAACAACAATATAATGACCCTGGAACACAGGAGGCAGGTTGCGCGTCTAAGATTTCTGTTTATGCTTAATTCCCAACAATTCAATATTAATCCAGGACTTTATATTCAGCCCCGCTTATCTCGTTCAACTCGAAACACCCATGAGCACAATCTAACTCCAATTTTCGCACGCACTAATCTTTTTAAGCACTCCTTCTTTCCCCGCACAATCGAGCAGTGGATTAGATTGCCTGTTGATGTGTTTTCGGCGCGTGATGTGTCGGATTTTGAAAAGCGTGTACTTTCTGCAATCTTTTAAACATTCACTGTGCCGCTATGTTTCTTTGTGTACTGCTATCTTTTTTCTTTTTTTTGTTTCTTCACACTTGTTGGACTGTTTTCAGAATTGTGTACCAATTTACCATGTGGATTGATTCTTTCTATGTAATTAATCCCTGCCAACCTGCTTGGTCTTCGGACTGCAGTATGTCTTAAATAAATAAATAATAATAAATAATAATAAATAAGTCTTCCGACCCCGATCTGGCACCTCAACATTTTCTGCATCATTTCTCTGCCGCGCCGCCAAAGAATGGAATGACCTTCCCCACGATGTTGTTTCAATCACCTGTCCATCCCGTTTTATTCAAAGTGTGTCAATGCATCTGCAATGTTAACCTGTGGCTTTTGTATCTTTGTTGTACAACCCACCCCTTTTGTAACACCCCTCCCTGTGGGGTCTTTAAGGAAATAAAGTGAAAGTGAAAGTGAAAGTGAAAACACGAAAACACAAACCTTGAGTGAAAGCTCAAAGAGAAAGCATGCGAGAAATAAAGACAGAAGGAAACAGAAATAAGAGTAAATAGAACTAACAAGAAAAACAGAAACAAAATGGCAAATCCCACGTACAGTGAGAATCGATGATATGCGAAGCAAAAATGAGAAAAGTTGATATGCCACTTCAAAATCAGCACAACGTAACGAGATGAAGGCAAATGATGCCGTGCATGACTTCCGTGTCATGATTGTCATGTTTGGGTGTGTCGTTGACCTTCGTCATCAATTAACCTCACGCGATACCCCATTTAGTATATGTGGAGCTAGCGAAATGGCCGCCATCCCGCTATGAGCGTGTTATGTTGTCATGTGTTTACACTACACACGTGTCATGATTATCATTTTTGCACCAGTCATACATATTGTCATCCATTGACGTCACCTAACACCAAATTTGGCATATGTGGAGCTAGCGAATTTGCCGTGAGTGCATCATGAAGGGCCCATTATACTCCAATGTAGCGCTGACGCGCGCGCACGCTGGGCACAGCGACGCTACGTTAGCAAAACGCGAGCACTGTATAGTCTGACGCCAGGCGTGACCGGCCCGACCAGCGTCCGTCGGCGCGTCCCGACAGCAACCCGCGCCAAATGCGACATGCTGCATTTCGCGCCGATGCCATAGAGTAGCATTAGCCTATGCCGATGCGTTACCCAGAAAACACTGCATCTCTCATTTTCGTGATGCAGGGACGCCGGACGCGCTGAAATGCGCATGCGTCAAAGTAACGTAGCGTGGCACGCGCCCGCGAGTATAAGGCAGGACCAGCGCCTGGCGTGGAAATGTCAGCGTGACGTGACGAAATGAACGCCGGCGAGGAAAGGAGGAGAAAAACTTAATTTATCCCAAGAGAGAAAGGCGCGGTGGTGGAGTGTCATAGGAGTCTACCCAGCGTAGATCTCCGCTACCCTCTTGGCTCAACTTAAAGTCTGGCCCTGGACCTTGCAGAGCTGCACATAGCAGCCTCCCACTGCTCCTTACTATTAATGTGTAGAGAATTAGGTGGTGGGTTTTGAGTACAGAGTACACCCCCACATGATATGGTCTAGGTTAACTCTTTGTTGACAGAAAATGCACAAAGCGGAGGTGTATATCGCAGGGTGTATAAGATGGCGAAAAGATGGGGTAGGATACGTACGGCTCTGTAACTGGTGCCGTAGTATTTCATGGTAGCGCGAAGCTCCTTGATGTAAGGGGGGTATATAGTGCGCTGTAGGCGGTAGTGATTTGTTATATCGTGGAAGGTCAAAAGACGATCTCTCACGCTGAAAAAGGCCGCGTGGTATAAGGCGCCATCAGAGGCCTGCGCTCGGCCGGTCATTCCTCGAGCACAGGTATGAGCCGCCTCATTGCCACTCAACCCCGCATGCGCGGGCGTCCATATGAGAGCAACGTCTTGCGTGGGAGGATGTTTCTTAAAAATCGAAAGGGCAGTTGATGAGATGCGACCTGCGCTGAAGTTGCGTATGGCAGTTTTGGAGCCACTTACAATCTCATTGATATTGGGGATGAATAGACCTAAAGCGATGGCAGCCTCCTCTGCCTCCTCCGAAGAGTTGACAGTGATGGAGGCCGTTGTGAGCGCCTTGCTGTTATAGTCCACCGCCGAGAAGGCATAGGATGAGGAGGATGGGTATTCTGCCGCATCGAGATAGAGCACGTCATTGGCTCCATGCAATTTTTTCTGAAGAGCTTTTGCTCTTTGGATTCTACGCTTAGTGCGATATGTTGGATGCATGTTTTTAGGAAGGGGCGGTATGAGTAATTGTTTGTGTATTTTTTGGGGAATAATGTATTTAGCATAGGCGAGTGAGGTGATGTTAATTCGGGTACACGATAAAATGTGGCGACCTGCGCTAGTGGTCACGAGCCTTGCGTATTGAGCTGTTAAATGAGCTTCACGGATTTCACATAGGGTATTTATGACTCCTGTCTGGTTGAGTAGTGTGTTAGAGCTATTGATTGCAATGCCTAGCGTGTATTTGTAAACTATGTGGAGGAGGGTGTTGGCTGATTCCGCTTCTGCTAAACTAAGGAGAAGGTAAGGGAGGGTATATGTGATTTTACTAATCACAAAAGCTTGTAGTACACGAAGTAGCTCTGACTCTCGGAGCCCTCCATTTTTCCCTGAGATTCTTTTTATCATTGTTAGGGAGTTTTCAACGGCATTGCGTAAAGCTTCGAGTGTGTGCGTATTAAGTCGGTTGTTTTGGATAAATAAACCTAGCACACGAATGCTTGATACGCAAGGAATAAGGTACCCATTTATGTGAACTTCGATCATTAGAACGTGTTTGTTCCGACGATGAGTTGGTAGAAGGAGTAACTCTGATTTACTTGGTGAACAATAGAGATTCGTTTGACATGTTAGTGCTGTTATTATATCTACAGCTGTTTGTAGGGTGACTTGAATGTGTCCATCTGAGCCTCTTTTTATTCGTAAGGTGATATCATCGGCACAGATGGAGAAATTCAAGTCAGGGATACGTTGAAGAGCGTTGGGTATAGGTAGCATAGCCAGGTTAAAAAGGATTGGAGAGAGCACTGACCCTTGAGGTGTTCCGAAGCTGCCTAGTGTATAGGGTGAGGAGTGTTCTGGTTCTAATGTTAATGTAGCTGTGCGGTCTGTGAGGAAGCTTTTGATGTAAGAGTACATTTTAGCGCCACAAGAAATGCAGTTGAGGCCAGCATATATAGCTGAGTGGTCTACGTTATTGAATGCTCCATGTAGGTCCAGACCAAGGATTGCCTGAGTATCCTCGCTCTGGTTAGGAGTTAGGATGTGTTGAAGGCGAAGAATTACATCTTGCGCTGAAAGTGAGGCCCTAAAACCAATCATTTCTGCAGGCAGTAGTACATTATCCTCCACGTGTCTCTGGAGGCGTGCAAGCACAACGTGTGCTTGCACGCCTCTAGAGACATCGTGTCTCTGAGACACGATGTCTTTTAACATCGTGTCTTTTAACATCTCTTCCTTAGCATCGTGGCTTTCCGAGACACGATGTTAAGGAAATGGGCCTCAGATTTTCTACCAAGTTAGCTTTGTTCGGTTTAGGTATAAATATGACTCTGGCATCTTTCCACGAAGGTGGAAGGGCGCCCGTGTCAAAACAGTCGTTAAGGTACTCAGTCAAAGCTTCAATAGAAATAGGGTCAAGATTTCTAAGTAATTTGTTGTTAACGCGGTCGGGGCCTGAGGCCGACGTGGTACGGAGTGTTGCGAGGGCGTGCCTTAATTCTGCTCCCGTTATCGGCACACCTAATGACTCATTAGGTTTCCCTGTGTAAGATGGTATAAAATCCTTACGTAATTGAGGTAAATGCAATGTGCGGAGGTTATCAAACAGCTGTCCGAAATGGTCACTGCGCTCGTGTAACAGTTTAGTGATAGCGTGAGAGCGTCGTGCGTGAGAGCTGCTGTGGTCTGGCAGGTGTCTAAGTAGTAGCCACGTTCCTTTATTACTGAGGTGGTCATGCATTCCTTCACAAATCTGACCCCATTGTTGTACCGCTATATGAGTCGTGTATCGCTCGATTTGTTGGTCTAGCTTCGCTATCCTAATGTGGAGTTTCCTGTTGTGGCGCTGGTGTTTCCACCGTCACAAAAGTGACTATTTTGCTTCCAACATATGGAGAAGCTTCGAGTCGAGATTAGTTATTGGGGTGTCGGGGGGTAGAGTTCTCGTGTGAATTTCAACATCTTTTTGAAGCTGTTGACTTCACTTGGTAAGGTCTGCCATACGCGAGAGAGCGGTGCTGTTCGGGTCTCTCTAAATTTGTCCCATTCTATGCATCAGTGGTTTAGATGCAATGGGTCTGTGTACTGGTTGCAAAGTAATGCTAATAATGTAATGATCACTGCCAAGATTAGTTTGGGTGTTAGTCCAAAAATTGTAGGGGCATTGTGAGTGAGGGTAAGATCGGGGGATGTACTTTTTTTCGCACTGTTCCCAGACGAGTAGGCTCCTCTGGGTCGTTGTGCAGCGTAAAACGATGTTCTTGTATGTGGGACCAGAGGGCTCTACCTTTCAATGTAGATGTGGTGTAACCGCACGCTGGGTGTGAGGCGTTGAAATCCCCCACTATGAGGAGGGTGTGCTTGTTTGCCGAGGATGTATCTCGGGTAAATAGGGAATCGAAGCGGTGTCTTTCCTCTTGTGGTCTACTATATACGTTAGGAATGTACTAGACTGGCGAGTTAGGTTTATCAGGTTGTATTTGGAGAAAGTCGTGCTCAATGTCGATGTCCGCAAATTTGAATAGGTAACTGTAAGGTGCTTCTGAGTTAACACAGCAGTGTTTGGTTTGGTATCAGCCATGTTTTGATGTGTTCTATAACCTGGAAGTTGCACTACATCATTTGTTTCTTGTGACGCAATGATTGGGGGAGGGGTAGTTCGTGATTTGATGTACTGCAGAAGGTTTGCCTTTTTTCGGCGAAACCCCCTGCAGTTCCATTGCCATACGCAAAGTTCAGTGCGGTTACGAGGAGCCATTTCGGCTAGGTTGATTTGGCTTAGGTTGGACAAGGTCTGGATGGTTAGCGTAGACCGTGTCAATCCACTGCGTGACTCTATCTAGGGTTTGTTGCATCGGTAATATGGCTTGTTGTATCGAAGCCATGAATTCATGTGGCTTCTGCAAGAAAGCTGTGGAGAAGGTCATAAAATTGTATAGTTTTCCTCAAGTTAGGTTACTTTTTATTTCTCTTTGTCAACTTTCTCTAGTTTCGCTCCGGCTTGGTCTACTCACTCATCGAATGAGAATGTGGGAGTCGAGACCTTTCGTTTTTGTGCAGGTGGATGAGTGGGGTGCCTAGCTATAAAGTGGTTGAGAAAGGAGCTGGTGCTGTTGAGATAGGTGTAGGGGTGAAAGATGAAGCAGGGAGGTGTGGGGAGGTAGATGGTTGTTTGAAGGACTGAAGCTCTAGGCGTAGTTTTGCATTTTCTGCCCTTAATTTAGCCATCTCAACCTGCAATAGTCTGAGCTGCTTTTGAATGGAGCTTTTAGGGGAGGCTACATCAGCCCAGTTCACCTCGTGTCTAAGTCCAGTCCGAGGGCTTTGGTCTTGATAAATGCTTTTGTTGCGGCTTCGGCTAAGGCTGTGGCTTTTTCGGCTTTGCTGTCTTGTGATACTGGGCGAGCGTCCTCTATGAGCGTTCTTGAAAGCTGGGCTTGAATCAATGAATGGAGCTGCATCTTCCTGGAAAGTTCAGGGTGCGTGCTTTGGTTTGGGCTTGTAGAGCTCTGAGCACTGGGGCGAGCCGGTGGGGTGGTCAATGTTGCACACCATACACTTAGGTTCACAATCGTGATCAAGTAGTGGGTTCGGAATGCCACACATTGGACATAAAGGCTGAGGGGCGCCTGATGCCACTCTGATAACTTATGTAAAAAGGCACGTGCATACCTCTGAAGGTGACCAAGATGGACGTTGTGGAAACCATGCGACGTCCGGTCAGGATGAGGCCTAGTCTGTCATAGTCCAATAGACTTGACAAGATGGTTTCCGATGGATGTTCCATATGAATATTACGGATGACCCCTCGGCCGGTATTCGATGAATCGGTAATGTTGGGGGCCGCTTCAAAGCTGCGCTCGTCCATCTTGATGGATTTGACACGGTGGTATGCTTCGGTGCGTGCCGAGTCTGGTGTGCTTATGAGCAGAATGTTGCTTACAGAGTTGATGCGGTATTGGTCATGCAGGAAGCTTGTGAGCTCTGCCGCTTTTAGGATTGAATGTATGAGCTTCGGAAGTGGAGTGTCAGCACAGCTGAGGCCTCCGCGTATTCGCAGAGTTATATTGTAGTCGTCCGCTGGAAGTGGAGGGGGTCTGGGGGCACTGCGACGAGTCGATGGGAGAGCTTTCTGTGATTCTTCTTGCGAAGTGTTGATGTCAGGCGTTGATTTCTTTGGGGATGAAGCAGGCTTTCTGGCCCTGGCATACACATGACGCCAGCTGCCTTCATCATCATCGAGAGCTTCGGTGGAGGCAAGCTCCTCTCCCTTTGTTTCGTGGATGACCCTGTTGGTAGGCCTAGCCGGTAGGCCCACCGAGGTAGTCGCACGCTGCCAAAAAGTCGATCTTCGTGGATGCGAACTGCGAAGCATTCACTTAAAATCACTTCAGGTGATGCGGTCGATTCCATAGAAAGCTTCACATTTGTTTAAGTTGCCATTGAATAACTTAAACAGTCAGAAACAGGAATTTTGCCGGAGCGCTTGCGAAACGCGGCTGCTCCCGGTGGCGTCTAAGGCGCGTCTCCACGCCGGTGAGCAAGGGCATCGCGCCATGCCGAAATCTATTGGTGCCTTGACTGTGGCGTCTAGTCATGTTCTCACATGACACGCATCTTATGATTATCATGTTTGCACCAGTAACATACATTCGTCATCCATTGCCGTCACATAATACCAAGTTTGGCATATGTGAACCTAGCGAAATGGCCGGAAGCGGATCATGAGCATGGCATGAAGTCATGTCACATGACACGCATGTCATGATTTTACGTTAGGATCTGTCGCTTGTGTTCGCCATGCAATTATGCCCTACCATACAAGTTATGCAACATGCCATGTGAACGAAACCACCGCAAGAGCTGCAGGACCATGAAATGTAAATTATGACATTCATGACTTGTCATGATTTTCATGTTATGACTAGTCAAATTTGTTCTTCATAGACAATTTATGCCATACCAAGTTTGGTCATCATCATCATCAGCCTGACTACGACCACTGCAGGACAAAGGCCTCTCCCATGTTCCGCCAGTTAACCCGGTCCTGTGCTTGCTGCTGCCAATTTATACCTGCAAACTTCTTAATCTCATCTGCCCACCTAACCTTCTGTCTCCCCCTAACCCGCTTCCCTTCTCTGAGAATCCAGTCAGTTACCCTTAATGACCAGCGGTTATCCTGTCTACGCGCTACATGCCCTGCCCATGTCCATTTCTTCTTGATTTCAGCTATGATATCCTTAACCCCCGTTTGTTCCCTAATCCACTCTGCTCTCTTCTTGTCTCTTAAGGTTACACCTACCATTTTTCTTTCCATTGCTCTCTGTCCTCAATTTAAGCTGAACCCTCTTTGTGAGTCTCCAGGTTTCCGCTCCGTAGCTAAGTACCGGCAAGATACAGCTGTTATATACCTTCCTCTTGAGCGATAGTGGCAATCTACCTGTCATAATTTGAGAGTGCTTGCCGAATGTGCTCCACCCCATTCTTATTCTTCTAGTTACTTCAATCTCGTGGTTAGGCTCTGCGGTTATTACCTGCCCTAGGTAGACATAGTTTTTTACAACTTCAAGTGCACTATTACCTATCTCGAAGCGCTGCTCCTTGCCGAGGTTGTCGTACATTACTTTCGTTTTCTGCAGATTAATTTTATGACCCACCTTTCTGCTCTCCTTGTCTAACTCCGTAATCATGAGTTGCAATTCGTCCCCCGAGTTACTCAGCAATACAATGTCATCGGTGAAGCGCAGGTTACTAAGGTATTCTCCATTGACTCTTATCCCTAACTGTTCCCATTCTAGGCTTCTGAATACCTCCTGTAAGCACGCGGTAAATAGCATTGGGGAAATTGTGTCCCCCTGCCTTACACCCTTCTTGATTGGTATTCTGTTGCTTTCTTTATGAAGCACTATGGCAGCAGTTGATCCCCTGTAGATTTCTTCCAGAATGTTTATATATACTTCATCTACGCCCTGATTTCGCAGTGTTTGCATGACGGCTGATATTTCTACTGAATCAAACGCCTTCTCGTAATCTATGAAGGCTATGTATAGTGGTTGGTTATACTCTGAGCATTTCTCTATTACCTGATTGATAGTATCAATGTGGTCAATTGTTGAGTAGCCTTTTCGAAATCCTGCTTGTTCCTTTGGTTGATTGAATTCTAATGTTTTCTTTATTCTGTTAGCAATTACCTTTGTAAATAGCTTGTATACCACAGAGAGCAAGCTGATCGGCCTGTAATTCTTCAAGTCCTTGTCATCTCCTTTCTTATGTATTAAGATGATGTTAGCGTTCTTCCAAGACTCTGGTACTCTTCCCGTCAAGAGACACCTCATAAACAGGGTGGCTAGTTTTTCTAACACAATCTGTCCTCCATTTTTCAGCAGATCTGATGTTACCTGATTCTCACCAGGAGCTTTGCCCCTTTGCATGCTCTCCAAAGCTTTTCTGACTTCTTCTATCATTACTGGTGGGGTGTAATCTGGGTCACTGCTAGTTCTTATAGTATTATGGTCGTGGTTGTCTCGGCTACTGTACAGATCTCTGTAAAACTCCTCTGCTATTTTAACTATCCTATCCATATTGGTAGTTATTTTGCCTTCTTTGTCCCTTAGTGCATACATCCGACTTTTGCCTATCCCAAGTTTCCTCTTCAATGGTTTGACACTTCCTCCGTTTTTCAGAGCGTGTTCAATTCTCTCCATGTTATACCAAGTTTGGTATCGCCAAGTTTGGTATCGATACCATTATCGAAATGGCCAGGAGAGCTATTAGTCATAGATAGATAGATAGATAGATAGATAGATAGATAGATAGATAGATAGATAGATAGATAGATAGATAGATAGATAGATAGATAGATAGATAGATAGATAGATAGATAGATAGATAGATAGATAGATAGATAGATAGATAGATAGATAGATAGATAGATAGATAGATAGATAGATAGATAGATAGATAGATAGATAGATAGATAGATAGATAGATAGATAGATAGATAGATAGATAGATAGATAGATAGATAGATAGATAGATAGATAGATAGATAGATAGATAGATAGATAGATAGATAGATAGATAGATAGATAGATAGATAGATAGATAGATAGATAGATAGATAGATAGATAGATAGATAGATAGATAGATAGATACGGTCAATGTCGCCGAAGTTCACTTAGAAATGCTTGGCATTCAAAACCCGCACAAGAGCCAACAAAATAAACAGGGTCCGACAGAAACAAAAACTGAAGAGAAACAAACAAGGCTACCCCGCCCAGCACTGCCTTCACGCTCTGTACCACTAGCGCAAGCTGCCCTAATTGTTAATATACTGCGGCCGTTCAGTAAAAGGTTGAAATTTAGACATGCATCCTGTACGAATGTACGTTTTATTCTTTGGGTTACGTGTAACGCAAGTGTCACGGGCAGCAGAGCTCTGCAATATAACCAGATTCATCAAGAAGAGTTGTCAATGTGAGTCACGTTAAGTGTGTCATTAATTTCGCTCCATGCGTAGAAGTGGCGAGCAAGAATGTCCCTCCATAGTACTCAAAATCGTGAACCACTTTTTCTAAACACAGGGCTCGTTTGTGCTTTTTGTGTGAAGCCCACGAGGCGGCTCTCAGCGCTTCCATAGTGGAATGCCAATTAAATATTCTAAATCATCAAACCCTTTCAGGGGCGAAGCTTCTCAAGCCATGGAGCGTGCGTCCGCGATGTATGTAGTAGTAGTAGTAGTAGTAGTAGTACTAGTAGTAGTAGTAGTAGTAGTAGTAGTAGGGCGTCCTTGTAGTTAAATGTAGCCACCTCCATGACCGGAATAGAGGAGCTGCACGCGTGCACTCATTTGAATTGAGGAGGAAACCAGTGCATGTTTAACATGAATAAAATGATTGTTGTTTCTGATCAAACAACCCACAGAGACCAGTATTAGTGTCTCCATCTTTAATAAAATTTGCCTTTTTTTATTGATATGATGTATAAGGAGATGTGGGCGCACGATTATGGCGCCGGCTACTTCTTAGCCGTTGATTGAAACTTGAACACGTATCTTGAAGCAAAACATAAAAGCAGTGCATGGAAAATAGAAAACTCAGGCACAGATATGCAAAGACACACCTATACGCACATATCACAATAATAAGTAAATGTTCGAAAGTAAATGTCAGAAGTCTCTGGAAATGTCCCTCGTTAATATTCGGTCCACCAGCACAAAACAACAAAGCACACGTCTGGTCCTTATAAAGATGCATTCGCTCGTATGTACATAATAGTCGACACGTCATTCATTTCACAACACAACGTGATGGGTGTCACATGATACTGTACATAATAAGTACATGTGTTACAAATGAAAGCTTCTTCTTTGTTAATACTTGTCAGCAATCCCGCTGTCTTGTAAAAAACTTGTTAATGCTTTTAAAGCGTGGGACTGTAAAACTCCAGTTGGCCACGGGCCCAGAAGTTTTTTCATGCTAAATGGTCAGTGGTCCAATGCGAAAAGTTCGCTTTTAAGACGGCGTCTCGGCGTGTCATGATGTGGACAGTCTATGAGAAGGTGACATACGTCTTCATCTATAAATCCACAATCGCATTCGGGAGTTTCAGCTCTGCCGATTCTGTGCAAAAAATGTTTTGTGTATGCGGTGCCTAGCCTCAATCGGTGAATTAGTTTCTATCCTTCTATTTAATGCCAGCGTAATTTTGAATTCAATAAATGGATCGATGTGATATAAATCGCAGCTCTTTGTACCTTGGTCAAACCAAGCAGTTTTGCTCATTCTGAAAGTCGCATTCGTTATAATACAACGCAATTCATTTTTCGAAATTGGTAAAGAAACAGTAACGTCTTTACGATGTGCTTGTCGTGCCTCTTCATCGGCAGCTGTGTTTCCAGGAATGTTGCAGTGGGCAGGTATCCACTGGAATTTTATCTCATGTTGCGCCTTCTTTGCATTAGTGAGCTCCTTCAGTGTTTAGTATGTCATACTATCACTTATTACTGTCCTGTTTGTACTGGAAAGTGATCTTAATGCGGCCTGTAAGTCACTGAAAAGTACCCATTTTCTAGCGTCTGCTACCGAGTTTATAAACTTCAGAGCATACAGAATAGCGAAGAGCTCAGATTTAGTAGATGACGTAATGCGACATAATTTAAACGATTCCTGAACATTCAGCTGTGGTATGATAAATGCCGATGTTGAAGACGTTGCAGTACTTGAGCCATCTGTGTAAATATGTATGTACCCTGGATACCGCATATGTATCTGATAAAGCGCTAGTTGTTGAGCAGCTTGGATGAACATGTCTCTCTTACTGATAATGCCATCCACTGAGAATTCAATGCTTGGTATAACAAGCAGCCATGGAGGATAGTCCATTTCAGAGCTCCAAAATTCATGTCTGGGTAATATATGTACATTACTCTGTACATCGTTATGAGCATTGCTTTTATCTCTTAGTAAAATCTCCAGTGCCAATGGGTGGTCCCTGCGTTGCGTCTGTAAGCGAAAAAAAATGGCGGCATGTTTCAATTGTTCTCATGACTGGAAAGGGTGGTTGTCGAGTCTCTGCTATGACAAGGCTGCTGGAAGTAGCTCGTGGAACACCTATGCAGGGTTGGATGCTTACTAAAGAAAAACCTAGTATCAGAAGGACGCCCTTTGAGCAATATCTCACCCGCAAATGTGGCCACGTTAAACTCGCTGGGCGTAACTCCTTAGTTTTAGCATGGTTTAGCCGCAGTGTTATGAACTATAGGCAGTGAAAAGTTAGAAATGGACACGAGGCACAGGCCGTAAGGAAATGCGTGCATGCCACTCTAGTCCGGCCGTGCCATTATAGAGAACGAAAAAAAGTCAAGAGCGGAGACTCCACAAAATCTGGTCTCTGGAAGCACGTAACGACTACGTAACAATCTAGTGGTCCCACCAAACACCACAAGATGAAAGTGCGAAAAACAAAGAAGTTATCATCAATCCAACGGTATGTGTTTTTTACAAAATAATATTTATACGCCGATATTTGGCATGTTTTATACATAAAAACAGTTTATTCAACACACCATACACGGTTATTTTTGTTACGCCGTACTTCCATACACAGCACTTATGCGCCTACTAGTGCGGACGTGAGAACATCGGCTCCCACTTCTGTAAATCTTTTCGACCAAAAACGCGTCTCATCTTCAGCTAGTTTTTCCATCATTGAACGCAGTTATTCCAGAGTACCACGCCGATACCAAGTTTGTGCCGGTGGGTGGTATTTTCACCATTTTTTGGGACACTTCACTCCGACGCTGGGGCATGGTTGTTTGGCGCGTCGAAGCCTAGCTCTCGAATGTCACCTTGCACTCGCTACCCCTAAAGATGCGCATGCAAATGATGGGCCAGAGGGGGAACATCACCCCCTGAGAGTACTTAGAATCCGGATCAACCACGGCTTTTTTAAAGAGGAAATCGTAAAGCCAGCATGGAGTTAGCATCGGGGCAAGTTCGGCACAACGTGGCAGCGGACGTGGCGGGTGCCGCACCCCCACCACCGGAGTCGTCAAGAAACGCCTCGCCACGGCCTCTAGGCTCCCCGACCTACAGAGGAAGCTTTTTAGGATCATGGTTCCCCCGGGGTGGGGTGGGCATCAGAAAGATCAGCCAGGTAAACGTGACCCAGGCTCTCGCCATGGCTGCTCGCGTCTCACCTGCTCAGACAGAAGAGGGCATCCTTTGCGGCAACGTTGCTCAAACATAGTTGTCGTTTGTACACCAACGGAGAAGAATACCCGTGCTTACGTGAGTGCAGAAGCTTTACTCATGGGGTTCACCCAATACAAAGTCAACTCGTACTTCGAGGCGCCAGATAACACATCCAAAGGAATATTGCGGTGCATCTATCTCAACTCTGACCACAACCACCTGTGTGAAATGATCGTCCAGCTGAGGAACCTGAAAGCCCTCGAAGTGAAACGCATCAACGACAATACCACGATCATTGTTCTGTTCGATGGACTCAGCGGGCTGAATTATGACATGTGCGGAGCCAGCATGCTTCTAAGTACGCTCTGCCGACGCCAGACGCACGTTTTGCTAGGTCTGTGGCAGACTCGGTCACCGTTCCGACGTATGCCTGGCCCCGACGAACACGATTGGCAAAGAATGCGGCACCGCGTCTCCTGTAGAATACCACGAGTGCTCGTCATTTTGACCTCCAAGGTGGTGACGGTGAGAGATTTCTTCTGTGCGTTGTTCAGCGATAAAAATTAGTGCTCAATGTACATGCCAATGGCTATAATGGGGAATGAGAGACAGGAGCATTCGGCTTTTAGTTGACGCGTACGGCTGCGATCCCCATTAGCAGCTATTGGCATGTACATTGAGCACTATCTGACAACAAAGCGTTTCTACGTTATACTCGCTGGGCGTAACATCCTTAGTTTTAGAAAGGTTTAGCGAGCGTTGGGCCGCAGTGCCATGAATACATTCAACTACTATACCATGAAATCGAGGTAGTTAAAGGTGGGAAGTAGATACAAAGCGCAAGCTGTAAGAAAGTAAAAGCCAAATTCTCCTGTCTCTCATTTCCCATTAGCAGCCATTGGCATGTACATTAAGCACTATCTGACAGGAAAAGGTTGCTACGTTATACTCGCCGGGCGTAACCTCCTAGGTTTTAGAAAGGTTTAGCGAGCGTTGGGCCGCAGTGCCATGAATACAGTGAACTAGTTTATACCATGAACTCGACGTGGTTAAAGGTGGGAAGAAGACCCGAAGCGCAAGCAGTAAAAAAGTGTGCGTGTGCCACCTCTGATTTAGTCCTTGGAATGTCCGCCGGATGGCGGCGCTTCTATATGGGGAATATATGATGAAAAGATGCGAGATGGTGGTGCTTGGAGTGTTCAATAAATGGACGAACGGACACACAGACAGATACATGGATGGAGGCATGAACGGACGCAAGGGCGGATGCATGGACGAACGCAGGGACGGACGCACGAACAGACGCACGCACGGATGGGCGCTTGGACGCATGGACGGTCACACAGACGCACGCATGGACGGACGGAAGCAAGAACAAATGGACGGACGAATGCTTTGCCCCACTCTCCATCATTCACTCCGTGGATATGCTGCCTTTTTTTGCTTGTTCTTTTGAGTCTATCGAATTCGGAACAGCTCTGGGCTCTCCCATAGTAGAGTACCAAGTACTCTAAATCATTAAGCATTTGTTCTAAACACACATGCTTTCATCGCAGGTATAGGGAACTGTTGTACTATAATCACACGGGATAAGTTAAATGTTGACAAGTCGCTTGCAAGTAGCAGACTTATTGTAAAAGAAAAAAAATTGCCCGCAGCTTCCCTGGGGGAACACTGAGGAGGATGCGGAGCATATAATTGATTAACGGGGTGTTAAAGTGCGACTTACTTGGGTCGATGGCTAAATTGGTTAACGTGGTTGTGAAATGGGGTGTTAAATTGCGACTTACTTGGGTCCATGGCTAAATTGGTTAACGTGGTTGTAGGAGGGCGTGTTAAATGAGTGAACACGTACACACGTATGCGAAAGGGCGGCGCTGGTCGAAGGGACGTCGATCATTGTGTTTGTGGATTCGTTGGAATTCATTTCACCGCGACCTTGGACGTCGACGCGCCGTACAAACCAACCGACGAGCGGCAACTGAGCGAGCGAGCGCCGACCTTGAGTATATATACAGCGCGACGGCGCATGCACTGTCAGCTGTTGAATGTTCTCGAAGCGCGACGGCGCATGCGCGTCCACTGGAGAATCAGTAGAATTGTAGATGTCGAACGCGGTGTGTAGAGGAGGAAGGGTGCACAGATGGTGGAGGAGTGAAGCGCGCGCGGTGTGTAGAGGAGGAAGGGATGCACAGATGGTGGAAGAAGGAGGAGGAAGCTTGCGGACGGCGCCGCACTACAAGCCTCGAGTATTAGATGCTCCGCATCTAAAACACGGTGACAATGCTTCATTTTGGCGACGGCAGACAAGTTTCTTCAAGGGAAGCAAGAGACAGCGTGAGTCTCTTCCTGTTCCGTTCTAAAAATGCTCCCACTCTTGCACGCGGGCATGAAGGATAGCCTTCGAAACCTTGAGCAATTCGATTCAGTATATTGTTCCTGTATTTGTGTGTGTACGACTAAACTTATACATGTTTCTTTTGTTGTTATACTGTTGAATGTATCTACGCTTCTTGCTATTATTGTGTTGTTTCTTTACATAAACGGCTAATGTGCAATAAATCTTCCGAGTGTATGACTTGACTGGGAAGCGCGTGAGCTGCGTCGCCTGATTCAGTATTGTTATTTGACAGATGCTTGAAAACAAACATACCACGCCTGGCCTTCGAGGTGTGGTGGCGGGAAACGGCTGTATTGTTTTTACGTGTTAAGTGCACTGGCTTCCGACTCGTAATAAACTGATATGATACCGTTACCTTCCTCGCCTGTTTACATGCCTGAGATTCAGGGAGTTGCACACGAGTTTTGTTTTCCTTTTTCTTCATCAGAGATACAACGATGCATGTACATGAGCGTCTTTCGTGACTCGTTTTCGCGCTCGTTTATTAATAGTCTTGCCCGCCTTCCTGCTGGTATCTGGTTCAGAGTTGTGGGACACGCTCAAGGTACACTGGTCTCTGCACTGGCCAGAAGAAGGGCATGCCCTGAGACGCTTCTAATCGGAATAACCATTGTTAATGGTGACAAAGCTACCCATTGTCCTTAGGGCTGATCGATTCGATGCACACATTGTGTTGAGAATGACTGGGATGTTTTCAGCGCATTATTGTAGTACTGTAGTTGTAAGCAGATGCTTGAATTTGCCGGTGTAATTGACGACCTCACAACAAAGTTATCTATTTTGCGAGGTCCCCGCTTATCCGAAAACAGAGTCCGTTCAATTACTCATACCATCATAAGAGTTCCCGTTGCGTATCCACCTGTACATGATCGATCGCTGTTTGTAGGTTATATTTAAAACATGGCTCGTGCAGCTATATCAACGCAGCATAATACAGCTAAAGTATACGGGAAGTTTAGTACGCTGCCTTAGTTTCTATTAGAGGTAGCTGCACAGCTTTGTGCAAGTCCATTAGCTGATAATGAGACCGAAACTTTGTTTTCTATGAAGCATTGATCGGCTTCTTGCCCGCCAAACTCACTTACCCTTTTAGGATAACAATGTAGCCACTTACAGTTCTCTTTTTGGTCGTTGCTATAAAAACTTTGATTGTCTGTATATATTTCATGGTGGTCGAAATGTGTTAATACGTAAACGTCGCCCATCGACAGATCACCTCGAAAAACGGTAGTCGATTGCACTTTGCAGCGTCGATTACAAAACTTTTCGACAATTCCTAATTGGCGTATAAATCTGATGCCTTTTTGAATAGTAAGTCACCGTCGGGTTTGATTCCTGGAAGAAAAGTCATACTTCGGCTTTTGTTACATTCGACATCTTTCCTTGCACGCTTAAAAGATTGTAGACTGTTGATTACAATTGATCAAAGACATGCACTCGATAGCCTAAAGCATAGCTTGCGTACTCAACGTAATAGTAGTCTTTATCTTTTAGCAAAACTACTGTGAGCTTTTCAGCAATGGAAAAAAACATACACCGTACGCCATTTTTGGGAGGTTCTGAAAGTACGCGATTACTTGTTAGCCAGGGAATTCTCCAAGAGTGTTCTTTATCTCCAGCTCTTTCCGTGCTCAGCGTGCAACCACTCCTGCGTTCTGCACTTGGCTATCCGTACAATCAAAGCCTTGTGCTGCTGAGTTGTGGTACATTTAAGGCGATACCTTTCACCGATGACATCGTCTTGTATCTGAATAACATGCACACCCTTGCCCGTACCCTTTACAATGTTTCTATGATTGTGGCAGTGTTTCACGCGCTGCGTTAATTTTTTAAGATTTCCATATGTCTTCATTGCTTGCCTCAATGTCTAAGTCCCCTTTTCCCTTTTTAAGAGAGTGTCTCTAGTCGCATTCTGGGGCTTCATTATATTTAGTACGGCTTATCCGCCTTTGTGTGGGTAACAGTACTTGAAGATGCGAAATAACATGTTGGCATAACGACGTTCCCGGGACATAAATGCATCACTCCTGTCTTGGTGAATGCTGGAATAAAACATGTTCGCGTTAAATCGCCTCTGCAGCTAACTTTAACAGGATATTCAAAATAATGTTTATGGCTTTCTGTACAAAAAACATGGGGAAGATAACAACCACATTTGTAGATGGAGACAGTCACATGTTCGAGGCAGTTGCACATAATTGCACTTAGAATAATGCTGCTATTGTATCCGTGTTCTAGGACTTCCTTCTGCAAACTTTTATTGTGGCTTGCGTGATTCCGCATGCAACACTGGCGCGAAGATCGTGTCAAATGCGTCGAGCCAGTTGCGTGGGTCGCTTAATCTGACAATGACTCGAAGCCACGGGAAAAGATCATAGCCTGCTGTTTTACTGCTAGCTTGCGATAGCAAGCAATCATTCCTCATCACATTGGGGAGTAATAAGGCAGCGATGCTCACACCCCTCACGCTTATACATGTTTTTTTTTCTCAATTTTGTTGGCAACCGTGGCCGGGCTAGTGAATGCATTAGGTACACGAAACACAGCCAGCTCGACGAATTGAACTGCCAACTGCACAGGACTACTCGAAAAAATAACATTAAGACTCGACGCCGTGTCGACCGTAGAAACAAATGCCAACCTCGAGGGACTTATTCTTCGAGGACTGAAAAGTCTCAAAGTAATTACGTCACAGACGCTCTTTCCGCATAATGAATCTCTTAGGCTGTACTTCTATTCGCAGAAAGTGAAAGTTCGTTACACGGGCTGTTTTCACCCCTCATGCTGCTAATTTTTCGATCATGATAGGACACTGCTCAGAAGGCTGCCGTTTGTACACCCTCGTCCGGCTGCGAACGCGTTTCGCGACGTATCGTAAAGGTACAGTCGCTCAATTTTTATTTAGTATTTATTTATTTAGTACATACGGCAGTCCGTAGACCAAGCAGGAGGCTTATAGAAAATGAACACAGTGGAAACAAAGACAACACGCTTGTAGAGCAAAATTTTCTTACTATCCTACGCAATAAGTGAAAAACAAGTACTTACTAAGTGAAGTGAATTAAATATACACTACTAGAAAGAAAAAAAGTGCACAAATTGCTTAAAACAGTCTTAAGCGAAGAAGTAACGCGACACAACTGAACTCATGAGATTACGTTATATAGCATAGTATCCACAATAATCAAAAAGATGCATGAATGTTTCAAAGTCAGGAATGCCATGTTTAAGGAAAGCATATGTATACATTGCATTCCATTCGCTAATGGTTAGTGAAAAGAGGAAGTGCTTGAAAAGGTTAGTACGTGCGAAGTATGGTATCAGATTGTGATTGTGATTATGTCTGGTTAGCCTGGAAGAAGACGGACATAGGTGTTCATGAGGATCATAATAAACTGACGATTTAAAAGCAGGAAAAGAAACTGCAGTCTGGTGATAGCTCTACGCTGTTTCAAAGGTGCAATGTTTTTGTAGCCATAAGTGATTAAGGTGAATCAAGATTTTGATAGGCATTATAAATGAATCTTATGAATCTTAGCACCCTTCTCTGGACCATTTCAAATTTATGAAGGTCTTTTTTAAAATATGGGTCCCAGTCCACGCATGCGGACTCATGACGGGGTTGTATAAATACGCCGTATGCAAGAAGCTTTACTTGTGATGGCGCATTCTTTATTTGTGTCTTATGAACCCTAGCTTTCTAGAGGCAGCGGAACAAGCATCGTCACTATGGTTGCTTCACGACAGTTCATTGGTAATATTTACTAATAATTTAAAATTGTTGACCTCAATGAAGGGATTAATATCTAAGGCGTATCACGACGTAAAACGACTAATTTTATTTGAAATTCGCATAAATATTGATTTGCTAATGTTTAACTTCATCGACCAAATATTGCACCAATCGGAGAGAGAATTTAGGTTGTTCTGCAAGCGCTCTCAAATCCTTTCACTCCTAATTGGCTTGTAAATGTTGCAATCACCTGCAGAAAGTTTTAGGCTTATGGCAGAGGCATCAACCGATGAAATGACATCATTTAAAAGATGAGAAACAAGGCAAGCCCTAGGGTGTGGTCCTGGGGAACTCCCGAGATTACAGGCAAAATTCCTGAGCTGCAGCTTTCGACTTGGACTAATTGCTTCAGGCTGGTGAGCTAAGAGCGAATTCACTGAATTATGTTAATAGGATGGCCAATGTTTGAAAGTTTCGCAAGTAGTTTACTGTGACACGCACAGTCAAACGCTTTTTTAAAATCTAAAAACATGTCGTCTATTTGGTCGCCCTTATGCTGCGCCGTGGTGGCCTAGTGGCTAAGATACTTGGCTGCTGACCCGCAGGTCATGGGATCAAATCCCGGCTGCGGCGTCTGCATTTCCGATGGAGGCGGGAATGTTGTAGGCCCGTGTGCTCAGATTTTGGTACACGTTAAATAACCTCAGGTGGTCAAAATTTCCGGAGCCCGCTACTGTGGCGTCTCTCATATTGTGGTTTCGGGACGTTACACCACACAAATCATCATCATTGGTCGCACTTATGAAGTGCTATTGTGAAGTCATGAATAGTGGTAACGAGTTGGGTGGCCATCGAGAGGCCTTTTTTTAAAACCATGCTGAAAAGGCGTCAAAATATTGTTTTCTTCAAGAATTTACATTATGTAATGCGTGATGAAGTGCTCAAGTTTACACACACCGGAAGTTAAGGATATAAGGTGGTAGTTTTCAACATTCAGGCGATCACCTTTCTTAAAAACAGGAATAACGCGCGCCGTACGCCAGCCATCGAGAAGAATTGAGTCACGAAGAGAAAGACAAAAAATATGGGTGAAAACATGCGTGATGGGTTCATCGTAACGGTGCAGAAATACGTTTGGTACACCATCTGGACCATCAGACAATCTAGTCTTAACATTAGGTAACAATGAAAGGATACATTCGACAGTTATGAAATCGACAGATATGGAAGGAAGAGAACTATTATTTGTGTCAGCGTTACTTTCATGATTAAATACAGAGTGAAAATACAGAGTGAAATGGCTTGCAATTTTGGTTGGATCGCTAACAATACATCCGTTTACTGATATCCGATTGGCGATTTTTTCGTATCACTCAAGTACCGCCATAATCTCTCTGGGATAGTTTTCAAAAATGTTAGAAAGTGAATGGCAGAAGTAGCTCGCCCTAGCTTCGCTTAGCTGAGTTGCAAGCTGGACTTTCAACTAAATCAGTCTGTAGTGGTTTTTATTCTTCTTTTTAACATGTTTTTGCTCGCGGTGCAAGTGTATGATGTCTCTCGTGATCCATTGGTTGTTTCTGTTATTCCCCCGCAGGTCGCGGGATCGAATCCCGGCTGCGGTGGCTGCATTTCCGATGGAGGCGGAAATGTTGTAGGCCCGTGTGCTCAGCTTTGGGTGCACGTTAAAGAACCCCAGGTGGTCGAAATTCCGGAGCCCTCCTCTGTGGCGTCTCTCATAATCATATGGTGGTTTTGGGACGTTAAACCCCATAAATCAATCAATCAATCAATCAATCTGCTTTTTCTAACACGGTCACTTGGCACAAACTTATCAATCCAGTAGTGTATGGCAATTTTTATTTCATCCCAGGAGGTGGACACATTATCTGAAGGATTATCGCATAAGAGCCACAGATAATCCAAAATGGCCTGCTCGTCCGCCTTCGAGTAATCCCTAACGTAATGTCTGGTCTCCTGTCGGGGTACGTTTTTTTCGCCAATACTAGATGATAAAAACACTGTTTTATGGTCGGAGATACCATCTTCAGTAGAGATTGTGTATTTGCATACATGGGAATACAGAAAGATTAGGTCGAGTATAGAACGGGCGTTCCCAGCCTCTCTGGTACACTCATTAACAACCTGTACACGATCACACATCAAGGCAATGTCTGTGAGAGGGTTAGACGAAGTTACATCAGAGCCGTAGCCGGGAACGCACCAGTTAACACTCGGCAAGTTAAAATCACCTGCAAGAATCGAACGATCATTTTAACGCGCACATGTGGTCTTAAAGCTTAGTCAGATAAACGTGTGGTGAAGAGGGTGGCCTATAGGCTGCACATACGGTGAAGTAATGGCCCCAGCAGCTGTCTTTAAGGAATAAACTTTCGTGCTCAAGAATTTGTTGAAGGGGCAGAGCACTAGTGCCATTTTTGATAACTATTGCTACACCACCACCTCTTGTCGTCCGGTCACGTCTGAAAATTTGATATGTAGGAGGAATGAGAACTGAATCATTTACGCCTTCGTGCAACCAGGTTCCTGTGATTTTTGGAATGTGACGTAACAGCGCAATTCGTTTATCATGAATCCTGTGAAACCCATGTCATAACCAGCAAAAAGCGAGATAAGAGCAAGAACAACGCCGCAGGAATGAATGTAGCAGAGAGATTCTACTATATTATTGACACAAACGCCTCATATGCATCTTTAAACACGTGAACTCAAATATTGAGTGCTTGCGTGTCGCATAAGCGCCATCAACACGAGTCATGCGGAAAATTATTACAAATTGATGACGTAATACTTACGTCATCACACGTCGTTTGATCACGGACACAGTGCCAAGCCAGGCGATTTGCAGAAAGCTTACAATCCAAGGGATGGAGACGACGTCATGTACAGAAAGCTCTCGGAAGGGTTCAGGGAAGTCTCAATACGTCAACTGAGGAAAAATAGAAAATGCCTTCTCGCCCGGCCGAGGTGGTCTAGGGGCTAATGTACTCGGCTGCTGACTCGCAGGTCACGGTATCAAATCCCGGCTGCAGCGGCTGCATTTTCGATGGAGACGAAAATGCAGTAGGCTCGTGTGCTCAGATTTGGGCGCACGTTAGGGAACCTCAGCTGGTCAAAATTTTCGGAGCCTTCCACTACAGCGTCTTTCATATGGTGGTTTTTGGACGTTAAACACCGCATATCAATCAATCTGATTTCTTGGCACATTTTGAAGCGAAGTTATCTTCGGCCATGCGGACTAACTATGATATAGTAACGCCAGTGCTCAGAGGTTTCCCCGTGTTCCTCAACAAGCTGCTTATTGCCTGCACGTCCCTTCGTCGGCCGAAGAGATAAAAGCGTCACTGCAATCTACGAAACGTGGAAGCGCCCCTGGGACAGACGGTTTTCTAGTTGTTTTACTTGACATTTTGAAGGCGACTGGCACTGCCTTTGCCGTGGTTATTGGGAGATGTTTCGAGGATAGTGTTTTTTCGTCATGCAGTTTTTGAGATTATCTCATTGTTGTTATACAAAAAGACGCCGCTTTCTCTGTTAGCCATGAATATTGAAGGCCCATCACGCTTATTAACGTTAACAATATATGTTTTCCTTCTATTATTTTCAATTTTATTGACAATATATAAGCAAACATTACAAACTAGCTGGACCGTAAGCCTACATTGGCTAGTGGCCCGTACATATCAGATGAAATAACAGAATAATAAAGCATATATTTTTACACGCACACACATACAAGCACACGCAACGCATATATATATATATATATGTGTGTGTGTGTGTGTGTGTGTGTGTGTGTGTGTGTGTGTGTGTGTGTGTGTGTGTGTGTGTGTGTGTGTGTGTGTGTGTGTGTGTGTGTGTGTGTGTGTGTGTGTGTGTGTGTGTGTGTGTGTGTGTGTGTGTGTGTGTGTGTGTGTGTGTGTGTGTGTGTGTGTGTGTGTGTGTGTGTGTGTGTGTGTGTGTGACGCTATGATTACTGAGTGACGTGGCCTGGCTCATACGCCATGTTTATTCCATTCTAACTTCTTCCTCCTCGGCTTCTACCAACCATCACTTCATACGTCACACGATTCCCCCTCCCCCCGAAAGCTGGCACCGGTTACAAACTGCAACAAATTGAAAACAAAATAAACAAAATAATGGCCAAATTCGCAGTTAGAGAACAACACATGTTATAGAACCACACCAAAAGGTTTGGTCTCGAAGGTACCTTTGAGTACTATGCCTATTATTGAGCAACCTTTTCAAAGAGTCGCAGTGAACATGGCAGGACCTATAAAACCTATATCCCACAGAGGAAATAAGTACATACTCACAATGGTGGATGTGGCTACTCGGTACCCGGATACGGTTCCAATGAAAACTACGGATACGGTAGCAATAGCGGAGGCCTTGGTGGAAATGTTTGCGATGTATGGCGTTCCGAAGAGATACTAACGGATAGAGGAACCTATTTCACCTCGTAATTGATGAGGGAGATTTGTAGACTGCTGTCTATGCGACACCTCTTGACGACACCATATCGCCCCATGTGCAACGGCTTGGTTGAAAGGTTCAATGGCACGCTCAAGAATGTGTTGCGCAAGGTGTGCCAGGAGAAACCCAAAGAATGGGATCGATACCTACCGGCCCTCTTGTTTGCATATAGGGAAGTGCCGCAGCAAGCACCGGCTTTTCGCCGTTCGTGTTGATTTATGGAAGAGCGAATAAAGGACCACTAATGGTTCTGAGAAAAGTCTGGTTGAACACTGAATTGAAAGAAGAGCAAAAGTCCTCGTATGTGTATTTATTAGAAAGTCGGGACAAGCTTGAAGAAACTTGTCGCATCGCACGGGAGAGCCCCGCCGAGGCCCAGGCATCATACAAGAAGTATTATGATAGAAGAAGCCAAAAAAGGGTCTTGAAGGTTGGCGACAAGGCATTGATACTCCTACCAAATGACAACAACAAGCTCACAATGAGTTGGAAGGGACCTTTTGAAGTGAAGAAGAAAGTGACTGATGTCGACTATGGGCTCGAAATTAGAGAAAGTCGAAATTTACTGCATGTCAACATGCTGAAAATATACGAGGACAGGCAACCCAATAAAGCAGAGGATGTCGCAGGCATGGTTGTTACGGAGACGGAGTTGGGAGATCCATACGAAGAAGAAATACCCACATACAGCATAACCAAAACAATGGGTCGAGAGAAGGTGGTTATAAACCCCGATCTCAATGAGGTGCAGAGGAAAGAAGTCAAAAATGTGTTGCAAGAGTTCAACGAAATCTTCTCAGACCTCCCAGGCAAGACGACGTTGATAATGTGCAGTATGCGATTAACCACGAAGAGGCCATTTCATGTGAAACAGTATCCTCTGCCACTAGCTGTACAGAAAGACATAGATATGGAAATCAAACAGATGTTGGACCTGGGGATTATTGAGCGTTCCACATCTCTGCGTACAACTCACCCCTTGTGGTGGTAAAAAAGTCTGGCGGGTCTAACAGAGTCTGTGTAGATTTTCGGCATCTAAATAAGGTACGTGTTGATGACGCAGAGCCCATACCACGATTTGTCGCAGTATTTGCGAAGGTCGTGGGAAGAAAGTATTTTTCAACGCTGGATCTAACTAAAGGGTACTGGCAGATACCCTTGGATGGAGCATCAAAGGCGAAACCGGCCTTCTCATGTGCACGAGGCTTATTTCAATTCATATTCCTACCCTTCGGACTAAAAACCGCGGCGCAGACTTTCACTGAACTCATGCAAATGCATGGACTCCAAAACGTGGAGCATTATATCGCCGATATCTTAGTGGCGACAAATTCTTGGCAGGAACATGTGAAGACGTTACATGAAGTGTTTCGTAGGCTCCAAGGGGCGGCGATCACAGTGAAACCGACAAAATGCCAAATTGGGTTTCAAGCGATTACCTTCCTTGGACATACCCTGAGAATGCGACACATCGCAGCTCATCCTGACACAATTGAGGAGATACAGTCGGGGCCGAGGCCGTTGAACAAGAAGCAGTTGAGATCCTTCTTGGGTCTTACAGGCTACTATAGAGAATTTATCCCTCATAACGCGTATATAGTGAGTCCCCTTACCGATCTCACCAAAAAGAACGCGCCTAACAGATTGCCCTGCTCAGAATGTCATGAGCAGCCATTTGAGCAACTCAAGAGGTGAATGGCTGAACCCCCGGTCCTTATGGCACCAGATCTCAGTAGGACGTTTGTTTTGCGAACGGATGCATCAGACAGGGGTGTAGGAGCGCTACTGTTGCAGAAATCTGATGGGATCTTGCATCCAGTCTTGTACGCAAGTCGAAAGCTGAATGACCGGGAAAGAAACTACGCTACGGTGGAGAAGGAATTAAATGCTTTAATATGGGCTGTTAAACAATTTCACATTTATTTGTATGGAACCCAGTTTGTGGTGCAAACGGATCACCAGCCGCCGGAGTACCTCAACCGGGTGAAGCATACTAACGCTAAAGTCATGCGGTGGAGCCTTATCTTACAGGAGTACAGCTTCTCGGTCCAGTACATAAAAGGGAGAGACAATGTTGGCGCAGATTTTAGAAGTAGAATGATGAAGTAGGAAACTCCGTGCGGACACATACCTAGTATTGTTATTTCATTGCTGATGTGGGATAACAGTGAACTGTGACTGTGACTCACGAAGATGGACGTGCGTGTTAGTGTAGGCAAGTGTAGTGGTGCCACGGTGGATTTAAGTATGCCGTACAGTGACGTGATGTGCCGTGAAGTGAAATGTTGTGCGGGGAAGGGAAGTGCCGAGATGTGCCATGAAGTGAAATGCTGTGTCAAGCAGGGAAGTGTGTGGTACAGTGAAGTGTATGGTGCTAGTGGAGACGACAGTTTTCGTAGAGCGAAAACTAAAAAAATTGGGGGCTATTGTCAAGAATGGCAAGACGAAGAAAAGAAGAAGAGAAAGAAGTTGTCTTGAATAGGTAATTTAAAATGCTGGAATGAGGGAGAAGAAGAAAAAAAGAAGAGGGTGCTGTGCGAGTGAGGAACGTGAGAGCCGGGACGTGGCGTTCGAGGGGCCAAGGGCTGGGGAAGTTCAGACTGGGTCTCGCCCAAGGCTCCCGCCCGAGCACCTGACTCGGCGAGCAGCGCAAGGAAGTGTTGTTGTCCCTGGACGGTAATGGTTCACACCCGAGCACCTGAGTCAGCGAGCAGCGCACAGAGCAACCGCTGATCCTGGGCTGCAGTTTCCCGCCCGAGCACCGACCTCGACGAGCAGCCCGGGAGCCACCGCCGATCCTGGTCTACAGTGTATCCCGTCCGAGCACCTGACTCGGTGAGCAGCGCAAGGAAGTACCGCTGTCCCTGGGCGGCAATGGTTCTCGCCAGAGCACCAGACTCGGCGAGCAGCTCACCGAGAAACCGCTGATCCTGGGCTGCAGTTTCCCGCCCGAGCACCGACCTCGGCGAGCAGCCCCGGAACCACCGCCGACCCTGGTCTGCAGTGTATCCCACCCGCGCACCTGCCTCGGCGAGAAACCACTGGAACTACGGCTGTAGTGGTTCTTCAACATCGTCGCCACGGTTGAGCATCGATATGGCGTGTCATTACGCCTGAGAGGGACTCCCAGTGGACCGGAGGCCACGCCACAACTGTAAGCGCGAGAACTAGAGAACACAAACGGAATCGGACGTTGAAACGCGTGTCATTAAGACATCTCCTTTTCTTTGTTTTTCAACGTGTGTGTGTTTTTGTTGTTGCTTTGTTTTGTGATTTTTATGGTAATGAAGTGAAAGTTTTCGTTTGGTACCATCAGCCTCTATGGTTCAATTCACAACGCCCGGCGAGCAAACCAGGCCTCAGCATATACGCGTGACAGTCACAAAGGAACAGAGAAATATACTGTAATAAAGTACCGTTTAAGAATAACATCATTATCCCAATATGCAGAATAAACAAGGCCAAGAACACATCTGCAGACAGTTACATTTTTAAAGCAAGCAAACAAAAACAGACACGATTGAAACTGTACTCTGCACAATTATGACACATAAAGTAATTTACTTTAACAACTCGAAATATCTAAATTAAACGTATTGAATGCAATTATGAAGGATGATTTTCTTAAGTTTGTTTTTGGAATTTTTCTTATTTTGGTCAAGTATACTTACACGTTTATTGAGGCGATTGGGTATATGGTGGTCAGTATGTTGCTGACCATTGGTGGTCCTAGTTTTTGATGTTCTTAGGCCAGGTGTACGGAGATAGTACTCAACACACCGAGTACTCAATCACATATTCTGCCGCCCGTTTGCAAAGGACGCTTGTACCACACATTACTGCAGTACTTCGTGTTGCTTTGCGAAGAATGTTTACAGGATTCATGTGTTTGTGAAGCATGAAAGCTATATTCACTGCATTTCCAAGCAGAGGAAGTTCACTACATTTTGAACGGCCATTTTTTTATGTTCTCCGCCACAAGGTATTCATCGGCCTTGGGCTGAGGTGCTGCTCAGGCTTCAGCCAGAGGCAACAACTACCGTCTTGTGCTGTTTTGTCTGCCCACCGGTAAGCTGGTCGTGAATTCCATTTTCTTACATACGGACTAGGCGGTCGCCCTTATCGGGTTCAAAACTTCAGAGATGCTATTCGGAGCATTATTGACTTGAAGGAAATAAATTCTATAGGTCTATTTCAGATGTCACGTGTACGGATAGTTAATTGCAAGTTCATGTTGATGAAAACTATGCTAGTCACATAGGATGAATATTTCGTGAAAAGCCGTAGATGCCTTTGTGATTGACCCAAAACACCCAGAAGTAAAAACGAAGCTTCTCTGGCTACGAGAGCACTTTGAAGACGTCTACGTTCAAGAGGTACTGCATGTTTTTGGGAAAACTAAGTCAGGGTCGTTGGGATGCTTGAAAATAGCAAATATGGAGCAAATGCAGACTCTTAATTGTGACGTTCTGTTCTCCCTTGTCGATGGAGTCCAAGGGGGCCACATTCCTCACCTTTTGACTCTGTGTGGAGTACTAAGTCTCATTGTGATTTCCGGCCACCCACCTCTCTGCCTTCACTGCAATAACGTTGGGCACATCCGTCGAAACTGCAGGACTCCTCACTGTGATCACTGTCGGCGCTTCGGTCATTCAGCTGAGGGCTTTGTCGTGGTCTACGCTAACAAGCTACGACTGCGCACACAGTACCATGACGATAACCTGCAAGAGCATATTATGGGTGCCGCAAAGCTCTGGATGCAACAGGAAGCACTCCGTCAATGACAGACCCTATGTACTTTACGAACAAGGATCCATAGGTTGCAAACAAGTCAGACGCGGATAAAACAGATGAAGTTCCTGCTTGCAAAGAACCAAGAGATTCGTGCAAGCAGCCAACCCCATATGACCACAGAAAGCTTAGGAGGTTCATACGAAGAAGATCAGTGAAGATCCCCCACCTGCTTGTGCCGTAGCTTCACAGCAGTAACTCCAACACTGTACGGAGTTAGAAGAGGATATACAGGCTTCTGGGGACACTGCAAAAGCTAAGCGCAGGGCGACGTACAGCTCGTAATCAAGCAACGAGGGTGACGCAGCCACTGTCGCTAAGAAGCGCCGTCGCCGAATGACCACTCAGAAAGAAAAGTGCCGGTGGTTATGATCTAGGAGGCCTGGTGGAGATTCAAGAGAAGTTTCACCATCAACCTCTCCGACTGACCATGAGACCATAAGCACAACAGAAGGTAGTCACTATAGCGCAGTCCGAGTGAGTTATATTTGCAACATTGAATGTACGTGGCTTCAGGTCATCGCAGAATTAGGCACAGCTGCGTAGACTTTTCACTCGAAAGCGTCTCGACTTTGTTGCCATGCAGGAGACGAAGATCGAGAGCGACGAGGAGACAAAGAGGGCTCTGCGACCCTTTGTGTCTGAGCATAATGAATGCATTTCACATGCAAGGGATTATCTGCGGGTTGTTCGCTGTTTCTGAGAAAAAGCCTGCCATGTTCGGCAATCAGTACTTGTGTTGGTAACGAGGGTCGATACACATGTTGTGATCTTTTGCTGCAAAGAATGCCATGACGAATTATCAACCTATATATGTATAATGAGATTTCGAAGTGTTTTGAGTTATTTTTTGATATGTCTAGTCTACTTGACTCAGATCGTGTCGCTGTGCTAATGGATCACTTCAATTGTTTATGTGACCGTAACTATCGTAGCAAAAATAATAAGCGATACAGGAGTGGCAAGCTTTTATTCCTAATTGTAGACAATGCAGGGCTCACTGTCATTCCTGTGTGGGGACAAGTGGCTCCATATACAAGAGTTCAGGTTACTTCTTACGCTCACCTTGACCGGATTTACATGTCCTCATCATTTCTTTTCCGACCAATATCCTGTACCACTCCACCACTGTCATTCTCATATCACTGTATCGTTATTGTACAAATTGGCGGAAATTGTAGAAGCCGATTCCAACCACAGGGGGCCTTTGGGCAGTCAACACAAAGCTCCTCTTTGATTAGAAATTTATTAATTGTTATAAATTGTATGCGGATAACATTAACGCAGTCTTTCTCAACAAGTTTACATATACATGCTGCTTGTGAGCTATTCCAACAAGAATTTTGTGTTATGGCTGTAAAGATGCTACTAAGTCTTTCCATAGGAAGAACGAGGGAAATAAACTGCTTAAAAGCTTGTGCAACCTTTGTGAGATGAAATGTGAGATATTAAATGTCAACTTCGAAGATATGATGCCGCTCGTTACAGAGGAGCACGTATTAGATCTCAAAATAGACGTACCTTAAACTCAGAACAGCCAACGCATCACGCTTTACTCGATGAAAAACGCCATGCGATTTCCGAAGTTATCTCAGACCTCTACTGTTATTGTGTTCTTGTAACAGACGTAAGACACATAACTTCGACATTATTTAGTGCTCTTTCTAACCCTTATGTCGACCTTACCCCGAGTTTTGTTTCCTTTAGGGAGCATTGGAAGACAATGAATGTGCAACCATTAGCTGTCTTATTACGATACAGCAAATCGCGCACGCACTTGACAGCTTACCTTCATAAAAGTTACCTGGCCCTGACGGCCTTTCTGCTGAATTCTACAAAACTTTTCGAAATGCTATCTCTCCTATATTACTGGATTTTTAAAAATAAGTTATGACATGAAGACACTCCCGAGATCCTTTTAAAAGAGCCACACAGTTTGGATATCGAAAAATTCAGACAAGGAACATCTTCGCTCTGTAGAGGGTTACCAGCTAATAGCACTGTGAAACCTTAACTACAAAATTTTCAACAAAGTATTATCGAATTCGTTGCAATTTGCGAAGTCAATTCTCACTGGGTCCCACCAAACGTGTGGAAGTAAGACCTGATCTATACAAAACAACATTTAAATGTCGCTCGTAATGTCCTTCCAGTACTGTTATGCACATCAAGAACACCTTGTACTGTTACAGGTATACATTGCAAAAGCATTCAATTGTGTTAGTTATTCGTTTCTTTTCTCTCTTCTGGAACATGCCAACGTTGGCACTGTTGTTCCCAAAGAATTCAAACTAGGTTAAAATCATTCATCGACCCGTCTTGTTGTTAAAGCTCAGCTGTTGAAACTAGTTTCGATTTGTTTCTCTGTAAAGCAAAGCTGTCTCACGTCTCCACTTTTTTTTTGCCCTTTATCTAGAGCCCCTTTGCTTAAGTATGTTACGATCAAATGGTATTCGCAGATTCAATATATAAGGAACTGATATTAAAGTACTGGCATATACATACGCTGTAGCCCTCTTCAACACAGATAAACCAAGCATAGAAAATGTCTTATCAGTAACAGATAAATTTGGCATAGTATCAGGAGCTCGTTTGAACGCCTCGAAGTGCTTATGAATATGGTTTCGCTAGTGGGGTAATACACCTATTCAATATGCAGGAATCAATTGGACATAAACTCCACCAACGTACCTTGGTGTACCGTTAGATGCGTATAGATTGAGTGCGCATCACTGGAAGGAGCGCATTCCTGAGCTTGAATGACAAGCCTAGATGTTTTTCCCCATCGCTTATCAATATTTGGGAAATCTGAAGCTTGTAATACTTTTTAGCAACAAAGCTCTGCTACGCATTCCAACTTATTCATTGTGCAAGACAATATTGCCACTTCTGAAAGTATTATTTGCATAGACGCTGTTAGGCTTGTATGTGCCGCTGTTCTGAAGAGGACGAAGATGCGCGTGCAGAGAAAAACGATGAAGTCGTATTGCCGTTGTTCGAATCAGTTTGACGTCCTTGTGTGCCATTATCTACAGGTTACAGTTATGTTGTAACGTGACAACTGGTGGAGGCGCTGGGTAATATTCTATGCACTGTTACCACGAGGAAGATCTCGGCCCCAACATCGACGCCTTGGTAGAAACAGCCAACCTTCGACGCAATCGGTGGCGACTAGGCCTTTCACCCCAATTCGGTCCTCTTCCGGAACGCTCGAGAACCATGGCATATGCGACAACTGCAAGCCAGACTGAACAGACCACGACTCCGCCAGCTCCATGGATACCAGCCTCTCGAACGCCAAAGCCCCTCCGTGGGGAGTCCTACGAAGACGTTCAAGACTGGCTGGACCAATACAATCGAGTCGCGGTCGCCAACAAGTGGGATGAGCACCGGAAACTGCGGTATGTCTATTTCTACCTGGAGGATTCGGTGCGTATTTGGTTCGAGAACCACGAGGCCGCCCTGACAACCTGGCCGGTGTTTTGCACTCAGCTGCGGAACACGTAGGGTAGCGCCGACCGGAAAGAACAAGCCGAACGTCTCCTCAATTCTCGCAATCAAAGACCTAAGGAAAGCGTGGCCATGTTCATTGGGAAGATGTCTCGTCTGTTCCGTCGGCGGATTCTGCAATGATTGAAGACAAAAAGGTACGCATTCTGATGCGGGGTGTCAAGGAGCAGCTGTTTGCAGGACTTGTATGAAACCCACCAGCTATCGTGGCAGAATTCCTCCGTGAAGCGACGACAATGAAACGAATGCTATGACAGCGGTCTTCGCAGTATGAGCGGTCCGACAACCTTGCATGTCTGTCAGCACACTTGGTAACACCCGATGTGACGAGCGTGAGAGACCTTGCTGAGCTAGTCCGTAGCATTGTACGCGACGAGCTGCAGAAGCTCCACGCAGTGCCTTCACAGCCTCAAGTGGCTGCTCTGACAGACGTCGTGCGTGAAGAGGTGCGGCAGCTGGTACGATCATTAGTGCCACCTCCAACCGAAGCTCTCTGCTAACGTACGCGGAAGCTGTACGCTTTCCTGCACCGGCAGCCAGCTATTTCTCCCGACCGACTAGCCTGTAGACGCCGCAGCACTTTTCGGGCCTGCCACACTATGAAAACTAACGACCGACTTGTCTGCAGATGCCGCAGTACTTCTCGGGCCCGCCACACTATGAGAATCCGCGACCTAATTTGCGGAAATCTAGCGTGTGGCGCGCTTCCGACAATCGGCCACTATGGTACCACTGTTGTGAGCCAGGTCACTTGTACCGGGAGTGCTCGCACAGACAGATGGGCCTACCTGGATTTCGGCCAGACGCTCATCGACCCAGGGACGGGAAACGACGCGGCGCCATCGCAGGATACTTAGCAAGTCTACCGTCTCCGAATCTTCAGCGACGCCAATCACGCTCTCCGTCTCCTCGACGCTCTGCATCCGCGAATCAATACTCTACCTTTCGCCGATGTTGCGGGACGATCTGCTAGGTCGTCAAGTCCACGCCGGGGAAACTAGAATCAGCGGCCTTCGGTGGTGGGACCGCTGTTGAGCTATCTTCAAAACAGCCTCCTCCGACCCATCCGCCCACCTTCGACGATTCTTTTCAGCCGACACCTCGCATCGCGGACGAACCCGCTTCTGCAGACATTGCCGTCCTTGTCGACAACCATCCAGTGACTGCTCTGGTCGACACCGGCGCCGACTACTCAGTTATCAGCGCTGAACTTGTGGCTGAACTCAGGAAAGTGACGACTCCTTGGGGGCATGGACCAAACTCTCGGACAGTAGGTGGTCATCTCTTGACACCAATCGGGAGATGAGCCGCAAGGCTGCAAATCTGTTAGTCGACGTTCGTTGCTTCTTTCGTTGTGCTTCCCGAATGCTCCCGGAAAGTTATTCTTGGCATGGATTTCCTTCGCGAGCACGGCGCTGTTATAAATCTTCGAGACTGCCTCATAACGTTTGGTGACGACTATGGCCCGAAGCCTAGAGATACCGATCCACAGAAGACTGCGCTTCGCATTGTCGACTACACCGTCACACTTCCGCCACGCACCAGTATGTTTGTTACTGTACAGGGTGACATAGACCATGACGGTAGTGGTATCGCTGAAGCGAACCTTTCGGTGCTCTTGCCTCAGCAAATCAGCTTTGCCCGTGGCGTTAGTCAATTTAAACGTGGGACGACTGAGTTGTTGGTCACCAATTTTAGTGGAGCATACCAACATTTGGTCAAACGAAAACCTATCGCTCATCTTGAAGCCCTTGACAATGAAGCGTGTACGACGATAGCCCCAATTTCTGCAGCCGTTGAAACTGACACCACGGTAGACGATACAGTCGATGTCAATCCGAAGCTGTCATGTGCGCAGAATGAGCAAATGCGCTGTATCCTCCGCTTGTTTAGCGACTTTTTCCCGTCTACATCTAAGATAAAACAAACGCCGACCGTAAAGTACCGCATTGTCACTGACCATGCTGAGCGACCCATACGTCAGCACGCCTACCGAGTATCACAAAAGGAACAAGAGGCAATACGTTCTCAAGTGAGGCAGATGCTCGAAGATAGCGTAATCCAACCCTCGAACAGTCCATGGTCATCCCCCGTCGTACTAGTAAAAAAGAAGGACGGGACTCTCTGATTTTGCGTCGATTACCTCAAAGTAAACAAAGTCACAAAGAAAGACGTTTATCCGCTTCCGCGCATCGACGACTCACTAGACCGCCTCCGACGCGCCCGATACTTTTCGTCTATGGATTTATGCTGTGGCTACTGGCAGATCGAAGTTGATGAACGCGATTGAGAGAAAACAGCATTCATAACGCCTGATGGTCTGTACGAATTCAAGGTGCTGCCTTTCGGTCTGTGCTCTGCCCCTGCGACATTCCAGAGGATGATGGATACAGTACTCTCCAGTCTCAAGTGGGAAGCATGCCTTGTTTACTTAGATGACGTCGTTGTCTTCTCCCAAACGTTTGAGCAGCACTTACAGCGACTTAGATCTGTGGTTGCTGCAGTTCGCATGGCAGGCCTATCACTGAAACCAGAAAATGTCATTTTGGTTACAACGAATTAAAGTTCCTTGGCTACCTTGTTAGCCCTGATGGTATTCGGCCGGACCCAGACAAAACATTGGCTGTCGCAGAATATCCACCATCTGCCAACAAACGTAATGCGTGTCGATTTTTAGGCCTCTGCGCATACTACAGTCCCTTTGTGCAAAATTTCGCAAACATTGCCAAACCCCTCACCCGTCTGACAAATGAAGATGTTCCCTTCGTGTGGGGTGGGAAAACACGCGCTTTCTTTGAGCTCCAGCAGCGTCTCCAGACTGAGCCCTTACTCGGACACTATGACGAATATGCCGACACTGAACTACACACAGACGCCAGTAACATCGGCCTTGGTGCAGTCCTCGTTCAGTGGCAAGGCGGCGTCGAACGCCCTATTGCTTATGCGAGCCAGATTTTATCATCTGCGGAAGTGAATTACACAACCACTTAAAAGGAGTGCCTAGCTCTTGTGTGGGCAATAGCTAAATTCAGACTGTACCTGTATGGTCACCCGTTCAGAAGGGTTACCGATCATCCTGCGCTCTGCTAATTGGCGAACCTTAAAGACCCTTCCGGACGTCTGGCCAGGTGGAGCTTATGCCTTCAGGAGTTCGATTTGACAGTCGTGTACAAGTCTGGTTGAAAGCATACTGGCGCGGACAGCCTTTCCCGAGGTTCTCTCAAGACAGCGTCCGGTGATGACGATCTCGACGGCCGTTTTCTCTGCGCCGTTAGTGTATACGACTTGTCTGAACAGCAGAAGAACGATTCAGAGCTTTGACGATTCGTCGAATATCTCCAAGGCCGTACGCCGCCGCATCCACCACCAGCCTTCGCCCGCTCGTCATCATCATTCTGCGTCCGCAGAAATATCCTCTATAAAAGAAACTTCGACCCTTACGCGACTGAGTACCGGCTCGTTGTCCCGCCAGCGTTACGAGCCGATGTCTTGTCCGTCTGTCATGATGAGCCTTCCTCAGGCCACTTGGGATTCACACGTACCTTGACCCGGATTCGCCAACACTACTACTGGCCTAAGCTCAGTCGAGACGAGAAGCATTACGTGAAGACGTGTCACGAGTGCCAGCGCCGTAAAGCACCACATCAGCACCCAGCCGGCTTTTTGAAGCCCGTCGCTCTTCCGACACAACCGTTCCAACAAATTGGCATGGATCTACTCGGACCTTTTCCCAAGTCTCGTGACGGCAACCGCTGGATTGTAGTTGCTACTGATTACATGACGCGCTACCGCGAAACGAAGGCATTACAACGTGGCACCGCCATTGAAACTGCCCATTTTTTATGAAGAACATCGTCCTCCGACATGGAGCACCAGCAGTTGTCATAACTGATCGTGGCACAGCTTTTACCGCCCGAATGATACAAGAAGTCATGCAGCTTAGCGGCACAGTACATCGAAAAACTAATGCATACCGCCCACAAAGCAGCGGCCTTACTGAGCGACTAAAGCTGACGATCGCCGACATGCTATCCATGTACGTTGACCAAGACCACAAAAACTGGGATAACATCCTCCCTTACGTCACGTTCGCTTACAACACCGCTGTGCAAGAAACAACTGGACTCATACCATTCCGGTTGCTTCACGGCAGGGAGGTCACTACAATGCTGAATGCCATGCTTCTACCAGACAGACACCAGATTAGTGTCAGTACGAACGAATTTATCAGACTGGCAGACGCAGCTCGTAAGCTTGCAGTCGAACGAGTCCACAAGCAACAATGCATCGACTCGCTGCGGTACATCGCTTGTCATCGCGATGTCTCTTACCAACCGGGAGAACGAGTATGGTTGTGGACTCCCATTCGACAACGGGGCCAGTCGGAAAAGTTGTTAAGCCGCTATTTTGGTCCCTGCAGAGTTCTCCGCCGTCTCAGCGAAGTAAACTACGAGGTTCTTGACAAGGACATGCCTCGTAAATCCCGACGTTCACAACAGCCACACGTCGTCCATGTTTCGAGGATGAAACCATTTTACCAACGCTGACTATTCGTCAAACTTCCTTGAGCAGACTTACAGTCATTGTGAACACCCCCTTGTGTACTGCTTATCGTATGTCTTTTCATCTGGTAATTATGTGGTGACATCGGGACGATGTTCTTTGGGAAGGGGGTAATGCCACTAGTACAAGTTCTGAAAGTATTATTTCCATAGATGCTGCCAGGCTTGTATGTGCCGCTGTTTTGAAGAGGACGAAAATGTGCGTGCAGAGAAAAACAATAAAGTCGTATTGCCGTTGTTCGAATCAGTTTGACGTCTTTGTGTGCCATCATCCACAGGTTACAGTTACGTTGTAACGTGACAATATGTACAACGATTTCACCGAATTTTAGCAACTTTTATATGGTCATCTACTTTTGAGCCCATGCGTAGTGACAACAATGTCAGGCCAGTTAGTGCTGATGGGTTAGGATTAGGACATCTATATTTATGGCAAACAGTTTCCCGCTTTTCCTTTTACCGTGAAAATTCCTGTCCCATAATTTGTTCATACTTGCAGGTAATTCTCATAAGTTACTTTCTTGACCAAATCATTTCTTCAAACTTTTCCGAACGCGCGTATTTGTGGAGGTTCATGTAGAAAGTTTATTCGGCAGCTAGGTTCCTTATAGCTTGCTTTTTTATAGAATATTTAAACACCGTGTCTCACAAAGTACTATACACAGATTTACTATCTATGTTTTTCCACCTCCGTTGTATCATTCATTTCACTCCGATCTGCCAGGTCATGATGTGTTTAATCGAGTGCGCAAAATGTACGTCTCTCCAAATTCTAAAATATTATTCTATACACTACATACTGAAACGCTGCCCATTCAAACGTGGTCAAAAAGAAAGTGTATTTTTGTTTCCTTTGTTGACTGCCGTCTATGTGATGTGTTGGAGACAATAGCACATTGTTATGTTAGTTGCAAACATGCTATCTTGTTCTAAGCTGTCCTTCAGCGGACTCTCAGAGAAAATTTTGATATTAATTTTTAGACAATACGTTATATTTTGCCGACATCACTTGATGAAGTGCCTTTTGATATGTTTTCCTCATACGTACAGTCTATGGAAGTTGCGCATGCGAGATCGCAACGCAAAACCCACCATTTCTTAGGGGTCACATTTTCTTAGAATGGCTGTTCAGCTAAAAGACATTTATGAAAAAATGGACTTCAAACTGGACTGGTACCTCATCTTGGTGAGGTGCTTGGCCTCGTGACCTGTTGTGTATACTGCAATTTGAAGAACTCTCGCTGCTCTACTGAACTTCATTACTTGTCGAGTGTTTCCTTAGTAATGCTAAAGCGCTTAATGTCGCTAGGTGATTTTACCTATGTTTCATAATATAAGTCATGTTATGTTCCTTATAACACACATTGTAATAAATACCTTGAAAGAAAGGAACAAAAAAGGCCGGACCGTCTTGTAGATCATCCGCTTGTTACGCAAACGGCCCGGCTTTGATTCCCACTAGGACCCAAGCAACCCTGAATCGGTCCCCACTCTGCTCCAGGATTCTTTATCATAGTTTTCTCGAATTTCTGGTCAGGCATTAGATGATAATTTTTCGCTCACAAGCAACGACGCCGACGCCGTAATTTCTGCACCAAGAGCTTTTTAACGCTATTGCGTTAGAACAGGAGTGTGAAAGCAAACATCAAGATTGCTACACTGTTTTGTGTGTGTGTGTGTGTGTGTGTTGTGTGTGTGTTGTGTGTTTGTGTGTGTGTGCGTGCGTGTGTGTGTTTGTGTTGTGTGTTTGTGTGCGTGTGTGTTGTGTGTGTGTTGTGTGTGTGTGTGTGTGTGTGTGTGTGTGTGTGTGTGTGTGTGTGTGTGTGTGTGTGTGTGTGTGTGTGTGTGTGTGTGTGTGTGTGTGTGTGTGTGTGTGTGTGTGTGTGTGTGTGTGTGTGTGTGTGTGTCGCAATAATACAAATAAGAGTGGCTACTGAGTTGTCGCGTACGTTGATTGTTTAGGGACGTTTCACGTATACGTGAAAATTCGCGTGACGGTTTACCTGCTATTTCTCAAGAAGGTTTATGCCAGCGATTGGAGCTCTCGTGAAGAAATCGCTTATGGTGGCACGCTAGATCCCTCATTCGCTAGCTAGTTCTTTCGACGATATAGTACGTACACCATTCGTACCATATTATGCACTTGGGGATTCTGGCTGGTCCTTGTGACTCATTAACGAGACAAATACAAATGTTTGAATGTACCACCTATAAATGATGTACACCTTGTGGCGCATTACTGAGCTGAAAGTCTTCAACGTCTCAGCAGCCGCTGAAATTCGCCTTCGGTGATATCGTCGTCCCACGTCAAGCTTTACCGCGGCCAGTTGCCTCCACTAACAGCCATTTTGAGTGCTATCTGCACATATTGGCGTGCATTTTGCCCCCACTGAAATGGCGTGTCCATCCCCGTGCGCATAGGACACGCATGCGCGCCGTCTTGTATATCGCATCGTGGCCCGAGCAACTGGCTGAACCTGGCTAGTATGCACCACGCGCTCGCACTCCTCACGGAGAGCAAGAATAGGGATGACAGGCTTCTTTGGTGTTCGACTGGCTCTATTTTTTCGACCACAGACTTTTGAGCTGTCGGCACAAGTTCACCCTCAGTAAATACATTTGCTTGACTCGTCTGTATGCTTGCGCATTGTGAGAATGTTGTATGATGTTGATGATGACAGATTTTAGTGGCTAAAAAGCAACTCAGGCCAAAGAGCGCCGAACACATGGTTTTTGCGTCGGTTCAGTTATAGCAAAAAATCTACTCAGGGCGGCAAGAATGAAAGAGTGGGGCCTAGGGATAAAACTTAAGTGTAATGACTATGCGTAATGAGTTTTAACCGGTCTAAACTAATGAGTTTTAAAAAGTCAAGCAATGGTGGCAGTGGTCCTTGTCAAGACAAGGAGTGCGTGCTGCAGGACATTTGGTAAAGAAGTGTCAGCGGTTCTCTCACGATTGAGAGAAGGCTGAGATTAGTGAGAATGTTTAATGGAATGGAGGAATCCAACATCAGCTAAGAACTTTAAAACTACTTTTGTGGGCAACATGGGATCGTCAGCAAGAAAAAATAAAGGGTGAGGCGGTATGTGATATTTGCATAGCTTTGGGAAGTGATGAAGTCTTTCTGGTTCAAGGTATGGGCACATAACTAAAACGTGAACGAAATATAGCTCATCACCACATTTTTCACAACGCAGTGCTGGAGAACTGCTTAAAAGGTGCGAGTGTGTTGCATGTGTATGACAGATCCTAAGTCTGCACAGTGCAACCTCTTGATGGTTGTTACGTTTTTCAAGTGCATATCTACCTATTCTTGGCTTCACTGTGTGCAATTTGTTTTCAAGGACTGTGTTCCATTCCTCTTGCCATTGCCTACGCATTCGTTTTCTGGTTAGCGGCCTCAAGTTTTCATATGGGATGACAACTACTGTTGGGCGGAGCGCAGCGAACTTCTCAAGTTGGTTCACTGCCTCATTGCCAGCTATGTTGCGGTGCCCCGGAATCCATCATAGCGTGATTTTAAGCTTGGATCTGTATGCTGACATGAGGCAGTTTAGAAGGGTATTAGTCACTGGATTTTTATGTGTCTTTGCGGAATACAACGCAGTCACTGCTCTGAGGGAATCCGTGTATATGATGGAGGGTGGTTCTTTCTTCTTTAAGATGTGCCTTATAGCTACCAGTATTCCATAACACTCAGCAGTAAATATGCTGGTATGTTCGTTCATTGTTACAGATTCAGAGTACGCTGGGCCGTATGCAGCACATGCGATAGCCGAGGACTTGCAAGCATCAGTGTAGTACTCCGCACACCTGTATTTTGCCTGCAAGTACATAAAATGCTGATCAATTGCGACTGGGAGGCCAAGCTTTCCTACCTCTTGGAATGACAAGTCACAATTGACAGCCCGCATTTCCCATGGTGCCACAGTGTCCCTGTGGGAGCTTAGTTGAAAATTGGAGACAGGTATATGCAGATTGAGGCCACTCTGATGGGACACGTTGGCGTAGCTGATGGTCGTCTCAAAAACAGGTGGTGTTTGATGTATCCTGCAATAGCTCGCGGGATGGGTGGTCGACATGGGAAAGCACCTTGCTTGCATACTTGATGCTAGTGAACTGCCGTCGTTGTTCTAATGACCACCAATCTGTCTCAACATACAGGCAGGCTGTTGGGCTGGTTCGGAAAGCACCACTAGCCAGACGAATCTCATGGTGATGCACTGGGTCGAGCATCTTAAGTGCGGATCTCGATGCTGATTCGTATACAACCGAGCTATAATCAATACGTGAGAGCACTACACTACTGAGAAGGTCTAATAGACAGTCACGATCTGTACCCCATGACTGATGCGAAAGAATCTTGAGCAAGTTCAAGGTTTTCAAGCATTTCAGTCGCAGCTTCTTGATGTGTGGGACAAAGCTGAGCTTTTCATCCATCACAACACCTAGAAATTTATGAACCTTCTTAGTAGCAATGGTATGTCAGTTCATTGAAATGGTGGGGGATGGCCTGATGCCACGTAGTTTTGAAAAGAGTACGCAAAATGTCTAATCACAGTTAAACTTAAAACCATTTTTGTCTTCCTAGCGTGAGAGCTTTTTTATTGCCAACTGAATATGACGTTCGCAGATGGCTAGGTTGCACGATTTGAAGCGGATCCGAATGCCATCTACATATAAAGAGTAGAAGATTGTTTTAGGCAGTATAGTGTTTATGGAGTTCATTTTTACGATGAATAATGAATAGTGTGCAACTAAGAACGCCACCTTGGGGGACACCATTTTCCAACGTAAACCACTTTGACAGAACATTTCCAACACGAACCACGAACGTACGTCCAGAAAGGTAGCTTTTAATTGTGTTCAGCATGTTCCCTGACACTCCAAGAGATTGCAAATCACGGAAAATGCCATAACGCCATGTCGTATCATAAGCCTTCTCCAAGTCGATAAATACAGAAAGACAGTGTTGTTTGTGAATGAAGGCATCCCTGACGTAGGATTTGAATGCTACCAGTTGGTCAGTTGTCGACCGGCCTGATCTGAATCCAGCTTGACGACGGTCAAGGAGGCCATTATATTGAAGATAATGCATGAGGCGGCAGTTTACCATTTTTTCAAATACCTTGCACAAGCAGCTAGTCAGGGCGATGCGCCTATAACTAGCAACAAGTGTGGCTTCTTTTCCTTGTTGAGGATCGACATGATGACTGCCTCTTTCCAGGCCTTGGGTAGGCGCCCAGAGGACCATACGCTTTTGAACAGTAAGAGAATGGCATCAAGCGCGTGTTCGTGTGTTTCAGCATGCCATATGTAATCTTATCTGGGCCTGCTGCTCAGTTGCCACATGTTCCCAGCACTGCTTTCAGTTCATCTATGGTAAACAAAGTATTGTAGCCTCCAGTAGATGGCCTTTTATCACGGATAGGCTTACGTTCCTCAGCAAGCTTGTGTCGTTTAAAGGGTCTGTGTAATGTACTGAGCTGAAGATGGACTCAAAATGTGGGCCTATGGCATCTGCCTGGTGTTCCAGCGTATCACCAGCAGTTTTGACGAGAGAAACCGGACGAGTGCTGTGCCCTTGCAGTGCTCTTACTCTGTTGTACACCCTATGCATATCAGTGTAGGAGTTTACTGACGAGAGAAAGGACTGCCGGCTCTGCCGCTTTTATTCTCGTCGGATACGCCTACCACTTGCTTTTGCACGCTTGAAATTCATCAGGTTGTCAGCTGTAGGGTACTTGCGAAATTTCGACCAACCTTTGTTTTAGTTCTCGCGAGTTTTTTTGCACTCCGCATTTCACCAGGGCCGTCGTTTCTATCGCGTCTTGCCAGATGTCTGGGGGATCAATTGCTCTGTGGCCTGTATGATATGAAGTACGACCAATGCTCCACAGTCATCAATGTCTAGGTTTTCAATAGAAGAACACGACAGTTCTGTAACTTCTCAAAATTTTATCCAGTCAGCATCCCGTTCTCTAAACCTGACTACATTTGTATCGTCTTACTTGTACTTTCTGTCTGTTTTAGACAGACAAGAAAATGATCACTTCCGTAGAGGTTATGAATAGCAGCTCAATCTGAGGTTTCCATGAGTGAAGGAGACCCGGTAGCAAGATCTATGGCTGTGTATGAGTGGTGCGCTGCGTTAAAGTATGTTGGCTCTTTTTTGTTAAATATACCGAACCCAGAGTACAAGAGGAAGTTCTCGATTAGGGAGCCTCGCGAATCTGTTCTTCTCTATCCCCATAGGGGGTTGTGTGCATTAAAATATCCAACCAGGAGAAATGGATCCGGGAGCTGGTCGACGGAGTTTCAAACTTTTTAGTAGACAGGTGGTAGTCTGGAGGGATATATAATGAGCACACAGTTGTCATTCGTCCAAAGATAAGGGTTCGTATTGCCACTGCCTCTAAGTCAGTTACTAGAGTGAGGCTTTGAGACGGGAGTGCTTTCTGCACCACGAGAGCGACACCACCAGATGAATGGGCTGTGCCATGACTGTCCTTTTGGTATACCGCATATCTTCTTAAAAAGTTAGTGTGTGTTGAGTTTAGGTGTGTCTCCTGCAGGCAAAGTATGTTAGGTTGGTGTTGCTCAAGTACTTCATAAATGTCATCCAGGTTCTTCAGTAGACCTCGGCAGTTCCAGTAAATGATACTCTCGGCAGACACATTTAAGAATGAAGAAAGGAAGGGGGTTTATTCAGACTTCACCGCATTTGTCAGGCACCTGGACTGGAGGGTGTTTCTTTCCACTGAGGCGTTCTATTGGGCTCCGCTTCACTAGGAGGGATTCCGTGTGTATCGGAGACGCTCAGAACGACGGTGCCACATCCATTGCCCCCTGTGAACACTCGGAGGCTGATGGGGGTTTCTCAAGAGGGAGAGGTGCCCTCTCATTTGTCTGTGTCGTCCCCGAGGTCTCATGGAGGTTGACCTGCAGGGTTTGGATTGCTTGTGTTGTCTCTGAGGTCTGATGGAGGTTGACCTGCGGGACTTCGAACTTTAGTGCAGCCTGCAGCTGCTTGGTGGGGGCCGAGATGTGCACGCTACAGCAAAGCTGTATTGCGTGCTCACCGTTGCTAGACGCCACCCAGCCCCCCGGCGCACTGCGTCAGCGAACGTTCTTCTGGAGAAGAGTGACACCTTCTGGCGGGCTTCAGAGAATGTGGTGTTTTCCATTACGTTTATCTGGATGATTTCCTTCTCCTTTTTGAAAATTTCACATGTCCGCGAGTACGCTGCGTGCGGCCCGTGAGAGTTAGGCCACTGTGTTTGTGTGGAAGAACAGCTCTCGGTTGGGTGCTCATGATCACCACATTTTGCACATGTTTTTTTTGCGACAGGTGTTCGACCCATATTCATATTTCTGGCATTTGTAACCCCTTCAAGGGTTGGGTATGTAGGGGTGGACTTTGCAATGAAGGAACGCAGCTTTCACGAATTTGGGAAGGATGGTGCGGTTAAATGTTAGTACTATATGAGGCGTCACTTCTTCATTGTTTCGCCTGATAGTTATCCGACGGATGGCGACTACACCTTGCTCTCGAAAGCCTTCAAGAAGGTCAGCTTCGGTTTCTCGCATCAGATCACGCTGTGAATTGACTCCTTGAAGAGCGTTAAGATTGCGATGGGGGGTGACAGACATGTCCAGGTGGGCAAACTGCTTCTGTTTCAGGAGAGTGTTTGCGTGCTGTTCCTGGCTTACTTCAACAAAAAGATCACCGGATGACAGTTTCTCTGCGTCGTACTTTTTGCCTATTAAGTTAGCAAGTGTTTTGGCTATCAGGAAAACCGACATTCCTGCAACAGAGACGTTATCTGCCAGAGAGTGTATGACTAGAAAGCACGGGAAGTGGTCCCAATCGGTTCCGGTTCGTTTGGAGCTTTCCTCAGTGCGGTTAATTTTCAGGGACCGATCATTGATAAAGGGGAAAGATTTTGCCATTTAGAGCATTTTATGTTCGGCGGCGATGGTGACCACCCACCACCAAGCCCAACAGGGTACGCTACAAGTTAGAACACATGAAGGCGCCAGTCATACATCGCCGCTATAACCAGATATAGCTACCCAAGGTTGGGTAACTGCACAAGTTTAAGCCTTGCCGCCAGGAAATTTGGCAGTAAATGGAAGATAGAAGATGACCGGATAGATAAATAAGTAAGAGATAAAGACAAAGATGAGAGGGGAGAGAGATTAGAAAAGGTGACTGCCGATTTCCCCTGGGTGGGTCAGCCCAGGGGGGCCGTGTCGTGAAGCCGGGGCCAAAGGGATGTGTTGCCTCTGCCGGGGGGCTTTAAAGGTCCAATCACCCGGCGTCGGCTCAACCCCCAGGATCCTCTTTTCCCCGAACACAGCAAAGCCACGCACGGCTAGGCGTGGGAGGGAGTCCAACCCCCCCCCTCCCTCCTGTTAGCTCGGGTCCATGGTGTCGCTGCACACCAAACGCCTGCTCGCGCACATGGCCCTGCGGGGGTCAGAATGTTGTATACTATACGGCACCACAAAGAGCTGCCATAGGTCAATGTTGCATTCGTTTAGATAATTTTACGATAAGGTGGATGGCTGGCACGACTGCTTTCTGCACACTGCCTGGAAATGAAGCGCTCTTTTCGAGAAAGGCTGTATACTACACAGGAGCAAGATAGGTGGCGCCACGTCCAAAAAGAGAGTGCGAGGGAGATGAGACCAAGGAGAAATGTGAGCGGAGGGAGAGAATGTCGCTACTTCGCAGTTTTAGGGGCTTCAGGCCGAGTCCCTCCTCCATAGCCGCCCCTTAGTTCTCACAGTGTGTGGTATCCGCCGCCATTCCCTGCCGAACTACGTCGGGGAGCCGCAGGGTCACGAAGTAACCACACCGACCCAGTACCTCAAACAACTCTCTTTAGTCTTAGTCCGTGATGGTTAATATACCCAGATGTTAGCTGACATGATAAGGTGCATGCGCGTGCATCTGCGCATGCCTAGGGCTGTCAGATGATAACGCACATGCTGAATACAACACAATGATCACTAGATGGCGCTGCGCTGTTGTAGTGCGTCCGTTGTAGTACAAGGTTCGGTTTGGACTGTCAAGGTGAATGTACGTGTTTTTTGGGCGCTCCCGATCGACTGTGCAGATAAGTGGTTTTGCATGTTTTGAGATTGTCTTTATAATCATAAGGCAGCAGTTAAAATCTCTGTAGCACTTATTTTATTGGACGGCTTTTTTGGGGTCAGTCACCAGGTATTTATTAGTTTATGCCTGTGTGTGTGTATGTTTGATTTTTTTTTGTTTTCTTTTGCCACCCCGAGGGGGTGCACGTACATTGAACACGCAAATTCTTGTAGAGCTTAGACTTTCTCTTTTTTGTAGGGCAGGGCTCGAGTTTTGTAAATATTGATTGAGACAAGTCATATGGGCAATCAGTGGCAGAAAGACATGGTTAAAAAAACTGTAAAGTGTTCAGGATGTGGGCAGGGTTTGAAAGTGGACCCAAGTGTAGAAGCGAATGGAGAAGAGGCTGACGTAAACTGTAGGCAATGTGAGATCAAGGAAAAAATGGAGAAAATGATGGTTGCCCAGAGTGACCTGCTGATGAGAATCACCAAGCTCGAGACTGCGTTCGCGACAGATCAAGAGAAAACGAGGGTAATGGGAGAAAGGCTGAAGTCCGCCGAGGAAGCACTAGCCAAGGTGAACAGAGGAGCGGCCTACGGAGAGAACTGTAGGAAACCGGCCACCAGAACGGCGGAGAATAAAGAGCAAGCAAGTTTCGAAAAAACAGGTTAAGCCGGTTCAGTTGTCCCAAGGCCCAGCTTCAGCGAATTAGTGGTGGGTCTGGGAGGGGACAAAGCAGCCGGTATCAAGGGTGCAGGACGGTATCCAATGTGCAGGACGCTCCAGCTGAAAAGTCACAACATGTGATAATCACCGCGGACTCGAATTGAAATTGATGCACAGAAGCCGTCAAAAAGAAGGTAAGAGGTGACTAGAGGGTTGCAGTAGGGGCGTTCCCAGGACGCAAGCTGGAAGCAGTCATGAGGCAAGCGAGCGCAAAACTCAAAAATACAGCTGATATACGAAACCTCGTGATAATTTCAGGCAGTTTAAACGATGTCATAAATGAAGATACAGCCAGACTAGCAACCACACTGGCGCAAAGCGTCGATGTCATGCGCACCACTTTTCCTCAAGTACAGGTAGTTATATGCAAGATATCGGAGGTACCGATTCGTGATAGCAACCTGCAAAGAGCGGTTGCAAGCGCAAACCAAAAAACATGGCGGATGAGTCCAGAGAAAGGATTTGAGGTGGAGAAAATAAACAGAGAGGTGCACAGGTGGGGTGGTTTTCAACGATACAAAATTTATTTCGATGGGCGGCTAGGTGGGTTGGCGACTTGCAGGACGCGCAGTATCTTTTTTTGGGGGGCAAGCGGGCCCTTCGGGGTGCAGGATAGCCAGTAACGAGGAAAACAATCAGGGATACTCTTTGACAGGTCGTATGGACAGATACGATTCCAAAGTGGCACCAGTATTTAAGATAGGTAGAGTCCGAGGCAGAAATATACGTAGCCACGAGCACCGAACCAATTCAGACATAAGGTATATTAATATTCAGGGTGGTAGGAACAGGCTGAAGTGGAAAGAGATAGAAGAACAGCTAAGTGAGAAGAGGCCGATGGTATACGGTTTTGTAAAAACACATCTCGGGGACATGGAACAACCTCCTAACAATCCGCATTACGCGTAGGAATAATGTAATAGAAGAGAAGGCAGTACAAAGAGCAGTGGCATTGCGGCATTAATTCATAAAAGTACAGACTGGCAAAGGGTCAAGCAGGTCTACAAGTAACATTTATGGCTAAAAGGGAAAGTGGCAGGGCAAAGGACACTCCTTGGTTTCATGTTTTTGTGGAAGGGAGCAAAGGCCAGAGAGGAAAACCAGGCAATGGTAGAGTGTATATCAAATAACATTCATGAGTTAGGAGGAGAGTGCGAGATAATTATACTAGGAGATATGAATGCGCACATAGAAGATATGGATGGGTATACCAACCCGACAGGCAAATTATCATGGATATGCATGAAAGGCTTAATTTGATCATTTGAAACAGTACCGAGAAGTGTGAAGGGCAAATAACATCGGAGAAAGGAAGGCTGCAGTTGACGATACATTACGCACTGATGTCACTTAGGATGCATGATAAGCTCAGGGGAATGCACATAGATATTGGTGGCTCCAGAAGTTCGGGTAGTGATCACAATCGTATCAAGCTAAGTTTTGGAAGAACAATGAAACTGGGAAGGAGACAAGATGAGCAACTACAGGAAAATTTTTATTCAGAAAGGCAAATTGAAATAGCCACTACACAAATTGAGAAAGTAATCACTGAGGATAATAAAACAGTGTGGACATACACGAATTTAGTTGGACTGTTTGAGCTAGAGCTTGCTAAGGCCCGTGACAAGTCACCCTGGAAAAGAACACACAAACACAAAGTTGGTGGGATGAGGAAGTTAAGAGAGCCATAGCAAACCGTCAGGAAGCCTCTAGGGAACACAGACATGTTAAGCAGCGGAGTGAACCGACAGATGATGTTGAAAGAAAATGGGCAACTTTTCTAAGCTGTAGAAGGGATGCATCCCTTCTGATCAATGAAAATATTAGAAGTAAGGGAGCTCAGTGGCTGGCAGAAGTAAATAAAAGAAATAGAAAGGCAGGTGCGAAATTTTGGAACCATCTGAACTACCTAAGAAATGAGACGAGCCTAGAGCCGAGAATTATAACTAAAGCTCAAGGTGCTAGGCTAGAAGGGGACGAAGCTATTGAATGTATAGGAACAAGGGTGACAGAAAATTTTCAACAAAGAAGTGCTTTATGCACCACAATAGACAAGAATGAATCAAGTGGCGTAATGGCTCCATTTTCACAACGAGAATGGGAAATGGCTGAGAAAAGGGTTCCTAGTAGTACATCAACAGGCCCAGATGGCATTCCAATTATGCTGATAAAGACATTAGGTACGAAGTCTAAGCAGGCTTTGAGAGATGCAGTGAGCAAAATAATAATTGATGGTGAAGTTCCCGATGGATGGAAACTTAGCAGGATGAGTATGATCTAAAAAGGAAAGGGGGACAAAGCTGACATAAAAAACTACTGTCCTATAACAGTGACATCAGTGGTCTACATGCTGGCGATGCAGATTATGAAAGAAAGACTGCAGGCATGAATAGAGGAAGTTGGGGTGCTGGGGTAACTGCAGAATGGGTTTCGGAAACACAGGAGGTTGGAAGACAATCCATTCTCACTGACGCAGTGCATCGAAATGGCAGAAAAAGAACACAGGCCCCTGTGGCTAGCATTTTTAGATATCAAGGTAGCGTGCGATAGCGTTGTTCAAGAGGAATTGTGGGAAATACTGGACACACTAGGCATGGAAGATGTAGTCACTAATCTTTTAAAGAATATCTATAAAGGTAACAAAGTAGTTATAAAGTGGGAAAAACAGATATCCAAGCCTGCAGAGGTAAGACGGGGGCTTAGGCAGGTGTGTCTCCTGTCACCCTTATTATTCATTATGTACCTACAAGGATAAGACGCCAAATTAGAGGGAAGTGGACTGGGCTTCAACCTCTCTTTCGTCAAACAAGGAAAACTCATTGAACAGGCACTACCAGCATTGATTTACGCAGATGATATAGTGCTAATGGCCGACAACAAGGAAGATTTGCAGACATTGGTGGACATCTGTGGTAATGGGGAAGATAGGTTAGATTTCAGATTCAGTAAGGAAAATCAGCAGTCATAATTTTTAATGACAATGAAGGTAGTGAGCTTATAATACAGAACGTCACGCTACAGATAACAGATGAATGCAAATATACGTGCGTATGGATAAGCGATGGGGCCGAGTACCTAAGGGAACACGAAATATACATTATGACTAAAGGTAACAGGAATGCAGTGGTAATGAAAAACAGGGCACTGTAGAATTACAATAGGTATGATGTTGTGAGAGAAATATGGAAAGTGGTCATGGTTCCTGGACTGACGTTCGGCAACGCGGTGTTGTGCATGAGATCAGAAGTTCAAGCAAGATTAGAAATTAAGCAACGTGGAATAGGTAGGCTTGCCTTAGGAGCTCACGGGAATACACCAGATCAAGGAGTACAAGGTGATATGGGATAGACATCATTTGAGAGCAGGGAAACTAGCAGCAAGATGAAATTTGAGAATCGATTGAGAGAAATGGGGGAGGAGCATTGGGCTAGGAAGGTATTCAGCTGCTTGTACATGAAGAATGTCATTACAAAATTGAGGAAGCAAACCAGAAAATTGACTTGTAAATACTTAGAAAACAGCAGTGGGCCAAACCAAAAAGAAGTATCGGTTAAGCAGAAGGTGAAGGAAGCTGAGGCCGATATGTGGAGAATTGGCATGATTAAGAAGTCCGCACTAGAGATCTATCAAACTTTCAAGCCGGAAATTACCAAGGAAAGTATGTATGATAATACTCCGGGTAGTTCTCTACTGCTTGAGGCCAGGACGGGAGTATTGCGAACCAACACATATCGGGCCATATACGAAGGGGTATACACGGTATGCAGTGCGTGTGTAGAGCAAGAAGAAACTGCCGAACACTTGATAATGTTCGGTAAAGGGCTTCACCCTATAGTTCAGGATGATGGCGCAGAGTTGTTCAAAGCACTGGGGTTTAGGGACAGGGAGGGCAAAATAGACTTTTGTGTCTGCACCTAAGCCCGTTTCTTCAGCGCAGTTGCTTTGAAGTAAATACAGAGCACACATTATTTATTTAAAATACCTTACAGGCTCTATTACGGAGCATAGAGTAAGGGGGGTACATAGGAAAGAATGCTAGTGCCACAATACAAAGCAACTACAGAGCAACTAATAACTAATAACTAATAACTAATAAAAATAGAAAGCAGGTAATAACATTGGAACTAATAACAGTGGCTGCACAAATGACAAAGAGGGGCTTCAAGCAACAACGAGAATTTCCCAGCCGCAAAAAACACAAAGAACAAAAAAAGATTTCAAGGAGGTTATAAAATGCTATTGAGATAGATGTATCAATAATTTCTCGCGAAAATTTTCATGATTAGTTAAATTGACAATGACGTCGGGTAGGTCATTCCAGAGTGCTATGGCACGAGGCAAAGCCGATGAATTGAATGATTTTGTTTTTCCAAAGATGCGTGTGATGCTTCGCTGATTGTGAAGTCGTTTAGACATGCGCAATGGTGCTGTTAGTGGGAAGGGTGGTGGCCTGGACGCGTGAATATATTTATGAAGCAAAGACAGGAGGGCAACTGTGCGCCGTATGTCTAGATGCTGTAATGAAAGGTCATGTTTTATTTGTGTGACGCTCGAGGGGCGACTGTAAATACGTGAAATGAACCGTGCCGCCCTGTTTTGCACAGCTTCTAGCTGGTTAATGAGATAGGCTTGGAAGGGGGACCATATGGGTGATGCAAATTCCAGCTGTGGGCGAACAAAGGTTAAGTAAGCTTGTTTTCGGACGTTATTTGGCGCGTTTTGTAGGTTTCGACGTAAGTATCCCAGTGTTCTTGATGCGTTTGCAGATATGTAGGTTACATGTGTCGCCCAAGTAAGATTAGAAGTGAAATGAACGCCGAGGTACTTATACGAAGACGACCGTGACACGTTGGAATTATTTATGGTGTAATCAAATTCAACAGTTAATTTTTTTCGACTAAAGGATATTACATTACATTTTGATAAATTTAAAGTCATTTGCCATGCACCACACCAGTTGTTAATGAGATTAAGGTCTTTTTGGAGAGCAAGGTGGTCATCGGTACTAGTTATAGAACGGCATATAATGCAATCGTCAGCAAAAAGCCGTATTGACGAAGAAATATTAGTTGGAAGATCATTAATGTAAATTAGAAAAAGTAGTGGCCCCAAGACGCTACCCTGAGGCACTCCGGAGGTGACATCGGAAATTGGAGAGGAAGAGGTTTTAACCAGAGTGAACTGCTTTCGAAAAGACAAAAAGTTACGGATCCACGATAAGGTTAGCGAATCTAAACGAAGTTCTGTTAATTTTGAAATCAGACGGGAATGAGGTACGCGGTCGAATGCTTTAGAAAAATCTAGGAAAATGCAGTTGGTTTGTAAATTATTATCCATATTGAAGTGAAGATCAGTGGTAAATTCCAGTAATTGGGTGTCGCAAGAAAAACCTCGCCTGAATCCATGCTGATTCTCAAAAAAGAAGTTATTGGTTTCCAAATGACAATAAATGTGCGAAGAAATGATATGCTCAAGCATCTTGCAGCAAATGCATGTTAATGATATGGGGCGATAATTTTCTGGTGAGTATCTATTGCCACTTTTAAATAAGGGAACAACTTTACCTATTTTCCAATCAGCCGGCAGTTGCCCTGTTGATAAAGATTGCGTGAAGATGCGGTACAGGATTTTACTTGAGCATAATGACGTGTTTTTGAGCACCTTAGAATTAATGTTATCAATGCCTGAAGAAGTTGATAATTTAAGTTTTCCAATAAGATTCGCAATCCCTTCAGTGCTGACGTCAATAGGTGCCATGAATGTATAATCAAACTCAGGAACTTCAGGCACTCTGGAATGATCTTCACACGTGAACACAGATGAAAAAAATGAGTTCAACACTGAAGCGCTATCTACATCTGATAGACGCATGTGGTTAGCATCTTGTATACTGACAGATGTGGTAGCATTGTGAGGGGAAATTACTTGCCAGAATTTTTTCGGATTAGTAGTTAACATGGAAGGCAAATCGTGTGTAAAATATTTAGATTTCTCTTTGCTTACAAGAGAGCAGTACTCTTTCAAAGAACCCTTGTACTTTTCCCAATCTGAAGGGCTCGAAGTGCGTTTTGCAATTTTGTAAAGCCGCTTCTTCCTTGATCTATGAGACTTTAGCGTTTTGTTAAACCAGGGATTTTTATTGTCGTTAGAGATAGAAATTAGGGGAATATATTTATTAACCAATGTAATGATTTTGTTTTTGAAGAGAATCCAGTTTTCATTGACTGATCGGTACGGGAAAGATGGAAGAAAAACCTGATCGTAAATAGCTTCCAATTCATCATTTATGCTTTCGTAATTACCTCTGTTATAGTCCCGAATTTTTTAACAGTGCTATGTAATACGTGGGTTGGTAGGCTAAGTGTTATTTGAAGTAGCTTATGGTCACTGAAACCATCTACGTGCAGAATAGAACTAACAGTCTCATGAGCGTTAGTTAAAATTAAGTCTAAAATGTTTGTACCACGAGTCGGTTCCTTGACAACTTGAAACAGGTTATAATCTAGGGTTAGACTTACAAATTCCATTGCTTCGTGGCAGGTAGAAGTTAGGAGAGACCAATCAATCTGGGGAAAATTAAAGTCGCCGAGTAAGTATATATTATCAGGAGAGCATTGCCGAATTGCGGAATCAACACTTTTGCGCAGCTCTTCTACAAACGAGTTATCCGAGTCGGGAGGGCGATAGCAGACACCTATCAATATTTTTGTTGCTGATGTGATGCATGCAGTCCATACAATTTCAATAGTGGAGTCTATATTGACGCAAAAAAATGACAGTGTTTTTTTAATAGCTAGTAGAACGCCACCGCCTCTTACACATGGAGGAACATACACATGGCGACGGGCAACACCGACGAGACCAACATAGATTTCAGTGGTGTGATTGAATATCAAGTGCCATAGATATAAATCGATACATATAATAACTTCTAGAGCACCTAGATAGTTTTTCGGCATGCTGTGAGTGCGTACTGTTAAGCTTGGTATTCAAATTGGGCTGCGCGCTCTTCGAATTCTTGCTTAACGGGCAATGATGCGTGTTAAAAAATGCAAAAAAGAGAATAATCGGTACTGCTTCAACGCAATAGCAATAAATATATCTTTTGTAGAAATTTGTGAATCGGCCGTGGCGTCGACGTCACTGGTTGTGAGCAAAAATATTGTCGTCCTGCCCGTGATTGAAGAGTCGAGAAAGATACAAATGAAAACGCCAGGCCTTGCGCGGAAGGTGCCACACAGTCACAGCGAAAGCAAGTATAATGGCCTTTCAGAACCTTTTCTACACACTCATTGGGCTACTGCTGCAAGCACACTTGCCTGATACCCACTACAGCATTATTAGTAAGAATATTTCGGTAGTATGCCAATATTCATTGTGCTATTTTTCGACATTCTTGTGAGAAGCGTGGTGTCCGCGAAACGATTGCAAGGAATATTGTGTTAATTGTTCATGCAGTGGCTGAAGACGATGAGGAATTACGCCTGAAGTGGGTATGTGCCACAAGTAATAGGTGAACAAGAACAAGCTTTTGTAATGGGTTGGAACATTAGACGACGCACTCGTCATTTGCATTGTGCGACAACTGGTTGTTTTTTCGCTGTTTTATATCGCTTTCTAAGTCATATTAGCACGATTGCTTTCTCGACATCAAGCCTGCCTAAGGCAAGTTTACCAACAAGCCCCAAGCATCGGCATGGCTCAGTGGTAGAATACTGGGTTGACACCCAGCAGACCTGGGTTAGAGCACCACTGTGTCATTGGTACTAGGTACAGCTTTCCCTGTAAAATAAAGTAGAAATGTTCGCTACGTGAGAATTGAATTGAGTCCACCTACGTGCACGAAGGTGTTCTACCACATGTCAAAAAAAGCCTCTTGATCGGCATTCATCGATCATGAATGCCACGAAAGACAGCCAACTTTCTATTCTATTTATTATTTTTTAATGTGATGAATCATATTCATGTATATGCATATACCCCCCTGCTGTAATGCCTTGTTGACGCTGCAGGTAAAATGAATAAATGAATAAATAAATAAACATTATTTGCGGTCGCATAGCGCCACTCAATAACTTGGATATTTCAGCAACAATTGAGAAGTGCATTGTCTGGCTAACGTATCACACGAGTAGTGTGGGAACAGTTGCTGCGAAAACAATTCATAAAGAAAACCATTCAACCACTTGGTTTATAGACTATCACAGCACTATCTACATCCTCATTGGCTTTTCCTGTCCCTATGAAAGTTATTGAACATTCCCATCATCACTCTTATATGTATCATAACCCTAATCTAGTGAATGTTTGTCAATGTTGGCATTTGCGCAGAACCGGGTGCTTTGCAGTACTTTATTGAAGATACTAAAATTATGACGAGTACCAGAGAGGCAACCTTGGACATTTTGAGGTTGCTATCAGAAAACCAACTTTACAAAATCATAACTTTTAATTATTGCTAGGATTGTGACGTTTAGTGAGAGCAATACAGCAGTCATGTCTTGTAGCTGCTGGAAATGTTAGGCTTAGTTGTACATTTTCATCGGAGGTGAGATTGTTTGTGCATGCGGTTTCTCTTTGCCAACACATTGCACGGACCACTTTTTGTTGTAAGGCCAGTTTAATTATTAATAATCACGCGTTCGACGGACACTCGTCTGGTGAGCGTCCGTCTGCATATTTATTACACAACCTAAACATACTTCGCATAAATCGCATCACTCCACTTTGAGCTGTACAGTGAATGCTGGCTACTTGTTGGCAGTAGAGTTACTGCAGAATGTCCAGACAGTGGTTGTGGCATGGGGCAGGCGGACACTACAGCTTTTTTATCGGTGACGACTAAGGTGCTCTTCGACAGCACACCCCACTCTTGGCTGTTGATGCCACCAAAGATGTATATACATGAACCTGTAAAGCAAGCAGGAATTTTGATTTTTCATTCTGCACTGCCATCGACAGTTTTTTTACCTATGATTGCGATGGACGCACTGTGCCTGGCCACTCCAAGTGTGCAAGTTTTTTTCCATTTTGTATGTTTTGAGCCGACATCAATGGAGTCCACGCTGAGAGGGTGCCTCTCTTCGGCAATATTCATACAGCCTCCACAGAGCCAGATGTTTCCATGGATGATAGTTGCAGATGCAAAGGCTCTAGGCAGCCTGAGTTGTGGACCTGTAGTCCAGCTGTTCAATGACGAAATAAACTCTCTTTACATATGAACTAAAATACACATATATCACTGAAACATTCAAAAGTATGAGATGAAAACAAAATATTACCTGTCTAGCTGTAGTGAATACAAAAGTACTTCGCAAACAGTAGGGCTGTTGTGCCTGTCAGACATGCCTCCCAAAAGCCAGACGGTGCTATCCTCGGCCACTGCAGTCATGCCCATTCTTGGCTCGGGCATTGAGTTCAGCCGTTTCCATTTGGCATTTTTCAAGTTATATGCTTCAACAGAAGAAATCAATCTGTAATTTAAAGTTTTATACTAATGAAATTAGGTACCATGCCAGTGGTACTTTTAAGAGCTCAGTCACTTTTACACTCATGTGTCACCCACCACAAAACTTCGCGGAGGTAGGTGAGAGAATATCATCCTTGATATCTTTTCAGCACCTTTAATAGCGTATTTGCTTAAATATCTACGCAAGCCCAACTTTAAAGACAAACGCTGGTTATTTGTGCACGTAGTCTTCACTTGTACATAAGCCCGTTGCAACCACAGGGTGTAATTGGGGCATTCCGTTTGTGCTTTGTAAGCATATTTGCGTCGTTTTTCGCAGTGTCAAACTTTGAGCTTTGGTGCAGGCTCCACTTTTTTCAGGCTACATACATGGCAATGGCCTTGCTGTAAAAACAATTCTAAAAATCTACAAAACTGCTTTTCTGTGAGGTTCTTTTCAGGCTAAGCACTCTCATTCACATACATCCTTGATCACTTCCAGCTCCATTGAAAGGCTCTCGTATTGCCCTACGGTGGTTCCTCATCATCCATGCATAGCGTAGGAGGCGGGAATAAGGCATGACAATTTTAAGATATTTTGTTTGAATTTTAAATGTTCCAACACTTTCACTGAAGTTGGAGACAAAGGCACAATGAGCGAGAAAAAGTGTGGGTAAGTGTGCTTCATTAAAAAAAACTTGCTGAAAAACAGTTTTCCTGTTTTTTTCTACACTTTCCATTGGTATTTAAGTCAACAGAAATACTCAATAGAATGAAAAAGGTAGTTTTAGACTAGATCAATTAGTTGTAGGTAAAAGATCCTCGTCATAACTCTCACATGTAAAATGTTCACTATCTTCTCTTTTATGCTCTCAGTACAGTGAATATGCTTTTTAAACGTTTCAAGCTACAGAAGCAAGAATTATAGAGCTCAGTAGAGCTCTCAATATTAGCAGTTCAGCCTCTCGAGGAGCCAAGCAAGTTCTTTGACGTAGCCAGTTTTTGTAGTGGTTTATTGTGTATTTTGCTTCATTGTGCTTGCTTCAAGCCAAGTTCAGTGATTCAAGTGCTGCACAGAAAGCTCCCAACATCTCCAAAAAGGAAATACTGCTACAGGATGCTTCAAACCGCATGTTTAATTTGTCGGCAACTGCTCTGAACCTGCTCTGACAAGGCCCTGAGAAGGTGAGAACGACGAACTTTTACCTGGCCACTAACTCATAAGTTCTAAAGAATCTCCAAAAAAGGAAATACTGCTACAGAATACTTCGAACCGCATGTTTAATTTGTCGGCAACTGCTCTGAACCTGCTCTGACAAGGCCCTAAGAAGGTGAGAATGACGAACTATTACCTTGCCACTAACTCGTAGGTTCTAAAGAAACTGAAAATAATCTACATAACCTCCAAACTGTCACTCTAGTCGGCCATTATTTCCTTTGATCTGACCTATACAACAAGAACTGGCCTATCAATGTATCATTATTTAGATGTTTTAACTTGACATGTGGGTAATTTGCAGAAATAGAAAAAAAATTACTTTGATGTTGCACCAATTACACGGTGTAAAATTAAGTTAGGTGCTGACACTTGCCGCTTTGCGTAACTAGAGGGCGCGGGCAGATTGTGTTCACGTATGACCTTGAGCTACGAGTAGTTGCCGTCGAGCGAGTTCAGATGGCGCTACTCTATGGGGCGCCAGGTATTCGCGCTGCAAGCGCTCATTCTTAAATCCGCACGTCTCTATGGGATCTTGTGATTTAAGAGAGCATTGCCATGTGTCTTTGTGCCCTGCCAGTGCATTTGTTTTGCTAATTTGCTTCTTGGATTCAGTTCTTTTATAACTCGACGCTGCATATGACTCCGAGTACGCGCCAGTGGTCATGTAAGAGTTCTATTCCCGGAAATCGCTATTCCGGGAATAGAACTCTTACGCAACGTGCGTCGTTTTCTAAGGCTCCGCGTAAACCAGGGTGCTCGGATAAGTAGGAACTCTCAATTCCGAAAGCCGACAGAGCCTTGAAGCCTGCTGACCATGTGTGCACGAATCATTTCATTGAAGAAGTGATCTCTGCCACTAGTGCAGAATACAAAGGGAACGTCCTGTTGCGCGCAACAAATAAACCTGCGCTCACTTCGTATGTTCTACGCATCATTTCACCTGGCTGTTCAAAATACCTGATGATGCAGCAAAAAGGCAGGAAAGATCTGCGAGAACGGCTGGCTCTACTGCCGTCTTATCGGAAGCGACGGGGGCCAAAAGGTCCAACTGTATCTGAAGTGCTTAACACGATTACTGAAAGTGTGCCAAATTTATTGCTCGTGAAGCCAGCGACTCCACAGTATAGCGATGATTACACAGGCACGCTATGTATGAGGCAGCGCTTCGACTTCAGCAGTGACGGGCTAGCTCAACCACGTGAAGAGGTGGTGCTCCTCAACACGACACGTTTAGTGTGGGCCTATGCGCTACCTACTGACGCAGTTCTTCATCACCCCAGAAACGTATATTTATATTTTAATTTCAAATTAGTCAGAGCAGGTAACAAGGCAAAGAACATTCAAAAATTAAAAATTGGTTTTATTTTTCATTCCTGTAATATTGTGCATCATAAATTTGCTGTGAACGCAGGTTTCCATGTGAGGTCCTGAAACATTTGTGAAATTTTGTGTAATCTGTGCACAGTCGAAATTGAAGAGGTACACGGGATAATATCTCTGCACATCGTCAGCATTGATAGTTGAGGGTCTATTCGTTGAATTTAACCTCCGATGTGACACATCGCACAGACATGATGACAAGAAATAATTTAGATCACTTCTAAAGCAGTTAAAATGAATTGTACTGCTTGCGACGGAAGTAAATCCAGATTTTTATGTATATTTAAAACTAATTTGCAGGCAACCACACTGCTGTGACAAATGCTTCTAAATTTACTGAAAACGTTTCACATTTAATGAGATAATTAGCAAACTTGGAGTGTACATTTCACAGAGTAGGGCACCTGAAAACACCATATGTAGAACCGATACTGTCATTGTTTTCATAGTGAATGGTTTAGCGGTCGATCCTTTTATTACATATGTACGTGATTTTTTTTTCTGAACGTACGGAAGATCTTGCTGATACATATATCTTCAACGGTAGCTCTTCAATCCCCAAAAAATAATCTGTAAATAAACTGTTCAAAGACGAAAAGGGATACTGTTCAGAGCCAATTCTTCTTCCTAAAAGCTCATACTATAATGTTAAACATGAAATGGCACTTTTCACCACATGGCAAATTAATTAACATGCCTATCAAGGCTAACTTAGTTCTTAAATGTGAAGCATTTCTTTGCGAACTTCAGCGACCTTGAGAGTATCTATCTATCTATTTATCTATCTATCTATCTATCAGTCTATCTGTCTATCTGTCTATCTAGCTATCTACCTATCGATCTATCTACCTATCTATCTATTTATCTATCTATCTATCTAGCAACCTACGACTTTTCACTCTCTTGGACGTTTTCATTGTGGTATCAATACCACTATGGAAATACCACTACCAGATGCAGCGATGGCGTAGTGGTTAGAGCATCCGCCTCGCATGCTAAAGGTTCGGGGTTCAAATCCCGGTGCCGCGCAGTTCCCAACCGGATAAAAAACAATCCGCGTGGTGATGGAACTGCATTAAGAGGCCTGGGGTGCGGCCTCAGCGGTAACCACCACCGGGAGTGCACTCCTTCACCAGAGAAGGATTGGCCACCCTGATGCAGTATCTGGCCACTACCTTTCACATGCATACGTCAAACAACTCACGGTCCTCAGTACCCAGCAGCTGAGAAGCAACTGACCACCGCGGTGGTCAGATCTGCAACGCAGCAGAGGTTGCTAAGAATCTCTGGATACGGAGAGGCCACCATTGGAACCTGAACTTGGCAGCGTTTAACGCTTGAACCTTATCTAGTGAAGGACGTCAAGCTGTACTATTCGATGAGCTAGAGGGTGTTAAATGGGATGTAATAGGGCTCAGTGAGGTTAGGATGACAGATGAGGCCTATACGGTGCTACAAAATGAGCACGTCCTTTGCTATAGGGGGCCGTTCTGTCACAGAATAGAACTTGGAGCGGGGTTCCTAATTCACAGAAACATAGCTGGCAACATTGAGGAATACTATAGGATTAACAAAAGGGTGGTAGGTATCGTAATTGAACTGAATAAAAGATACAAGATGAAGGTGGTACAGGCTTCCACACCTACATCTAGCCATGATGACGCTTCAGTTGAAAGCTTCTATAAAGACGTGGAATCGGCAATGAGTAAAGTAAAACCACAGTGTACTATACTGATGGGAGCCTTTAAAGCAAAGGTAGGGAAGAAGCGGGCTGGAGACTAGGCAGTAGGAGATTATGGCATCAGCACTAGAAACGCCAGAGGACAGCTACTTGTAGAATTCGCAGAACGCAATAAATTACGGATTTTGAATAGCTTCTACCGAAAACGAGGAAACCGCAAGTGGACAGGAAGCAGCCCTAAAGGCGAAATGAGAACGAAATATACTTTATAATGAGTGCACACCCAGGTGTCGTGCAGGATGTGGAAGTGGTTGGCAAGGTACGATGCAGTGACCATAAAATGGTACGGTCTCAAACTCGCCTAGACTTGATGAACGAACGACAGAAACTGACACGCAAGAAGCCAATCAATGAGCTAGCACTGAGAGGGAAAGTATAGGACTTAAGAGTCTCGCTGCAGAACAGGTACTCGGCTCTTAATCAGGAAACGAACCTTAGCGTAGATACAATGAATGATAATCTGACGAGTATCATTACAGAGTGTGCAGTGGAAGTTGGAGACAGGGTAGTTAAACAGGACACTGGCGAGCTTTCCCAGAAAACGAAGAATCTCATTAAGAAGCGTCAAAGCGTGAAAGTCTCAAGTACAATAGACAAAATAGAACTGGCAGAGCTTTCAAAGTTGATTAATAGGCGTAAGGTATGCGATGTAAGAAGGTATAACATGGAAAGAATTGAACACGCTCTGAAAAACGGAGGAAGCGTCGAAGCAGTGAAAAAGAAAGTTGGGATAGGCAAAAATCGGATGTATGCGCAAAGGGACAAAGAAGGCAAAATAACTACCAATATGGATAGGATAGTTAAAATAGTGGAGGAGTTTTACAGAGATCTGTACAGTAGCCGGGACAACCACGAGCTTAATACTATAAGAACTAGCAGTAACCCAGATGACACCCCACCAGTAATGATTGAAGTCAGAAAAGCATTGGAGAACATGCATAGAGGGAAGGCTGCTGGTGAGGATCAGGAAACATCAGATCTGCTGAAAGATGGAGGAGAGATTGTGTTAAAAAAACTAGCCACCCTGTTTACGAGGTGTCTGCTCACGAAAAGAGTACCAGAGTCTTGGAAAAACGCAAACATCATCTTAATACTTAAGAAAAGAGATGACAAGAACTTGAAGGCCGATCAGCTTGCTCTCTGTTGTATACAACTACATACAAAGGTAATTGCTAACAGAGTAAAGAAAACATTAAAATTCAATCAACCAAAGGAACAAGCAGGATTTCGAACAGGCTACTCAACAATCGACCACATTCAAACTATCAATCAGGTAATAGAGAAATGCTCAGAATATCACCAACCACTATACATAGCCTTCATAGATTACGAGAAAGCGTTTGATTCAGTAGAAATATCAGCCGTCATGCAGACACAGCAGAATCAGGGTGTCGATGAAATATATATAAACATCCTGGAAGAAATCTTCAGGGGATCAACTGCTACCATAGTGCTTCATAGAAAAAGCAACAGAATACCAATCAAGAAGGGTGTAAAGCAGGTGGACGCAATCTCCCCAATGCTATTTACCGCGTGCTTACGGGAGGTTTTCTGGAGCCTAGAACGGGAACAGTTAGGGATAAGAGTTAATGGAGAGTACCTTAGTAACCTGCGCTTCGCCGATGACATTGCATTGCTGAGTAACTCAGGGGACGAATTGCAACTCATGATTACGGAGTTAGACTAGGAGAGCAGAAAGGTGAGTCTTAGAATGAATCTGCAGAAAACAAAAGTAATGTACAACAACCTCGGGAAAGAGCAGCGCTTCGAAATAGGTAATAGTGCACTTCAAGTTGTAAAAGACTATGTCGACTTAGGGCAGGTAGTAACCACGGAGCCGAACCACGAGATTGAAGTAACTAGAAGAATAAGAATGGGGTGGAGCACATTTGGCAAGCACACTCAAATTATGACAGGTAGATTGCCACTATGCCTCAAGAGAAAGGAATATAACCAGTGTATCTTGCCGGTACTTAGCTACGGAGCAGAAACCTGGAGACTTACAAAGAGGGTTCAGCTTAAATTGAGGACGACGCAGAGAGCAATGGAAAGAAAAATGGTAGGTGTAACCTTAAGAGATAAGAAGAGAGCAGAGTGGATTAGGGAACAAATGGGGGTTAAGGATATCATAGCTGAAATCAAGAAGAAGAAACTTCAGATCTGACCTGGTCATTCCACATTATGAACATCACTAATGACGCCAACCGCGTGCTTGGCTATTTCCGAAGAAACTTACGTCTAGCCCCACCTTCTGTTAAACTTTTAACCTATCTAACACTAGTCCGCCCGAAGCTAGAATACACATGTGCCATCTGGGATCCCCATCAAATAACTCTTATTTAAACGCTTGAAGCTATCCAAAATCGTGCAGCCAGATTCATTTATTCTGACTATTTTTATCCTAGCAGCGTCACCAAACTAAAATCTCAAGCTAACATGGTAAACTTAGCTTCACGCCGCAAAATTTCAAGACTGTGTTTGTTTCACACATTTTATCATGCATTGCACCTAAACCATGTTATCGTTCCAGCCCATCGTCCTTCATGCCATATCAGCCATTCGAAAGCGGTTTATCCACCCCGTGCGCATACCACTGCCCATCACTCTTCATTTTTTGTGCAAACATCAACAGAATGAAACGATCTTCCTGCTGACATCGTGCACCACTCCAGCATCGCCCATTTCAAAGACGCCATCGAACAAATCATCTGTTTGTGAACTGTCTACCTCCTCATGTAACACCCTTTGACTGGGGCCCTTGAGGTATTATGAATAAATAAATGAATATTGTCGCGGTACAGCGCGAACCAAAGGCAGATAAACGTTGACACAGCGACTCTCAGCAGCCGAACAGCAAGATCGCCTTCTTTATCTTCAATCAGCCAGAGCTCCACTACCTGGTGTCCGCCAAATCCCCTTATCGTCGTTTTGGTCCACCAGCCCACACGCGTCATTTGCCCCCCCCCCCCTCTTAATGAGCATCGCCCCGATGCTAAACCAGTAGTGCAGTTTTTTTTCCTGTTCTTTAAGAAGTGTCTTGCGCAGTCACTACCTTTCATAAGGCTTCATGCGCACAACGTGAACTAGTTCAGGACGGTGCTGGCGAAGCCTCGTACTATATGAACTGTCGGGGACGACCTCGTAAGTAACATCCCTCAGTCGTCGCACGTCGCAGTACTAGATATGGCCCAAAGTATCTCCTTAGGAGCTTTTCAGAGAGTCCTCGTTTCCGTATGGGCATCCAAACCCATACTCTGTCGCCGCTCTGGTAAACGACTGTTCTGCGGCGAGAATTGTAGCGGCTCGCGTCATACTCTTGTTGTTGCTGGATTCGCAGGCGTGCTAGTTGCCTTGCTTCTTCCGCTCGTTCTGTAAACATCTCGGCATCCGGTTCGATGTCGTCGCATTCGTGCGCTAGCATCGCATCTAACATGGTTCGTACTTCCCTTCCGTGAATTAGGCTGAACGGGGTCATCTGGGTTGTTTCCTGCTTGGCAGTGTTGTATGCAAACGTGATATATGGCAACATTTTGTCCCAATTTTTGTGTTCGACGTCTACGTATATTGAAAGCATGTCTTCAATTGTTTTGTTCAGACGCTCTGTAAGCCTGTTCGTTTTTACGGGTGGTAGGCGGTGGTCTTACGATGTGTTGTTCCACTCAGCATGAAGACTTGTTCCAAAAGAGCTGCCGTAAATGTGGTTCCTCTGTCTGTGATTACGACGCTTGGTGCACCATGCCGCAGGATCACGTGCTCGATAAAAAATTGTGCCACCTCCGCTGCTGTACCTCTCTGGACAGTCTTTGTTTCAGCATAACGGGTAAGGTTCTCAGTCGCGACAATAACCGAGCTGTTCCCAGCAGTACAAGCAGGAAGTGGGCCCAAAATATCCATGCCGATCTGGTCGAATGGTGTTCTTGTGACCTGTACGGACTGCAGGAGGCCAGCTGGTTTAGTCGGCGGTGACTTCCGTCGCTGGCAGTCGAGGCAAGTACGAACATGGTGTTTTACGGCTAAGGTCAGTCTTGGCCAGAAGTAGCGCTGCCATACTCTGGCCAACGTTCTTGTGTAACCTAAGTGGCCTGAAGTCACCTCGTTGCGGCATGCTTCGAGTACTTCGGAGCGAAGGGCTGCTGGAATGACGAGCCAATACGCAGATCCTGTCGAAGAGAAGTTTCTTTTGTATAGTACTCCACTCCGTTAGCAAAATTATGACAGCGCTCTTACGAAAACAGTTGGTGCCTTCTGAGATCTTCCCTCCAGGTAATTAATTAGGGCAAGTAATTCAGGATCGCCACGTTGTTGCTGTGCAATAGCGGTTGAGTCAAGCACACCGAGAAATGCTGTTTCTTCCTCATCGGATAGAGTTGCCGATTCAATGGGTGAGCGGGATAGACAGTCGGCATCCATGTGGCGCTTTCGTGACTTGTGAACGACAGTCATGTCGTACTCCTGCAGTCTGAGACTCCAACGCGCTAATCTCCCGGTAGGATCTTTAAAATTTGTCAACCAACACAGTGAGTGGCGGTCGCTGATGACTTTGAAAGGGCGGCCGTATAAATACTGTCACGACGCAGACACAGCAGGAGTTCAATATAGAAGAGCTCACTTTAATTAAAAATGAAAGGCGCTCGGAAAGAGGACCGGGCAAGAGCTTCGTCTTCTTCTCTGGCTGTGCGAGCTCTCCTCTGCAGGTTGAATGCGGCATTTGCCTCCCTCCAGGAAGAGCATCGACCCGATGCTCGGCTACAGAATACGCGGTGTATCTATAGTTGACGTATTACGCAACTGGCTCACTGCAATATGGCTTCATCCGCACAACGTGTACGATTTCAGATTTTTGAGGTCGCGAGGAACTGTCAGGGATGACCTCATAATTCACGTCACTTAGGCGCCGTATAACATTGTAGGGACCAAAGTACTTCTTCAGTAACTTTTCACAAAGGCCGCGTCGGCGAATAGGGCTCCAAACCCACACTTTCTCGCCTGGTTGATAAGTGACGTATCGGTGTCGCAGGTTATAACGTTGTGCGTCGTAACTCTGCTGTCGGGCGATTCGCACGCGTGCTAGCTGCCGTGCCTCTTCAGCTCGTTGGGTAAAGGCTTGAACATCCGTGTCTGTATCCTCGCAGTCGTGCAGCAGCATGGCATCGAGCATTGTCGTCACTTCACGGCCATAAAGAAGACTAAATGGCGTGCTCCGTGTAGTTTCCTGCTGCGCCGTATTATAGGCAAACGTCACGTATGGTAGAACGTCGTCCCAATTTTTATGATCCACGTCGATGTACATACTAAGCATATCAGCAATTGTCTTGTTGAGGCGTTCTGTTAAGCCGTTGGTTTGTGGGTGGTAGGAGGTAGTTTTTCGATGCGCTGTTCCACTCAATTCAAGCACTGACTTGAGGAGCATAGCCGTGAAAGCGGTACCTCTGTCTGTTATTATAATTCTAGGAGCGCCATGCCTCAGAACGATATTTTCAATGAAAAATCGTGCCGCTTCTACTGCGGTTCCACTTGATAAAGCCTTTGTTTCTGCGTAGCGAGTAAGATAGTCCGTAGCGACAATTACCCACTTATTTCCAGTATGCGAAGTCGGAAATGGTCCAAGGAGATCCATTCCGATTTGTGCAAAAGGCATGGTGGGCACTTGAACTGGTTGCAACAATCCGGCTGGTTTTAAAGGTGGCGATTTTCGTCGTTGACAATCGAGGCACGTGCGGACGTAATGCTTTACAGTGCCTGGAAGCTTCGGCCAGTAATACTTTTGTTGGATTCTGGCCAATGTGCGCGTGTATCCGAGGTGGCCGGAGGTTGGCTCATCGTGGCAAGCGCTCAGGATCTCATCGCGAATGGATGTCGGGACGACAAGTAAGTGGGCATTTCCGCTGGGGGCAAAGTTCTTCTTGTATAGGACACCACTGCGCAAGCAGAATGATGGCAGGCTCCTTGCAAATATCTTGGGAACGCTTGTAGACTGGCCGTTAAGAAAATTAATAAGAGGGAGCAACTCACTGTCTTCTTTCTGCTTAGACGAAATGGTGACCGTGTCGACCAATCCTAAAAATGCCATGTCATCATCTTCTGAGACATCATCTTGCTTTATAGGCGACCTGGATAAGCAATCAGCATCAGAGTGCTGTCGTCCTGACTTATAGACGACCGTCATATCGAATTCTTGTAGGCGTAAGCTCCAGCGCGCTAGCCGACCGGATGGGTCCTTCAAGTTGGTCAGCCAGCAAAGAGAGTGGTGGTCGCTGACTACGTGGAAGGGACGGCCGTAGAGGTATGGGCGAAACTTCAGAACTGCCCATACTACAGCAAGACATTCCTTTTCCGTTGTGGAATAATGGGACTCGGCACGGGAAAGCGTCCTACTTGCATATGCAATCACTCTCTCGGCTGAGTCTTGCCACTGGACGAGTACAGCGCCTAAACCTACGTTGCTGGCATCAGTGTGGATCATGGTTGGAGCGTCCTCGTCAAAGTGAGCAAGCACAGGGGGCGTCTGCAGGCGCTGCCGTAGACCGTCAAATGCTGCTTGTTCCTCTTCGCCCCATAAAAATGGAACATCATCTCTCGTTATGCGTGTTAAGGGCGACGCTATGTGCGAGAAATTGGCGATAAATCTGCGGTAGTAGGCGCAAAGGCCAAGAAAACGTCTTACGGCCTTCTTTTCTGTTGGCACCGGAAATTTTCGGACGGCGTCGATCTTGTCGGGGTCCGGACGAACACCTTCATGGCTCACCACATGTCCTAAGAATCGGAGTTCCTTGAAACCGAAATGACATTTCTCATGTTTCAGTGATAAGCCAGCGGACCGTATTGCTCGAAATACTAATAGCAGCCGTTTTAGATGTTCCTCGAATGTTGGTGAGAAAACAATGACGTCGTCGAGGTATACCAGACACGTCTGCCACTTAAGGCCTGATAGGACGGTATCCATCAGTCTCTGAAATGTTGCTGGGGCTGAGCACAATCCGAAGGGCAAGACTTTAAACTCGTAAAGCCCGTCAGGTGTAACAAAAGCAGTCTTTTCTCTGTCCCGCTCATCGACCTCGATTTGCCAATAACCGCTTTTCAGGTCCATCGACGAGAAGAAGCGTGCATGCCTCAGCCTGTCAAGTGAATCGTCAATACGCGGTAGTGGATATACGTCTTTCTTTGTAACGCGGTTCAGCTTGCGGTAGTCCACACAGAAGCGTAAGCTGCCGTCTTTCTTCTTAACTAGCACTACCGGTGATGCCCAAGGGCTTTTTGACGGCTGAATGATGTCATCATTGAGCATTTTCTGGACTTGTTCTTGGATTGCTTCGCGTTCTTTCGGTGCCACGCGGTATGGGTTTTGTCGAATTGGTCTTGCCGTCTCTTCCGTTATAATTCGGTGCTTTGTCAGTGGCGTTTGATTTACCCTCGAGGTCGACGAAAAACAATCTTCAAACTGGCCGAGAATATCTAGAAGACTCTGCCTCTGCGCTGGCGATAAATCTTTGCTCACGTCGACAGGCAGTGGTGTTGAAGCGGCCGGTGTCTCTGCCTGTTGTACTGCGAAGCACTCGCGGAATTCTACAATTTCTTCGAAGTATGCAACTGTGGTACCCTCTGCAATGTGTCGACGCTCGTTGCTGAAGTTTGTCAACAGGACCTCTGCTTGCCCAGACACTACACTGACGAGACTTCTGGCAATAGCGATTCCTCGAGAGAGCAAAAGCGTCGATATTTGTTCCGCGACACCTTCTCCACTATGCTGCGTGCTACACGTGACAGAGACGAGGCGGCATGACAACGGTGGCAAGGTCACGTCGTCAATCACGCGCATGGGCTTGCGCTGCAGCACTGCGCTATGGTCCGCTGAGAAGGTCAGTACACCGTCCGGTATATTTATAATGGCACCGTACTCCCGCAGGAAATCCATACCCAAGATGGCCTGTTTACAACACTCAGCAAGAATAACGAAGGTTGCCACGAATGATGAATCCCCAATCTTGATTCGTGCGGTGCACTTTCCGGTAGGTGTCAGCAGCTGGCCTCCGGCTCCTCTAATTTGCGGCCCCGTCCATTCCATTTTTACCTTCTTGAGTTGGTCGGCCAGATTCGCACTCATTATTGAAAAGTCCGCACCAGTGTCGACCAGTGCGGTCACGTCGTGACCGTCAATTGAAAGTGTAATGTCGGCGGTGACAATCTCGTCTTTCGTTGGTTCATTCGAAATGTGCGGCACTTCATGCGGCGGTAATGGGGGATTTTCAAATCTTCGGCAATTCGCAACCTTCCCCCCTAAGGTCGCTGCTTTTAGTTTCCCCGGCGTGGACTGGGAGACCTTCCTCTTGCCATGTCCGTGGTGCTACCGCTATTAGATCGGGGAAAATGACCTGGGGAGGGCGAGCGTGACCGGAACCCAGGAGAAACGTCTCGCGGGATCGTCGCGCTCGTTTCAACGTTACGTCTTCCGTCGAAATAGCGCCGAGGGGTAGTGGACGGAAATCCTTGATACCCGGCAACGCGATGAGGACAATACCGCACGATGTGGCCTGCTTCCCCACAATGGAAGCACAGGGGCCTGTAGTCAGGGGTACGCCATATGTCGGTTTTGCGGAGTGGGGGTCGCATCGGCGTCGACGTTTCCCTGTAGTACCAAGGCACTGTCGGCGGCTGTTGCTGGTGGTACTGTTGAGGTGGCGGCATGTTAGATCTAGGCTGTCGACGGAGAATATCTGCGTATGTTGGCCTAACTATTTCAGTGTTCGGCTCGGGAAGTGAAAGCGCTTGCCTTATTTCTTGGCGAACAACTTCTGTGACCGACGCAATCGCGCAGTCATTCGGTGTGGCAGCGAGCTTCTTCACCTCTTCTTGTACAATTTCGCGTATCATGTCACGCAAGGAACGCTCGTCAGGTGTTACGGTGGTCACGGCGGTTGCGCTGATTTGTCCGCTGTTGTTTGGACGGTCGTACTGGCGGTACCGTAGCTGTAGTGCGCGTTCTATGGCGGTCGCCTCCTTCGAAAATTCGTCGACGCTTGAAGGTGGGTTCCGTACGAGACCAGCAAACAGCTGCTCTTTAACACCACGCATGAGGTGGCTGATCTTTCTGTTCTCGGACATATCGGGATCGGCTCGATGAAAGAGACGAGCCATGTCCTCAACAAACATTGCAACAGACTCGTTGGGCTTTTGTATCCGTGATTCAAGGAGTCGTTGTGCCTGCTCCCGCCTTTCGGTGTTTGCGAAGGTGTCCAGGAACTTCCTCCGGAACTCGTCCCACGTTGACCACACGCGATTCGTGAACCACGTGCGAGCCCCGTCTTGAAGAGGGAAATACACGTACCCCAACTTCTGCGCGGCGTTCCACCCATTAACGTTGGCTGTGCGCTCGAACTCCTCAAGCCAGTCATCTGCGTCCTCATTAGTGTTGCCATGAAAATCCACAGGAGTTTTAGGGGTGAAAACAGTCACCTGTGTCGTGCTTGGGCTCGTCATGGTGGGGCAACTGCTTCCCGGCGCGGTCATGTTTTCCGTCCAAGGACCGAACTCTGGGCTCAGGCCTAACAGGCGGCGGCTGGCGCGGTGAACGGGTGTTTCGACGAGCGGAAGTCTTTGTGGACTAGATCCCGGGCTGTTGGAGGGTGTCCTGGACATGTACCCAGCTCCTCCACCAGTGTCACGACGCAGACACAGCAGGAGTTCAATATAGAAGAGCTCACTTTAATTAAAAATGAAAGGCGCTCGGAAAGAGGACCGGGCAAGAGCTTCGTCTTCTTCTCTGGCTGTGCGAGCTCTCCTCTGCAGGTTGAATGCGGCAATACGGGCGAAGTTTTGTGACCGCCCATACCACGGCGAGGCATTCCTTCTCAGTCGTGGAGTAATTAGTCTCGGCGCGTGTTAGTGTTCGGCTTGCATAGGCGATTACTCTTTCTGTGCCCTCTTGCAGCTGCACAAGCACAGCTCCCAAACCAATATTGCTGGCATCGGTGTGTAGCATCGTTGGGGCTTTCTCATCAAAGTGGGCAAGCACTGGAGGCGTCTGTAGTCGCTGGCGGAGGTTCTTAAAAGCAGCTTCCTCTTCGTTGCTCCACTGGAAAGCAACGTCTTCTCTCGTGAGGCGGGTCGACGGTGATGCGATGCGTGCGAAGTCCGCGATTAATCGCCTATAATACGCACATAATCCGAGGAATCGTCGGACAGCCTTTTTATCAGTCGGCGCCGGGAACTGTGCAACAGCTGCGATCTTTTCAGGATCAGGACGAACGCCTGCGTGACTGACAACGTGGCCAAGAAATTTCAGCTCTTCATAGCAAAAGTGGCACTTTTCAGGCTTCAACGTCAAGCCCGCTGACCGTATGGCTTGTAAAACTGCCTCAAGTCTTTTAAGGTGCAAGTCAAATGTTGTGGCGAAAACTACGACATCATCAAAGTAGACCAAGCAGGTTTTCCACTTCAACCCAGAAAGTATGGTATCCATATGTCTTTGAAAGGTAGCAGGCGCTGAACATAAACCAAAGGGCAAGACTTCAAATTCATATAAGCTATCTGGTGTCAAAAAAGCAGTCTTCTCGCGGTCTCTTGGGTCTACCTCAATTTGCCAATACCCACTCCTTAAGTCCATCGATGAAAAGTAACGAGCATGTCGAAGTCTGTCGAGAGAGTCATCTATACGAGGAAGTGGATACACATCTCTCTGTCACCTTATTGAGTTTTCGGTAATATAAACAGACGCGCAGGCTGCCATCTTTTTTTAACGAGGACTACAGGTGACGCCCAGGGGCTTTTTGAGGGCTAAATGACGTCATCTTCTAGCATTTTGTCGACTTGTTCTTGTATCACTTCGCGTTCCTTTGCAGCCACGCGATAAGGGTTTTGGTGAATTGGTCTCGCCATGTCCTCGGTAATTATTCGATGCTTGGTAAGAGGCGTGCGGCGAACTCTTGATGCTGTCGAAAAGCAGTCTTTGAATTCGGCCAGTAGCTCAAGAAGCCTCTTTCGCTCGTTCTTAGGCAGAGTAGTGCTAACTTCAAGAACTGGCGCCGAATCAAGTTTTAGCGCCTCGTCGACTACTGCCAAGCAGCCTTCTGCGTCTGTGATATCGTCGAAGTAAGCGACGGCGCCATGCCTTTTGGAAGGTGCCGGCGCTCATCACTAAAATTTGTCAGAAGCAAGTCCGTGCGTCCAGCGGCGACACTGACGATACCTCTTGCGACGGAAATGCCGTGTGTGAAGAGGAGCGAGGTTATTCGGTCTGCTACTCCTTCGCCGTCAAACTGGACAGCGGCTGCCACAGAAACAAGCGTGCATGACCAAGGAGGGAGAACCACATCGTCATCAGTTAGACGCAATTGCTTTGGTCGCGCCTGTGTACAACCAGGTGCGCCCGAACTGTTGCGGAATGTAATCAAACTGTCTGGGATATTGATGACAACGCCATACTCTCGTAAGAAGTCCATACCAATAATTAGATCCTTGCAGCATGCGGCGAGAACAACGAACGACGCAATGAAAGAAGAACCTCCTATGTCGATTCTCGCTGTGCATCTTCCAGAGGGCATCAATAACTGACCACCTGCCGTCCTTATTTGAGGGCCTGTCCATGGTGTCTTCACTTTCTTGAGGCGGATGGTGAGGTCCTGACTGATGATAGAAAAGTCGGCACCGGTGTCGACTAAGGCTGTTACTTTCAGGCCGTCAAGAAAAACACTCAGGTCAGCGGTCACAATGTCGTCGCTCTCACGTCTTGTCGGATTTACAGTGTCGTGTAATGGGGGCTTTTCGTCATCTTCATGGCCTGCAACCTTACCCCCGGAGGTCGCCGCCCTCAGTTTCCCCGTCGCGGGCTGGGTGACCTTCTTGCGATAAGGTCCGCGGAGGTACGTCGGTGTGACGAAGGTGAATGAGCGGGAGAAGGAGAGCGGGATTGACGTCCCAAACCTGGCTGGCGGGTAGGTATTGCCTCCTCGTCAGAAGTACGGTATTCGTAAAAGTGAGAACGGGCTCCATGGAAAGAGGCGTCCTCCCGGCGTGGTATGTATTTTTCGTTCGCACGTCGATCGTCAGACCATGTTCGAAGAGGGCGGAACGAATCACTGCGGTGCCAGCAATGACGGGCGATATGACCTGCACCTCCGCAGTGAAAGCATAGTGGACGTGGATTGATTGTGCGCCATGCGTCTGTTCTTCGGAGCGGTGGACGTGTGAGCCTCCCTTCTTGCGACTATGTCCATGGTGCTGCTGTGGATGCCTGGTGGTACGTCGGTTGGCTTGGCGGTCGGCTCAGGGTCTGCTCTTGCCGCGGTGACCAAGGGGCCGTCGGCACTGGGTGATATGACGGCGATGTACCAGATGGTGAACGTCGCAGAGCATCGGCATAGCTCATGGGACGGTGCTCGTCACCAGGACCAGCGGTAGAAAATGCGTGGCGGATTTCGTCGCGTACCAGTTCAGCGACGGACGCAACGGAGGTTTGAGCAAATGGATTCCGGAACTTTTGCAGTTCTTCACGAACTATCTCCCTAATGAGGTCTCACAGAGAGCTTTGATCCTCAAGTATGGTGGCAGCATTGATTGGGGCGCTGCTAGACATTCGATGATACTGCCTGCATCGTTGATGGAGCGCCCGCTCGATAGCCGTAGCCTTCTTGATGAAGTCAACTACGGTACTTGGAGGGTGGCGCAGTAGCCCGGCGAAAAGTTGCTCCTTAACGCCGCGCATGAGGTAGCTCAACTTCCTATCTTCACTCATATTCGGGTCATCTCGACGAAAAAGGCGATTCATATCTTCAGCAAACATAGTAACACTTTCATTGGATTTTTGAACCCGTAGCTCCAACAGCTGCTGCGCACGGTCGCGTCGATCGACATTGGTGAACGTATCGACAAGCTGTTGTCGGTAGTCGCCCCAAGTTAACAGACTGGCTTCTCTGTTCTCACACCAAATTTTCGCACCGCCGTCAAGGTAGAAATAGGCGCGTGAGAGCTTTTCTTGTTCAGGCCACAGATTAATCTTGGCGACACGCTCGTAGTGCTCAAGCCAGTTGCCCACGTCTTCATGGGCGCCGCCACTAAAGTGATAGGGAACCAGCGGTTGAAAGATGGTTACCTGTGAAGGCTGTGTTGGCGGGGGGCCTTGGGGCGCCGGTTGCGGACTGGCGTTGGCCATTTGGAGAGGCAATCGGCACTTGCGAGGTTCCGTGGAAGGCGTGAACTCTCGAGCGAGGCCTATCAGCCGCCGACTGAACCGGTGCACGGGAGTTGCAATGGGTGACAATGCGTCTGAGCTAGATTAACGGCTCCCAGTGGGATTATGGAGCATTAGGTACTGTTGCATCCCAGCACTTCCACCAGTGTCGCGGTACAGCGCGAACCAAAGGCAGATAAACGTTGACACAGCGACTCTCAGCAGCCGAACAGCAAGATCGCCTTCTTTATCCTCAATCAGCCAGAGCTCCACTACCTGATGTCCGCCAAATCCTCTTATCGTCGTTTTGGTCCACCAGTACACACGCGTCAATATACAAACATCCTGGAAGAAATCTACAGGGGATCAACTGCTACCATAGTGTTTCATAAAGAAAGCAACAGAATACCAATGAAGAAGGGTGTAAGGCAGGGGGACACAATCTCCCCAATGCTATTTACTGCGTGCTTACAGGAGGTTTTCAGAAGCCTAGAATGGGAACAGTTAGGGAGAGTACCTTAGTAACCTGCACTTTGCCGATGACATTGCATTGCTGAGTAACTCAGGAGACGAATTGGAAGTCATGATTACGGAGTTAGACAAGAAGAGCAGAAAGGTGGGTCTTAAAATTAATCTGCAGAAAACGAAAGTAATGTACAACAACCTCGGAAAAGAGCAGCGCTTCGAGATAGGTAATAGTGCACTTCAAGTTGTAGAAGACTATGTCTACTAAGGGCAGGTAATAACCACGGAGCCGAATCACGAGATTGAAGTAACTAGAAGAATAAGAATTGGGTGAAGCACATTTGGCAAGCACTCTCAAATTATGACAGGTATATTGCCACTATCCCTCAAGAGGAAGGTATATAACAGCTGTATCTTGCCGGCAATTCGCTACGGAGCAGAAACCTGGAGTCTTACAAAGAGGGTTCAGCTTAAATTGAGGACGATGCAGCGAGAAATGGAAAGAAAAATGGTAGGTCTAACCTTAAGAGACAAAAAGAGAGCAGAGTGGATTAGGGAACAAAAGGGGGTTAAGGATATCACAGCTGAAATCAAGAAGAAGAAATGGACATAGGCCGGGCATGTAGCGCGTAGACCTAACCGCTGGTCATTAAGGGTAGCTGACTGGATTCGCAGAGAAGGCACGCGGGTTAGGGGGAGACAGAAGTTTAGGTGGGCAGATGAGATTAATAAGTTTGTGGGTATAAATTGCCAGCAGCAAGCACAAGACCGGGTTAACTGGCGGAACATGGAAGAGGCGTTTGTCCTGCAGTGGACGTAGTCAGGCTCGGGATGATGATGATGATGATGATGATGATGATGATGATGATGATGATGATGATGATGATGATGATGATGATGATGATGATGATGATGATGATGATGATGATGATGATGATCAATACTAAACTTGGTGTGGCATAACATTACTGTGTGAATAACATATTTGACTAATCGTAACATGAAAATATGACGTATGTCATGAATGTCATGATTTACATTTCATAGTCCTGCAGCTTTTTGCGGTGGTTTCGTTCAGATGGCATGTTGCTAAACTGGTATGTATGGCATAATTGCATGGCGAACACAAGCGACACACCCTAACAAGAAAATCATGACATGCGTGTCATGTAGCAACATGACTACATGCCACGCTCATGATGCGCTCGTGGCTGTTTCGCTAGCGTCACATACAGCAAATTTGGTATTAGATAGAGTACGTGAATGGATGACGAAGGTATGTGGCTGGTGCAAACATGATAACAATGAGATGCGTGTCATATAACAACATGACTACGTATCATGCTCATGATGCGCTGGCGGCCGTTTGTCTAGAATCACTACCGAATTTGCTATTACCGGACGTGAATGGATGACGAAAGTATGATACTGGTACAAACATGATAAACATGGGATGCGTGTCATGTAACAACATGACTACATGCTACGATCATGATGCGCTCGCGACCGTTTCGCTAGCTTCACATGTACCAAACTTGGTATTACGCGACGCGAACGGACGACATGGGTAAGTGAAGCATCCAAACATGATAATCACGGCATGCGTGTCCTGTAACATGTCAACATGCCGCACTTATGATGCACTCGCTTCACATATGCCCAATTGGGTATTACGTGACGCCAATGGACGACGAAGGTGTGTGACTGGTGCAAACATGATAATCATGAGATGCGTGTTTCGTAAGAACATTACTACACGCCACAGTCAAGGCGCCAATACATTTAGACGTGACGCGGTGCGCATGCTAGCCGGCGTTCATTTCGTCGTGTCACGCCGGCGTTGCTACGCCAGGCGCCGGTCCTGCCAAATACTCGCAGGCGCGTGCTGCACTGCGTTACTTTGACACATGCGCGTTTCAGTGCGTCCGACGTCCCTCCATCCCGAAAAGAGGGAAACTTGGTGTTTTCTGGGTAACGCATCGGCATGAAATGCAGCATGTCGCATTTCGCGTTGGTTGCCGTCGGGCCACGCCGACGGACGCTGGTCGTGCCTGGCATCAGACTATAGAGTGCTCGCGTTTTGCTAACGTAGCGTCGCTGTGCCCAGCGTGCGCGCGCGTCAACGCTACATAGGAGTATACTGGGCCTTTCATGATGCACTCGCGGCCCTTTTGCTACCTCCTCATATACCACATTAGGTGTTACGTGACGTCAATGAATGACGAAGTATATGACTGGTGCAACCATGATAATTCTGACACGCGTGTCTTGTAACAACATGACAGCATACCCCGCTCATAGCGTGCTCGCGGCCGTTTCGCCAGCTCTACATATACTAAATTGGGTATCGCGTGACGTGAATAGATGACGAAGGTAAAGGACACATTCAAACATGATAACCATGAAACGGAAGACATGTAAGCCATCATTTACCTCCATCTCGTAACGTTGTGCTGATTTTTAAAAGGCATATCACCACTGTACACTGTACACTGGATCTGCCTGTATTCCCCCTGTACAGTGTATCTGCCAACTTTTGAATATTCAAAGAATCGGTGTGGAAACTACGACTTCGGCTCACACTTTTCATGCCTTTTATTTTTAAGGTATTTTAGCGGTGTACCTTTTTAGGCGTGCGTCGGTCATCATTTGCATGTATGCATGCTTGTGGTAACCACCTCACAGCATATCGACGGAGTGAATGATGATGAGTGCGGCGAAGCTTCGGAGGGTTTTATCGGCGAACCGTCGAGAATCTGCTGGCCCCGTTTGTCCATCATCTGTCTGTATTTTTAACACATGCACGGATGAACGGACGCACTCACAGATGGAAGCGCAGATCAACCCATAGACAGATGAACTGACGGACACACGGGCGGACGTATGGGTGCACGGACGGCAAACAGACGGATGGACATATGTACGGACGCACGGGTGGATGCACGGACGGACAAATGGATGCATGGACGCACGCAGGGACAGACGCACAGACGGACGCAAAGATGAATTCACGGGTGAACGGACGGACGGAGGCACGCTTCGATCTTCTCATCATCATTCAATGTGTGGATATGCTGTGATTGTTTATGTGAATATGAGCTACTATACTCTTTCATACACCTGTCACACTGCACGTCTTAATTTCATTCAAACGGATTGACACTCGCATCTAATGACATTATGCAGCTACTACACAGAGCAATATGATGTCATTAGAATCGAATGACTTCGGAAATCAGATGAGTTCTAGAAATACTTTCATCATCACAGTCAAACCCAATGCTTACTCTCTAACCCAGTGACTATATAAGGGATGGCATTCGGTATTACCAATGTGTCCCGCATTCATAGAAACACGCTACAAATGTTGCTTTTTAAGGGCATCTCTCAACCTTACGGAGTCGGCTGTACGTAAGCTTGTCACAACTTCTTTACTCTCCTCCTCAGTGGCGTCTGGCTGCCCTCACTGGCGGCGATAATGGAAACAAGCGGACGCCTCTGTGCACGTGCCTGCGTGTATGTCCAGCGTTGACACCAAGGGGCTTTTTTCTAGGAGCGAAGCTTCTTACGCCATGGGCCGTACGTCCCGTGTCATCGTAGTAGCCAGTTGCACTGCATTGCATGTCGATAATAGCGGTGTCGCCGCATATCCATGGAGCGAAAGATGATGACTGGGGCGAAGCGTCCATCAGTCCGTCCATGCTTCCGTGTGTCCGCCCGTGCGTCTGTACGTCTGTCTGTCTGTCTGTTTGTCTGTCTGTCTGTCTGTCTGTCTCTCTGTATGTATGTATGTATGTATGTATGTATGTATGTATGTATGTATGTATGTATGTATGTATGTCTGTCTGTCTGTCTGTCTGTCTGTCTGTCTGTCTGTCTGTCTGTCTGTCTGTCTGTCTGTCTGTCTGTTCATCCGTCCGGCTGCATTGACCGGCACACGAACAAATGGACGAACCAATGGACGAAAAGACGAACGCTTCTCCCCACTCATCATCATTCACTCCGTGGATACGAAAATTCCTGCACGTCTTGAAACAAACAAGTTTTCTTTTCTACCACACTACTAGTGTCATCCGAAACTTTCTGGCATTTACTTTTTTCTCGATTATCGATAGCGACATGAACAAAGGGCATTACTCTGTTCTGTGTAGCAGCTGCACGGGTAAAACGACATTCTTTGTACCAAATGGCATTTAACCTGATGACAATAACACCCCTGGTGTGATCCGGGAATTACATATGTAGCAAAAAATGGCATTTATTTTCTTTGTTCTCAAGAAACTGGCATTTTTTATGGTCCATCTTTAACTACGGCTTTTGAGTTGGTGATCAACTTTTGGGATAGTATTTTTGCTTCGTACTAAACTTATTGTTTGTTCATAATGTGCTAGAAATGTCTACTTACATGAGGTTATGCGTATTTTATCTAGTTACTCTTACCGAACATGCAGAATTTTTCGTTAATTTGTTGTCTTGGTGGAAAACTATATGCAATATCATTACTTTCCATTATTTTTATGGTGAGAATTTTCCAGAGTGCGCGCATTGTACAATTTCTAGCGGTGCACACATGTACGGCATTTTTAATGATGCGGGCACTGTGATATCGATTACTCGCTCCACTCTCTCTTCAAAAGAGAAAACTGACCAAGGCCATTCACTGGGTTACCTTCCGTCGTATCCTCTTCCACCAAAAACAATGATTCTCCCGTCAGTTGCAACTGATGCATGACACGCCCTTTCATCCAACATGTCTGACAGTCTTTCCCAGTTGCCCGTTTTAGTGTTCATGATGAACGTCGTTTTTGTGGCAACCATTTCGCCGCTCTTCCTGTTCAGTGTTGAGTAGCCACCTGTGAAAAAAAAAACGGTTTTTTTCAAATCCAGCCTGCTAAAGTGCGACTTCGTAACGAGTAAGTCAGTTTTCGACGCAACGTGTCTCGATGCAAAAATACAAAACGACTCATATTTTGCCGTTTTCTGCGATCAGTTAGCGCGAGTAATCGCAGGAGAACTAAAAGTGCACTGTGAATTTCTATTAAACGCCAAAAACTTATGAGGAAAATTGAAAATAAAAAGTATGTTTGTAAAAAATTTCGGGAGTGGTGCTAGCTTACCTGTTACAAAGATGGTGTCATTAATGTGAGCCACTGCATGGTAGCTTCGGGGCTCTGGCATAACGTTAACCAGCGTCCACCGATCTTTAAGAGGGTGGTATTTCAGGACGGTCGAACCTAGGGTGCAACAAAATCAAAATGTTCGTGAAAAGCAGTTCTGTAGCTGGGGTGATCGGGAAGGGGGTGGTTTGGAGTTGTGCCCCCCTCAAAATTTTCAGTTATACATGCACACATAGAAATGCAAGCACGAACATGCATTTTGACGTAAAATAAATATATACATTACTGTTTCCTCCCCTCCCCCACTCCTGAAAAATTCTACCTAAGCTAATAGTAAAAAGCCTACACGCCATGATTCTTCATGTACCTGAGCCCAGAGGGTTTCGTGGGTCGAGTCCGCCTATAACCAAGATGACAGGGAAGCATGGGTCGCCTGGTTGTTGCGCCTGTTTGAGCTGGCGGAGCCCAGGCGACATCCGCTCGGGAGTCATGCGCAGTCCCAAGGCGAGCCTGCGTTTCGAAGGATATTTCGTCACTGTGATCAGCTATAGCCTGCTGGCACCATTTGTATACCCTGCTGGCAACACAGGTGCGCACGTAATTATCAGGCACTGTCGCTGAACACTGCTACTAAGATGCACAAAGGAATCGTGATAGCTAGTCACACGCATCGGAAAGGTACTGATGCGAGCCAGCCAAACTGATACACTCAAGACAACTCAGCTACTAAGTTTACGTAACCATACTGCACAATGTGTTAGTAAGTAGTGCAGATGTGCCAGGGCGTCGGACTGGAAATGTATCAAGTTTCGTGGCTTTTGGAGTGACGAGATGGTACCCTCATGGCGTATTGCCGAGTTTATGTATTAGAGCGCCTTTGTTGTCTTCATCTGCCTATATAAAAAGCTGAGATTTTGGCAGTCGAGGGAGAATACTTTAAACATAAATTTGCAATATTTTATATATTATTATGTATATGTAATGTATGGTCATTTCACGTGAAACACCACCCTTCGGAATGTAATCAGATTGTAAATAAGCCAATCCATTTTTTCTTTGAAAACGATATATAATTGTACTTGCCGGTACAGCGAGAATGCAATTAGTTTAAACCCAATATTATATTTATGCATCACTCTATGCACGTGCGTTTCACTCACCTTGTTTTGAGGAAGGAGTCGTCCATGGGCTCCAGCATCCCAAGGTTCGGGTCCATGTCTGCGCGCAACGTTGCGTAGTGCGCGTACTTTTTCGTGCTGCGTTCGCCCGTAGCATCGTTGGCGTTCACGGAGGTCGTTGAAGGCTGGCTGGGTGGCCATTTCTGTGCGTTAACGGAGTAGAAGGCGCTGAGGTAATGTACAGGGCAACCTCCATGCGGACGGGAATGCATGACTGCGCATACTTGGAAAAAACAGATCAGAGAAAAGAATTGCGAGGGAACACAAAAGTCTTACTTCTTTTCTTTCACCTGTCCCTTTCATGTTAGCACCTCACTGATGTTGAACAACAAACCCGGCAACTGGTGTTCCTCATTCCGGACCTTAAGGTGGTGGGCTAAATGCACATGTCAAATACTATTCCATATACCTTGAGCAAGTTCCCCCTCAACTTGTTGAAGTGCCAACATAGCAGTACACAAGGTCTTCTAAAAGGTACCGCGACTAGTTCTGCCGTTCTTGGAGTGTGCAGGTAGTTAATGGGCTGAAGTAACGAAGTCACAGAACGAAGTGCGACCTGCAAAGCTGTCTCCTTGCTTGCCTGCACCCTTGACCATTTCGTTTACTTTAGTTTGCTGCCGCTTCTTAAAGTATACGTAAAACTGAAATGCATTTGCAATCACAGCGCAAAGGACTCACTCGAATTTAATTTACTTTTTAATTCAGAACCTATATTTGAACGTACTTAACTCTACAATAAAACTGATGTCGCAGTTCCGTCAACAGGCCGAATTGACGGCTTTCTTCAAGGCCGTATTCGTGATTTTTTAAATTTTTTTAATGTTTCTCTTGAAGTGCTTTAGGTGAAAAGCGCACGTGAACTTAATACAGTATTTGTGACGGTTTAGCAAAGTATGCGATAGAGCTTTGTAACGACATTTCTTTTATCCTCTTTACGTGCATCGTGTTCCTCACCTCGATATGCACTGGCACAAGGTCATTCGGGTGCATGTGCCACGAGTGAGTCACAGAGGCTTCTCGCGATGTGGTGGCTTTAGAAGGATTGCGCATCTGCAAACGAGAGTGAAGTACGTTATGTTGACGAAGGCGTGTGCCTTAAGTCTTTCAGATTGCCTTACCCTTCTTAAGTGGAACCGCAGGGTGCCTTCCCGTCGGTAGTGTCGATACGCTCGCTGGATGACTGTAGCAGCGTACCAACGATTTTGTAGGGTCGCTTTGCTTGATGACTGCGAAGAGCGTAAAAATGAAGGAAAAAATCAATACGTTTGCAATGCGTCTTCATTTTAGATTGTGTTACATGGCTTACAACGTCATAAGGTGTTGTGGGCCGTGGTAATACCATATCGCGTAGTCTTAATTGGCATCCTGAGTCATATAAGAATGCAATGAAGGACCGTGTACGTTGCATATCTTGCAGTAAACTTGCTGAAATGACTGTACAACTTTCAATAAATTCAACCAGACAGATTTCATAAGTTTGCTAGTAAAATGTGTCGGGCGTGAGCAGGACGTCGTGGTGCAAGACGAAAAGCGAATGATTCGGGCACAAGTGAACTCACCAGCGGATGGCGACGCAGAACCGTAGAATCCCGTGGCAGCAACACAGCTGCGAATCCGATAAGGGTTTTCGGAGTCTCCGTGACCTTAAAGAAGCGGTGCTGTGCGCGGTCGAAAATGATAACTTCCTCACGTGGGCTGTTGAAGGTTGTCTGGCCACCCACTAGATACACCTCGGAACCTGCGGGTAGGGGAAAACGTTCTAAAACTTCTGCTACTTGATATGCATGCATGAGGAACTGTTTAAGCTGCGGTACAGTTAATGCAGCTGAAACAAAAGGGAGGGGTAGGTTGATATTGATTATGTTGGTTACGATCGCTTGAGCGAGAGATACAGCACACAGTCTACGGTGTTGATCGAAGCTACTCTCTGTCAACAGTGTAGAAATAGCTCGTGTGCAGCTAATCGAGGGCATTTATTTCTTACTTCGTTACACATAATAGTAGTGCCGTGACAGAACAAACGTGGATGCACTCGTGAAATCAGTTGAAAGCGGACTCGAGTGAAGTTAGCCAAGCATAATTATACATAAAACCACGTAAAAGGCGACCTTCCGTGCACCTTTATTGAACAGTTGAGTGCGTTGTGCACTCCTGTAGAGTGTGCACCGTCTCAATCAGACTTTTAATGCGGTGAAGCCTATCTAAACTTTAGTTGAGTGTGTTGTGCGTTTTTGTAGAGTGTGCACCGCCTCCCTATATCTTATATTGCGGTAAAGCGTAACGGAAACTTTAGTTGAGTGTGCTTGGCACTCCTGTAGAGTATGCACCGCCTTACTTTGTCTTAAAATGCGGTGAAGCCTAACCAAACTTCAAACTTTAGTGTAGTTTGTTGTGTGCTCCTGTAGAGCCTGCACCGTCTCACTGTGTTTTACAATGCGGTGAAGCCTAATCAAACTTTTAGCACTTCATTAACATTCAAACAGCACCAACTAGACAGCACAAAAACTGGATTAACCGGTTGAACGATTTATGACGAAATCCTGAGATGCCTCATGAAACACGAAAATGGACCGTTGGTGGCGTCGTCAGCGTCCACACGGGTGATGCAAATATAATCACGCGATGACGCAACAACATAACGTTATTATGTGATCACAACGTGACGGAATATTGTGATTACATCATTGACTAAGTCATCGGATGAAAACTTTGCTTTTTCAAAGGTCACGGAGGCAGTGCAGAACCAAGCTTTGTGTAGAAAGCTTTCGCAGAGTAGTGTGAAAGATCAACCGAAAAAAAACACGATTTCTTCGGCCTTCAAGTCACCTTAGGAAAATTCATGGGGAACATTGCGAGTTCATTTGTTTTTGTGACTCTGATACAACGTGAACATTGATGCGCCACATCTATTTTCGTGCCAAAGGTGGGGGAGAGAGTGGATGCTCCCGTTTTATGCACTTCACCTCGAGCCGGCGCCCAAGTCCTCTAGGTGAGTATCCTTCGATAGAAAGATTTACTTGCCTGTCTTGATGATTTGAACGGAGTGCATGGGCAAGGGCAAGACGGCCCGTAGCTCCCAGCTGTGGTGTGCCGCTCGGATTACGTCGATGCGGTCCGTGCACTCAAGCGGCTGCAGATTTACAATGCCGCCCACCAGCCAGATGTCGCGTTGTACGGACACAGCTGAGGCAAATGCTCTCTTCATTGTCAAGGGTGTGTGGGTGACCCAGCTGCAGGGTTTGTATAAGGCACGTCATTAATGTGTAGAACATCGTTGGCACAAACTTGAAAAAAGATGAAAAAAGAGACACGGAAAAGCACTCTTGTCCTACAAGCTATACACCAACTAGCCCAACAGCATACGTTACTGACACATCGTTCATCCCACTCGTGACTCCATGGTGCGTAAGTGTGTGTTTGTGTGTGTATGTTTGTGTGTTTGTGTATGTGCGTGTGTTTGTGTGTGAGTGTGTTTGTGTATGTGTGTGTGCTTTTGTGTGTTAGTGCACGTGTACATGTGTGCGAGTGTGTAGATAACAAGAAATGTACCGACAATGCCGACAAAGACAATTGCATGCAGTAAGTTTGCGGCTACGTGTAAAGCCGTACTTCGAATAGCTGGTCCTTACAAACAATCGAAATCGATAAGCCAATCGACTACCAAATTTTTGTAATCAACATTTCAACGGGGTAAACAACACTTCAATAACTAATACGTAAGCGCACATGCGTATTGAAGCGTGCACATAAGCTAGCAATTACCTAAAGCAGAACAAATCGCAGCATGTTTATAAAATTTCGAAATTCCTGTAAATGTTTCCTGTTGGCACTCGGCCTCCTACGGCCTTGTTCATTCACCCACACCCATCAACTCACCCACACACCGATTCCATCCAATTGATTCATTCACTCTTTCAGGGAAAATAGTATGTATAACCAGGTCTAAATCATAACACAATATTTTTAAACGTTCTATTTAACGCAACTGAATGCGTTGCGTGGCGAGTTGGTGCATTATCTAAAAATGAAAGTATAGCGCAAAAACGACCAAACACAGGAGACGTTTCTGTTTACTTGACTCTAGTGTCTAGCCTGTCTTGCGCTCTACTTTTCTTTTAGGCTTACAGTTCACTTCAGGCGGCTGTCTTTTGTGAATGCCCTAAATGTGTACGAACTCACGCGTCCGTTCGCGGATCGAAAACATAAGTGCTGTCTTCGATGCTGGAGCCTTCGCTGTCTCGAGCGAGGCCTCCGAAGATCCAGATGCTGTTGTCGACCATGACGGCCGCCACGCCCATGAGTGCCTTAGGCATCGGGTGGACGAGCGTCCACTGGTTGGTTTTGCTGGAGTAGATCTCTGCACTGCGTAAAAGGCTGTCACGAGGACACATCTGTGAGAAGGCTTCCCGATACCAGCAAGAAGGCGACAGTGGTGAAGCTCCTTAGCTGCAGTGTGTGTTCCGGCGCAGTTTGCGTCAGGTTTTAGTATATATTTGTAGAGAAAATGTTTCGGTGTTGAAGTAGAAATAGCAAAAGCTAACCACGCTACAGAAGAAAACTGGTGTCCTACATTTTGATTTGCGCCTTATCCAGAAAAGGTACACACCATAGCGTTGAATTTACACTGTTTTTCTGCTAGTCTCTTCCGCGTTCGGTCGAAGGCATCACCGCCATACTTCCATGGGCTCTGCTCGCGTAGTGCGTAATTAGTCCTTCTGTGAAGTGCTGACGAAATAACTGGGGCAGTAACAATCGAGCATAAGTTTTGCATCTCAAGCTGTCTTCAGTCTTCGGTATGAAGTCCCACAGTTGACGAGGCTGCTTAGACGAGATGCTCGCCTTCTTACCAGGGATTCGGGAAGACCCATTAGAGCTAAAAGAGTAAATATCCTGCAATGGACATTTTTTCACGTCACATCTAATGTAATATTTCCAAGGTTGCTAGACGGTTTTGAAGATTTATTCTATGTAAGATGAAACAGTTTGGCTGGTGCAATGGAAACCTTTTATTCGATAACTTCAATGTGAGCGTGATATTTCTTCGTTCAATTTACAGGAAACGGTCGTTCATCTCGCGTGAATTCGAAAGAAAAGCAGCGAGAGTAGCGTGTCACTTCTGGGAGATATTGCACACCATTGATCATTCGAAATTAGTAGTGTGTGCACTCAAACTGAATCCACGAGCATCATCTACGGCTATGTGGCTTTTAAGCGTTCTTGTAGGTACGAAAGTAGGTAAAATTTTGGACCGCTTGAAGCCAATTGTATCCGTTGACCGGAACGTTACTTACAACCCAGCTAGCCCGAGGCCGCCGAATACAATCACGCAGTCAGACCATGCGACGGCGGCATGAAAGGCTCGATCAGCGTGCATGTTGGCGATGTTGTACCAGCGTTGCCTTTGTATGCTGAAGGAAAAAGCCTTGCTGGAGGGCTGCATTCGGCCTCTGCTCGTCACGTTGAGAAGGTCCAGGCCACCTGCATGACGCTCATCGCCGCAGTCAAAATGTGCGCACTCGCAAGTGGCAATTTGAAGGACAAGAAGAGGGAAAAAAACTACTAAAAAAGTACATGGGCAAGCCGAAGACATGCACATAATATGTGTATCACTTGCAGAGATAGACAAAAAACTTTGGCGGAAACCATAAGCAAAAGAGCAATTTCAAGAAACTGAGTAGATATACATATATCCTTTGCTCGGAAGCCCCAAGAACGCACAAAAAGATGAAATAATTGAAAGCACAAATGTTGAAATACGCAAGCCCAAATTCATACTTGATACATGGTTCTTAGTTATGAGAAACAATAATCAAAATCTCGTGATATTTTTCTGGCATGCGAGCTAAAATGTGGCGATCTGAATATTAACTGATTAGTTAATGCTACGTTATTTTTGGTCTTCGCGGTTTGGCCAGTGTTTCAAAACATTGCAGGTTTAATACAATAGCCAAATGTGGTTTTAGGCTGAGATAGTTGGTGATAAGTCATAGTCAGCATACTGTATAGTTAAAAGAGCACAGTTTGATCAGGAGAAAAGTGACAAGAATGACGGGAAACATTACAAGGACACACACCGTATTTGGCTCCATATATGAATTCGCCATTATAACAAGTTTCTCGGAATATTTTAATATGAAGAGAACTGCAGCCATGTAAATTATTGTGCATGTATGCGATGAAAGTCATGATTTATTAATTACAAAGTATCTGAGTTGACTGGCCTACGTTCACAATCAATCACCCTTTTTGAAACGCATGATGACACGTACTGCGCTCACTGACAGCCGAAGTTGTGATTGATTTTCTAAGTCGAGTGTTTCGATTTCTAGAAAATCCGTACGTATCTTTTCTAAGGGTCACTAAAGAAACGTGAAGCGCTTGTAGACATCAATAAATTTTCTTTGTATTTTTTTGCAGAAACAGTCGGTTACATGGTCTGTCAGATTCAGTCGTTTAGTTCAACGTGCCACAAAGGCGATACGATTATGAGGCCCGCAGTTGTGAAATACTTTAAGTTGATTTTTTTCATGGTTCTTCGATGCCAGCTTTCATAAAATTTCCCTCAATCGTGCAAATTTTTTTAAATGGTGCACGATTAGCGTCGAGTCCGATCTAGTTAGCCTCGTGTTATTGCGTTGCAACACTGAGCTGACTAGATTTTTGCTCTACAGTAGGAAAAAAAACATAAAAGGTTAAGGTCTAGCCAGTGTGTGAGTCACTTTGATAGAGAAGGCGGAAGGGGAGGACCAGCGTGTGTTCCGCTGGTCCAACGCCTTTGTGACTGCGCCGAGTCACTCCCGCAGTGCTTCAACGCATTTCTCGACTGCACCGCCTATTAATGACGGCCCCGACCTCATCAAGAGCGGGAAGCATGCATGACACTTTCGTGATGAAAATTTTGAATTTTCGGCACCGTGGTCCTTGTGTCCGGCTTGTGCTCAAAGGCCACCACGTCGGAGGCTTGTTTCCTCGTGGAGTAACTAGGTTTCCCCCATTTTCCTGACTTCAGTTTCGTGGCGAGAGTCACATGGGTAAATAATTTATGGACTATGGCACACAACACGTTCGTGTTAAAATATAACCAATCCGTCAGCGAAAGGCTGTCCGCTATTTCTCTGTTAACGGTTACTCTGGACAATACTGACCTGCTACGATGATGGAGCCCCCAACGAGCACTGTTGTATGGTAGCACCTCGGTTCAGGCATGGTGCCGAAGAAGAACCAGGCCTCATTGCGCGGATTGTAGAGGATCACTGCAGAGCCTGGGCGTTGCGCATGTGCAGTAAGAGGAAATTGCAGCCTAGCACCTAACAGTCATTTTATTATTATTATTATTATTATTATTATTATTATTGAACTGTGGGGTAAGTTCATTGTTTTCACTTTAGTGCCAAAGAAATTACATTGGTCTTATATTTCTTTTCTAGCTTCTGCACGCTGTCACATGTCCTGAACTAGGAGTTTCATACGATAATACCTACAGAGGAATCTGGTACTGCGATCATGTACCCCCATGATAATTAAGGGAAGTACTGGCTTCGGATTTATTTGTGCTAGTTAATTGTGCTAAACGCACCTGTCATCGCAGCAGACGAAATGCTTTTTTTCACTTATACTGTACTGTGATTCCCATAAAAAGCTCATGCATAATTTCGAGGGAAATACAACTATGTTTGTTTTACAGTGTTGTAAACAATTATCACTATATTTTGATATAGAATATAGAACGCAATGGCAGAGCACTGCTTACTCTGGTGGTTACATTTGTCCAGGTTTCACTATTACCTTTTGGCTACGCATACTTTCAGCTATAAGGTTCAAGTACAAATTAAAGAGGCGTGAAGGTTCAGCAAAGAGGGTTCAGCTTAAATTGAGGACGACGCAGCGAGCAGGGAAAGAAAAATGGTAGGTGTAACCATAAAGAGAGCAGAGTGGATTAGGGAACAAACCGGGGTTAAGGATATCATTGTTGAAATAAAGAAGAAGAAATGGACATGGGCTGGGCATGTTGCGCGTAGGCAGGATAACTGCTGGTCATTCAGAGTAACTGGATTACCAGAGAAGGCAAGCGGGTTAGAGGGAGACAAAAGGTTAGGTGGGCAGATGAGGTTAAGGAGTTTGCGGGTATAAATTGGCAGCAACAAGCATAGGACCGAGCTGACTGGCGGAACATGCTTTGTCCTGCAGTGGACGTAGTCAGGCTGATGATGACAAATTAATGAAGCAATTGTCAATAGAATATATTTTTTCACCTTCTTTTACACTCAGAAAACAAGCATCGCGAATATCAAGAAAGTGATTCATTCGAAGCATATCCGAAGTATGTACTTCCAATAATTCACATGGGGGTACAAGCACCGCTGGAGGAGCCCACGTAGACACTAGCGACATATTCTCCTCTAAGTACTATTTACGAAACTCTATGCTTGAGCAGTTGCAGTGTTTTTCAAATTCTGCGTAAAAAAAAACGCAGAGCATAGGCCGTTTGATCTACCCACTTGTCTATGGCCACACTCAACCATCCTCAGGATGTTTCTTTTTTTAATGCTTACGTTGCTGGTCTTGGTGTTTTTTTTATAGATGCGGCAGATTATTTACTTCCATGTTTTGCCGTTGTACGCTGTTTTAACACATAAATGTGCCACACAATTTACGAATCCTTTTATGCTTGTCAGTCATCGAAGCTTGTGCATCGTTAAGTGTGAATAGGATTTAGCACTGACCCGTGTTTCTCGTGTTCGGGTATCCTATTTTGCCCTGTTGCCCTTGTTTGCATTCCTCTTTTTGCTAGTACTCTTTTCCTCAAGAATGACTTTATTTTATTGTTTGTTATCAGCACTTTATCGCGGTTGTTCCGGGCACGTTGAATAACTATTTGTTTATTTCTTAGACCTACTCGAAATGGCTTCGTAGCTGTAAGAGGACGGCGCATTGACGCATAGCTGTGATCAACTTGGTGTACGCGACAGTGATTAAGGAGCTCTTGTTGGGAGCACGTGCTGAAAAGGCATTTTTTCAGCGCAACGTGCAGGAAGTATTACTAAGTGGAAGCTCACCATCCAAATAATTGGTAGGAGAACGGTGCGAGATGCCGCCGGTGAGCATAACGTTGTGGCTCGCCCTGTTCTGAAGCATCGGAACTATGGCCATGCCGGCGGTGTAGAACCCATTGCTGCGAATGGATCTCAGAACGTCGCTCCTTTGGTAAGAATATAAATGAAATTTCCACTTGCTTCCATTGCAACTTTACCAGGTGGAATATTTAACAAACATCATACTGTGTATTCACCACACATATTGGAGGTGCACATGCATCCACTCCCGACTTCCTAAGAACGTGCGCTGGTTAACAAAAATGGTGAACGTAGCAGCAAATATTACAGGCTTCTCTCTAGAGACAAGCAGCTTTTAAAAGATTAAGTGTGAGCGGATTCACTCTGGACTGTGAGCGACGTGCCAACGGCTAATCGCTGCAGTTCTAGGCCTTTTCGTTCATCGTTACTCATGATTTACCGCTTGTCGCATAGCAAGTGATAAAAAGAGCCGGAGCCTCGCACGCTATCCTCTGGCATCCGTTACTTCTAGCCTCGGCGATGATGATTCACGAGCCGGCGGTCACAGGCACGCGTGTGGCATAATAATTATTGACGGGGATAATTTTTAAAGCCACTCGGAAACGGTGCATTTTAATGGGAAAAAAAGTACTTGCCTTTCCTGTGGTTTAACCTGGGGCATCAACGGCAGGATGTGCGCTGTGGGACTCCACCAGTTGTCAGTGGATCGTTGTTCACCTGCTTCGGAGCCGGATCGGCTGCTGCAGGTGTAAAACTCAGTTTTCTGCTCGCGACCGGAATAGGCTAACTTCCCAGTATTTCCGAATGTGGCAGTTTGAGTACGTTGCCGTGAATTGTGCTTGGGCTCTGCTGAAGAAAATTTTTGATCTCCCCTGCCATTCTCTATGTAAAGGTTACATTTGTCTTGACAAGCTTCATTCCGTAGCCTTTCTGTTCGGCCAGTCTCTCGGTTTCCCGTCATATGCGAGGACGATTTCGTTAAAGTCTCCTCTCCGCAGGAGTAGAACTGCATTTTAGCCTCATTGTCCAACTCTTCGGCATTTCTGCGCAATGCTGTCTGAACGCGCGACCGCGTGCTCAGCTTGAACTCTTCTGTCCAACCAGTCTGGTCTCCACTTCCGTTCTGAATTGGCTGATCACGCTTTCCTTCACAAGTTTCATTCTTTCGTCCCGCGGCATGAAAGTGGTCCAAGCGGATGTTTCTCGTCATCTTCGACTTCAATTTCGGCAAAGGATGTACGTTTTTATTTGTGTCTTTGGGATGGGCTCCACTGCAGGCGTGGGGTCTTGGCATGTAATCAAAGTCGTCCGGCGGCATCGTTTCCTCTTTGCGCTTGTACACTTTACCCTCGGGATCCCTGCCTTTCCGGGGTGCGCAGTTCTCGCTACCATCACATACAAGTATTTGATCGTAACCAGATTTACTGTCTTGTCCAAACAACCATTCAGTACGATGTCCGAATTGGGTACCGGGTCCCCGCTGGTCAATAAAACCAGACTCGTTTGCTTGGTTCCCTCTGCCTGTATTGTCACAGCAGGCTTGCTTATTCCGGGACTCGGATTGCTTTTTTGTTGGCGACAAAGTTACAGCCCGTTTTGCCTTTTCTTCTTTGATGATTGATTCATAACTTTTCATACGAGCCCGTTGGTGGCGCGAAGCGCTTCCTGGCATGAACTGATGTTGCTTGCTGTCCAGCGGCGGGGAACTGTCCTCAGAGGAGGTGTCTACAAATGCGCCGGCTGAGCTTTTGACCTTCTGTGACATTTGCTTAGCGTTGCTGCACGCAGTGTCTCTATTTGCTTGCCGGTTGCGAGTTCCGAGAGTCGGCGCTTCCTGTTGCGGAGGTGTGGCAGCCTCTCCGAAAAGAAAAACGGGGTTCGCTGCGCTCTCCGCGCAAAGAGGCTGCGCTACGAGGGGGTAATGAGCGTGAACCCATCTCTCCGTTCTCTCGGGGTCGGCCGGAAGGTTGATGCTGTCTGCCAGGTTGCCTCGCCAGTCTTGGTCAGCCGCAGATTCACAGGAGTATTCTTGGGGAGAATCTTTGACTTGAAAGTGCCTCACCATTCTTCGCTCGCAGTAGAGACGTTCGGACTCGTCGTAGAAGTGAACTCCAGGATCGCAATTCACAGGCACGAGACGCTCCTTCGAGGTTCGCTGGCCTGAAAATACGGTTTCACTGGCTTCTTCACACTTGCCGTGCATTGTTTTGGCCCCATGGGCGTAATGAGGAACGTTTCTCTTTACTTGGTGGCCGTCATTCCCTCGGCTCCACCGGCTTCCGTCCCTGCCCTTGTAACAAGGCTGAAGGTCGGGGAAGTTTGTTTGCTGGTATGTTCTTGAGTGAGGTTTGGTGCTTTGAACTTGCGGTGAGACAAAAATTGACCCGCTAGAGATTGACAAGTGCCTTGCGCGGTCCGCAAGTTCGAGATCCTCATCGTGCCAAAAATTGCCCCCACCCAGAGGCATTGGGGTAAAACCCTGATTCGACTGTGTCTTATGTGGTTGATTGTCTTTTTCAAACCAACCACCATCATCCCCACTGTCTGCTGAGGAATACGCGCGTTGCTGGGGAGTCACGCCATCCCCGTAAAACTCCTTTCTCAGAGGCAACGTGGACATTTCTGATAGGGACTTTTTCTTCCTGTTCCTCCTTCGACGTCGATTAAAGTTTTTCTTGTCTGCTAAAAGGTATTCGCCGCTGCTGCTTGAGCTAGGGGGAGGCGCATAGGCTCGTGAACGTAACCGCTTGGAAACTTCAACTCCGCACCGGTTAGCACGTGCGCTCTCGCAGCTATTCTGTCGGTCTCCATGCGTGCCAGGTGAGAATTCGGTCGTGTTATCAGTTGCATTGCCGACGCTGACGCCCTGTGCGACAATACGACGTGTTTGAATTCCTTGGCGCTGCCGCGGCTGCCCCTGCTTTGAGTGAGAGAGAGAGGCATGACAAACATTAAAAACTATAAAGCTACAGCTAGCAGTCTTGGCAATTCTGTTTCTTGTCAACTTTACCTCCTTGTTTTTCGTTCGTCCTACGTGTCCCCGATATTCCGCCTGTGTGTCAGTTGCCGCAACATCCTGAAATTTGATCAAAGACAGCGTCAGTGTCGTGGTTGTTCCATCTTTTAAGCAATTGGTATAACACGAAAGTGAAACGTGTTCTCGCAGAAGTAGTTGAGCGTTCATCGGGCATTGTTTCCCCGCAAGTTTGAAGGAATGAACGCTGCAGTAACAAATCGCAACTTCACGCGAAGAACGGCAAGCAGCTCGAAACATGCAGCGCGCGTTTCAGGCAGAAAGACACATGAAATGAGAATACACAGGACAAACGTCGACAAACAACTCTCGCAGCTCTACACTTAAAGCACGCTGCTCTAAAAGAAAGAGGCAGAAAATGAGCGCACGGGTAAACACAGGACTAACGTGGACAACTGTCATAATTCTTACTTTTTCGTGTGAGAACAGCGCGCTATTTTCGTGTGTCCGCGGCAGGAATCAAAGTGACGATCGCGCTGTCTTTAAAACTGTAATTTCAAAGCAAACTTGCGGTGGAAGCACAGAATGTGCAAAGCGCCCGAATCCCGTAGTAAGCGCGCGCACAAATGAATCTCCACACAATCTATATGCACTTTGGCCTCCCCATGTGTAGGCGCGCGCGCAGCGACGCGCCGGGTGACGTGGCACAGATCTTCAAAGCGCGCCGCACCCAACGCACGCCCGTCATGTCATCTCGCTGCTGACGATGAAAACGCGCTCATGTTGCGGAGCTCGGACGACCACGAGTGATACATGGTTTATATATATTGCTCGTCATTAACATGTTGGAGAACGACGGCTCGGTGGTTTGATGGTTAGCGTCGCGCGCTGCGGTCGCTCGTTCGATGCCGCGCTGCGGAACCCTGCCTTCTCGATTTTTTTTTTTTTTAATGCGAAGGATTTCTTATCGAACTTCGGCGACTTTCAACGTATCTATCTATCCAGCCACCTACGACATTTAACTCTCCTGCCCGTTTCAACATAGGTATCCATACCAAACTTGGTCCGGCATATTATGACAGTATCAAAAATATATTTGACTAGTCATAACATGAAAATTATGACATGTATGTTATCGTTGTCATAATTTACATGTTATGGCCATGCAGATCTTGCGGTGGCATCGTTCACGTGGCATGTTGCAAAACTGGTATGGCATGGCATGATTCAATGGCGAACTAAAGTGACAGACCCTAACATTAAAATCACGACATGCTTGTCATGTAACAACATGACTACATGCCAAGCTCATGATGCGTTCGTGGCTGTTTCGCTAGCGTCACATGTACCAAATTTCGTATTACGCTACGTGAACATAGAGAAATAAAAAAAGGTGAAGAGTGGACACTCCCATAGACCCCAGCGGCCCAATCGACTCTTGCACACCTAGTGGTTGATGAGAGCAAGTGGCGTGCGCTTCCGGTTTCGGTTTCACTGGCGCAAATTTTGAATTGCTTCGCATAACCGACGTTTGGCTATGACGAAAGTTCATGATTTCAGACCACTATTCATCGCCCAAATGGATAGTTTTTGTAGGTCGTTTTGATTTAGCGATTCCCTGTTTTGTTTTGTTCAGTGGTTCGTGCGAATCGGTCGTGACGTAATTTTTATTTCGATTAAGTTATAATAAAAAGAGATGCAGGTAATGATTATTCACTACGGTTTTATTCATCGCGCTTGTGTTTTTCTTTTGGAACAAGTGATCAATGTATATATCAGTCAAAGAAACAGAGCATCCGCAATGTTTTATTCAAAGGCAAGGTAGAGTATGAGAATATAAAAAGCACAATATGACAAAGGTAGAAAACAAATGCATCTCGCCCTACAAATAAATTGTAACAAATATTGTAACAAATACATAGAGAACACAGACAACGCACACATCGCTAGAGTTGGCAGAAGCCGAGAAGCTGGTCAAGTATGACACACCGGGCCAGTGGGTAAGTAAGGATCTATGGCAAAAACACAGCGCACAATGCTGATGAAGAAGGAAGAAGTGACATATACACAGCAATGAAGTCGCGAATCACGCCTGGGCTTAACCGAAATAATGCATAGAAAAAAAGAGCGCACAGAAACCACATGACACAATATAGCAGAAAGGCAAAGGTGCAGTGTGCTGGCTGTGCTTAAGAATAGCTAGTCCAAAATGAAAAAAAGCAGACTTGATGCCTGCTTGTCCTCAGAAAGGTAGGGCTTTGCAGCTTGCTCACTACGTGAAAGACAAACTTTATGCTACAACACTGGCAGGTCTTGTGGCTTTTGTTATGCGTCGCCTTCATCAAAAACTAAAGATCCCAAGTGATTTGCGTCTGGGTGTTGCTGTGACGCTTGCGAGCTAAAATAGATTGTAGTCATCACTTTATCCAGAATTGTGTACTTTAATTGGTGCTACGAGAGCGGTATTACAGGGCTAATAAATAGCAGAAGGAAACCACTTTGGCTCATTATTTTTCACAAAGGCTCTACATCGTACGTTATCACTCACAAGCTATATAAAAATAAAATGGCAGCGTCCGCAGCCCCATCAAACGCTACAAGTTTGGGTATTCTTTTGAAAATTTTGATGGGCAAGATGAGGAGGTTGATGAGAAGCTAAAATACGAAAAGCGTGATAACATGAACCGCGCCCACTTCATACTGTGTTCCTTACCCGCTCGAAGACATTTCAACAAGCGGTTTTGTTATCGATATATTACTTGAGCTGGAGAGATAAAGCATACACAGTGACCAAGCGACCCACAGTAAAGTGTACAGTTCGCCCGTATTTGCTACAAAAAATACAGACAGGATACCCAACATTCTTTTTAAGGTTATGCAAATCACTTCGAGCGAATAGACAGTGTTCGTACTCCTCATAGCGGGTAACCAAAACAATGAATGCAACGAAGGAGTGGTTAGTCCAGTTGAACTGAATATAAGCATATAAGACCATAATGAAGTCTGCTGTAACGAAGTAATAACATAACAAAGCTATTGCAGGATTCGGCTCAACTCGAATACTTTAGTGTAAACCCGCCGCTAATTGCTAACCTTTGAACTTGTCAAACTGTATGCCCGAGATTGAAGACTGGAACCTAACCCTGTCTAAGTTTCGGTTCACAAAACGCACATGCCAACATAAACGAACCCGGCAAAACATTTTCAGAAACTTAGCGCGACACCCAGCAGAGCAGAAATGAAAATCGCCAACACTTGACAGATGGTGATACAAAACATCGCACACTTTCAGGTGATGTGCAGTGGCCTCAATTATGGCAAGAAAGTGAGATTCAAGTTGTTGTACGTATGCAAAAGCTGCTTCTGATGGCACAGTGAGATTCCCAAAAAGTTTGCTGGGGACGTGGTATGCTTTGAGCATTGTGAAATACTGGTGGGTACCCTTAAGCGTCTCACTGTCGTCTTTCAGTAACTGTGGGCAACTGCAACCGTCACATGCATTCCGAAGGAAGTGTTTGATGAGAAAACCAGCTACTTAATATGCAGCGGAGTCATCGATAATATGGGAGTGAATGTTTGTCGCAAGTTCAGAGAGATCGTCTAGAGCGGGAAAGTCGTCAGGCTGTGGCTGTGCACACTCCTCATTATCCACAAGAGACGCACTGGTGAGGGAGAATGGCGAGAGCTGCTCTTGGAGGAGGTCACATTCATCATCCTCGACATTTCCGTATTCTGACAGCTTGAAGAGTGTTCTTATGCAGATGTGCTTCAGGCCACAAATAAATTGTTCTACATTGGGTTTGGTGTTGCAACCCTGTTTTTGCCTAATGTGGCCAAATATGTTCTCCAGAGGATCCTGTTGAAGCCTGCGTGTTAACAGGTATTCAAAATTGTAATTTTTGGAGAGGTCGTTCCATAGTTGACAAATTGCCTGAATTGTAATTTGCCAACCTACGATGGTTTGTGGTTGACGTCTGCCAACAAACTGCCATGATGCAATCCAGGGAAGCTGGCCTCGGAGGAAGTCAATCAGCTCTGAATCATTTTTCATGATTGCATGCCGCAGCTTTTGCGAAGTTCTTTTTTTTACTCGAGCTGTTCAAGGCATCGAAAATCCTGTCCATACGATCACAAAATTGAGCTGTAGTGATGGCCGAGGCAGGCAGCACCTTCGCATACACCATTGCCGTGATAGCAATCGAAACTGATGCACTGAGGACCTGAGTTGCTCTGCTGACCTTCATATTAGAAAAAGGTTTCTGATGAACGTGCCGTTCAGTCAACTTTGGAGCCAATCGCAACTGCAACTCATGTGAGGATTGGTAAAGGCTTACAATGTGCGACCAGTTAACGATGTCATCCCCAATGTATAACTTGTGTGCTTGGACATTATTGCGCGTTGTTTTAATTAAACGCGGAACATCAAAAATGTAATATACCCGCTCACCATTAACTTCAAAAAAAGGCTTTGCTACAGTCACTCTTAGTTGGTTAGCGAGACTTACATTTGAACTGCCCTGGTCACAAATGACTGCTTTCACTGCAATATTAATGCTCCTAAGCTCCAAAATGAGTGACACCAGCAAGTTATGCATAAAAGATGATGGTGTTGATGTGTGCCCTATAGTAAAAGCAACCGGTTGAACCCACTTTCTCGAAACACCAACAAGCAGAAAAACTAGTGCTCGATCAGCGATGGTTGAAGTGCGATGAGTGCCATCATCTGTAAAACCCTGGACAACGTCTCTTGAAGCATCATAGTACAAATTCTTTTTGAGTGCTATTTCGTCGAAAACTAAAGCGCACACTCGGTCCCGTTCATTCCAAGCATGAGTATTTGTTGCAATGGAAGTAAGGATTCCTGGAATTATGCCTGCAGTCATCTTTACATTAGCTAGCCACCTCCTTAATGAACGCCGGGAGGGCAAAGAAAAATATGGAGCCAGAAATCGGTATGCTCGCGGACCTCGGAAGTTTAAGTGAAGAGCGAATTTCTTGAACCACACGGGAAACCGCTTGCCCTTGCGTTTGGGCCTCAAGCGAACATGTGCAGAAAGAAGTTTAAAAACCTCCTCGGTGACGTGCGGTCGGATAACTTCAAGGGCCTTCGAAGTCGATGACGGTGCTTGGTGAGGCTGTCTCTGCAGTCTTTTGATAGTTTTCCGCTGTGCTGCTACTTTGGCTTGCAGATGTTTAATGGTTTGCTTGTACTTCATTGATGGAGACATTGTCGCTGGCACACAGGAACGCACTGCAATAAACAAAAAAATTGATGTAAAAGCGAAGAACAACTAATCCCATACGAGCACTTTCCTCGCTCTTTCAGACCCAAGGTGCACAACTTTCTGTGATACAAAGTTTTCGATTCCACTACCTAAAAACAAACCATTCACAATGTTGACAATGCACAAAAAAATGAAAATCACTGAGAGCCCACCCCTACATTTTGTAAGTGCACACGTATTGTCCTTTTGAGGATAGTTTCCTCAGAATGTCCTAAACATAAAATAGCACATTAAAAACTGCTGCAATAAAAGCATAGTCACCATTATCTCTAAGGCACTCAGGCGTGGAGCTGTTGGCGGAGACGTCTTCTGGAGGGTCTTGTGAAGCTTGTTCAGTGCCTCGGACAGTGCTGTCGGAACAATCTTGCGAGCGGCCTGCGGAAGTCTCTATATCAATCCACTCTGGTGTTGAAGTGAACATACAACTTACCGGCCACACAGGTTCCTTTTGTGACAGCTGAACGACTGGTTAAGGTTTTCTCCGGCAAGACGAAATCAGCAAAAATTCTTTCACCAGCTACAAGGGAGCTGCCACCTGCAGAGGTTTGGTCAACAGTCAATTTGGGTAAAAAAAAAGAAATCGCGACACTGAACGCACCCTGCTCATCGGGGCACCTCAATGTGTGGGAGCCGCTTTTTGAAGCCTCTACCGCAGGTCCTGAAGAAATGAAATTACGACAATGTGTCAGTAAGAGGCTTAAAATAACACAAACTGAAGCTCATCCGCACCTTGCAGTGCAGCTTCTGCAGCCATGTCACAGTCACTACTTGAAGCGACGCTCAGAGAACCTGCATATATGTGCAGTTGGTACAAGTTACAAAGCTTGTAGCATGGGGAAATTTAAACAGCTCTTTCAAACGCATAAATTGGTCGAACGTGGAAGAAAAGAGACGGCACCAACTAGGAAACAAGTAATTTGTGATTTTTGGAATTATCAACAGTGGCAGCTTTCACTGATGAAAGGTATACGTACATGTGCACTCAGGCTTGAAGATAACGTGAAATAGCCCTTTAAAGTCTTTCAAAACAAGTTGTGCAGGTCCAGAGCATCAAAACATGACAGAAATGTAAAGCTGCTGTTAGGAAGGTAATAGCCCACAATTCACAGAATTTAAGACTTTCCAAGTGTTACTTCTGTAGTGAGGTTTCTCCATCGGCATAAAAAAATCTTCACGGTTAACTGTCGCCACTGATTCAATACAAGTGGCTGCTATTGCACATATTTGAGTTTCAGTCAATCACTTACATGGTGCAGCTGGTTGCACACTGGGAACAGCCATTCTTTTAAGCCTTGTGTGCCCAGGGTCCATGAAACTTTGAGCAGTAAAATGGTCGCTACAAACCCTGTACGTTGCGTACAATAGGCTGGCCGGCTTACTCAGGAGATCATCGCGTCCAGCATACTGCATCCATGCTTTCATCCTGCATTGGCAATGAACTATCAGCTGAAAGGGGAAGTGCTTGAATAGTGATTTTTTATTTTTACCCTCACTTAGCAAGTACGAACAGTAAGCCTACAGACATGCAAACCATACAAAAGCTTTAACACACCTGCCGTCCCGTGGTACGCGGAAGAAACTCGTCCCAGGCTTCTTGTGGGTTCTGCCATTGTTGAAGCACCACGATACACAGCAGTAGCTGCCATAGCTTGGACCGCCGGACGGCATGGCGTCAGCGCGGTCTGAAAATGTTAGTAAGTGGATGCTTCGCTGTCAAATTACGAAAAAGATATATGCACGTCATAAGTGTACCAGCAAACCCCTTTGAATGATTAGCTAATCGATGCACAATACAAAACCAGTGATACATCTCTGACCCATAAAACTCTGACTTACAAAGATATACGTCAAGACCACGAACAAAGATCAGAAGTTTCCAGGCCGCTATCCCTTGTAATGCAATGGTATCGTGGCCTGAAAACTTTAGAACACCTTCGTGCGTACGCAGTATCAGCAGTACATTGGGAAGAAAAATCGTAGTTGAAATTTGTGCGGTAAAATCATATTGGAAACGTAAAAAAAAATTTGTGGGCAGCTTGCACTAGTGGCACAAGGCTAGCGAAGAAACGAAGATGATGGCCACTTGGCTAGTCCAGATTTGCCTCCGGCACACCAAGAATTATTCGTGTTCCGAGCCTTCGGGAAACGCGTCGTGAAGCATGCGAGGCCCAGCGAACTATTCTCAATATTTTGCACCGAGCCACCGAGCCTATGACCTAGCTGCCCAGCTATGCTCAGCGCACAGACGCTCGCGTCCGTGGCAGACGCAGCACGCGTCGCCTCGGCTTGACGCCGTGCCGCCTTTGCTATACTGCATACGTTGCACAATGTTCCCGTCTAGCCGCCGCTTTCTTTTTAGCGAACCTCCCAGTCCTTAACAAGCTTCAGAAAAAGGTTACAACTGCGTGAATGAGACGCCACGTAAGAAACAAACTCGCACACACGAAGCGCAACGTGTTTGTGTGTATCTTTCTATGATTGTTGCATGGTGTCTTTTTCGCGCAGGCGTAACCGTTTTCTGAAAAAATGACCCAACAAGACCAACAACATGTCATTCAACAAGCTTCGCTTGAAAACGTGCCTCACCTGTTATCTCACGCTTGAAAACGCCGACGCAGCCGACGTTGACGAAAGCGACGAATGCTTCTCGCCGTCAGTCATGCATGGGCTTGTCGCTGGGTAGATGGTGTTTATGACAGTACGGCTGAAGAAAAATAATCGCGTAAGGTGTGTTGAATAAATAGTTTTTATGTATAAAGAACATACCAAATTTGGGCGTGTAATTATTAATTTGTGAAAACAATTCTGTTGCATTGATTATAACTGTGTTTTTTTTGCGCTTGCGCCCTCTAAAGTTTGGTGGGAGCACTAGTTCGTTACGTAGTCGTGACGCACTTCCTGAGGCCAGGTTTTGCGGAGTGTCCGCTCTTGTCTTCTTCTTTCTCTATGACGTGAATGACTGAGGAAGTTATGTGACTGGTGCAATCATGATAATCATCAGATGCGTGTCGTGTAACAACATCACTACAAGCTACGCTCAGGTTTCGCTAGCTTCACATGTACCAAACTCGGTATTACGTGATGCCATTGGACGACATAGGTAAATGACACATCCAAACATGATAATCACGACATGCATGTCATGTAACAACACGACTACATGCCACACTCATGATGCACTCGAGGCCATTTCGCTAGCTTCACACAAGCCAAATTTGGTATTACGTGACGTCAATAGATGACGAAAGTAGATGACTGGGGCCAACATGGTAATCATGAGATGTGTGTCACGTGAGAACATGACTACATGCCACAGTCAAGGCTCCAATACATTTCGACGTGACGCGGCGTGCGTGCTCGCCAGCGTTCATTTCGACGCGTCACGCCGGCATTGCGACGCCAGGCGCCGGACCTGCCATATACTCGTCGGCGCGCGCTGCGCTGCGTTGCTTTGACGCATGCGCGCTTCAGCGCGTCCGGCGGCCCTCTTTCACAAAATGAGGGAGACGCAGTGTTGTCCGGGTACGAAATGGCATGAATTGCAGCGTGTCGCATTTCACGTTCCGTAAAGACTCGTTCCGCAGGTTCACGTTCTGTAAATACTCGCGCATGCGCAGATTCTATCCGGTATCCGGTAACACGGTAACGTAAAGAAGTATACGTACAAGCTAAAACTCCCTTGTGTTGTCTGGATAACGCATCAGCACGAAATGCAGCATGTCGCATTTCGAGCCAGTCACCGTCGGGCCGCACCGACGGATGCTTGTCGCGCCGGTCGCCCCTGGAGTGCTCACGTTTTGCTAACGTACATAGCGTCGCTGGCCCAGCGTGCGCGCGCGTCACTGCTACATTTGAGTATATTGGGCTCTTCATGATGCACTCGCGGCCGTTTTGCTAGCTCCACATATACTAAATTTGGCGTCAGGTGAGGTCAATACCAATTCGGTGTTAGATGACTTCAATTGATGACGAAAGTATATGACTGGTGCGAACATAGTAATTCTGACACGCGTGCCATGTAGGAACATGAGAACATACCACGCTCATAGCGCGCTCGTGGTTGTTTCGCTAGCTACACATATACTAAATTTGGTATCACGTGACATGAATAGATGAAGGTAAACGACACATCCAAACATCGAAAGTAATGTATGGCATTATTTACCTCCACCTCGTAAGATGTGCTCATTTTAAAGTGACATATCAACCTTTCTCATTCGAGCTTCGCATATCATCGATTCCCACTGTGCGTGCACGGGATCTGCCAATTTTTTTCTTTGCAATCTAATGGTAAGCATTTAAAAAATCATATCCGTGACCAAAAGCCGTCACATAGCCGTACTAAGTAAACCACCATACACGTACCCGCAAATCTTCACCCTATCTTTCCTGTTGATATGAACTCTACACAGTGGTTTCCATTGTCGACAATGCGAGAGAGTGCCATTACACGCAATGCAACTGAGAGGTGCTACCATGCTTTCATAAATCACACAGCAGGGAGTACAGTCTATATATCCCAGAAGCACCATTGCTAAAAGCTTTACATTGTGTTGAGAGCCGAGCAGCTCTGCTTAAGCGGTACCCTATTCACTCTTCTCGCTCGTGTAAATAGGCACACAATCGAGAAACCCTTGATTAAACCTTGGCAGCAGAGGCGCTCCCATTTGAACCTTTGAAAACTATCACTTCACGTCAACTGTGTGTATACCGGGAACAAAGAAAGTGCTTATAGAAAAAAAGACGCGCTTAGGCTAGCTGACTCGCGGCCGTTTACGTATCAGAAATGGGGCGAAACATTTCGTAAATGCTATATTGACCTTGCTCAATGCGGCATTGCTCACCGAATCCGGATACTGGTAGCTCACAGTCTTGAAACGAGTCTCCTTCACGCGTCGTCGCCTCATTGCACGTGATTCCCGTGACGAGTCTTCGTCAGCGGCTCGTCCAGAAGACAGACCGACGTTCGGAAGCGCAGATGATAATGCTACGTGTCCTCACTCGAATTTCGTGGCGCGTGCTCTGCAGCCGCGCTGCACGTGGCCTTCGTTCTCCTCTACTTTTTAGTGCCTCGGGTTGTTTAGAAAACGTTTCAAACGCTTGAACGTTGAAGCTTCAAGAATCTTCATACTTTTGAAAGCAATGGCTATGATAAATCAAGGTATCTATAGGCCATGAAACTCACTTCATTGAGAGAGTTGTTCGACGTTTTCTTGGAGGGGCTGACAAAAGCTGTCATCATCATTAACGTCCCATTTCGTAGCACCTGGCACTGCTGTTTCCAACGCGTGAAATGCAGTGACCTCACTGGCGAGCGCTCTCTTCGTTTTAGGGGCGAAGCTTCTTATAGCGGCACCCATTCGTTCCTCGTAGCCGTAGTAGTAGTGTGTAACAAGTATAACACTTTCACCTCCAAGGTGGTGCCGGTAAGAGATTTCTTGTGTGCGTTGTTGAACAATAAAAGATAGTGCTCAATGTACATGCCGATGGCTGCTTAGAGGGAATGAGAGAGAGGAGAATTCAACATTTAGTTAACGCGCACGCTGTAACATTTATTGTTCAACAACGCACACAAGACAAGAAAGGGTTGCTACGTTATACTCGCTGGGCGTAATCTCCTAGGTTTTAGAAAGGTTTAGCGAGAATTGGGCCGCAGTGCCATGAATACAGTGTACTAGTATATACCATGAGCTCGAGGTGGTTAAAGGTGGGAAGTAGACACGAAGCGCAAGCCGTAAGAAAGTGTGCGAGTGCCTCCTCTCGTTCAGTCTTTGGAATGTCCGCTTGATGGTGGTGCTTTTATATGAGGAATATATGATGAAAAGATTCGAGGTGGTGGTACTTGGATTGTTGAATAGGTGGACGAATGAACACACAGACAGATGCATGGACGGACGCACGGATGGCTGCACGGACGGATGGACGCATGGACGGGCGCAGGAGCGGATGCACGGACGAAAACAGGGACGGACGCACAGATGAACGTGCGGACGCACGAACAGACGCACGCACGTACGGGCGGATGGACGCACGGGCCGCCACACAGACGCACGCATAGATGGACGGAAGCAAGAACGAATGGATGGACGGATGCTTCGCCCCACTATCCATCAATCACTCCGTGGATATGCTGCCATTTTTTTTATCTTCTTACCTTCTCAAACACTGGTACCTCGCACCCGCTCAAGGTGCGAGGAGTTTGGTTTGGTTTGGGAAAACTTTATCCTTGAAAGTCTGAAGGCGCCTGCCCTCACACGGCGGGCCGGTTCCACAACGGGACTGTAAGGCCGAGACCTACCGCCGCATTGTGGGCCCTCCGGACAGCCCAAAGTTTTGGTGTTAAAGGCCAACTCCGGCGATTTTTTAATCATGTCAGGATAAGGGTGCTTTTATGTTGCTTAGATAATCTTCTCACGTGCCCCATAACTGAAGTGATCTAAAAAATTCAAAAATAACTTTTAATTACCAAAACCCGCAATACCGAAACCGAAACCCAACGTAGTGTGCTTCTACGTGTGACGTAAAGTTTTGCCTGACACTACCGGAACCTGCCTGATTGCGCATAATGCCCGCCAGATGGCACTACCTGTCCTCGCCTTACACGGCAATCGGCTAAAACGCTTACGCTGCTATGGTGAATATATGGCGAATCGTGTGTGTCTTACAACGCAACACCCACTTGGCACCTATCACACGCGCTCATCAACACGGAAAAGGAAATCGCACGCTCAACCCAGGAAGCGCCGGCCGAACCCACACAAACCATGGCAGACAAGCAGACGCTGCAGTGGCATATCTAGTCGTCACTTCCGCCAGGCAAAACTCAATGTCACACACACAATGTTGCCATTAGGTCTGACAAGCGAGGTGACCGTTTTGAGGCAAGCAATAAAATTCATCCGAAAAGAATGTGCGAAATCCTCAAGCCTGCAATTTGGCATGAACGGCACAAACGTGCAAATGAACGTACCCAGTCAATTCCATTGAGATCCACTGTCCTCCGAAAATCGCTGTAGGTGGCCTTTAAGTCCCACTTGTAAGACGATGCTGTGTCGGTGTGGCGTACCGAAGCATGCAGCGTATGGTGGCTAGAGAGAGAGAGAGAGAGAGATAAAGATGCAAGGAAAGGCAGGGAGGTTAACCAGATGCATATCCGGTTTGCTACCCTGCACTGGGGAAGGGATGACGGGGAGAAAAGAGGTTGCACAGAGATAAGAAGGTACACACAATCACGAGCACACTCGGGGGAGCACACATACTCTACAGGCGGTCGCTCAGGTTTCTTGACTTAAGGTAAAGTAGGAGTGCTTTAGTCGCTTTCTGCGCAATCGAGGCAGATGCCCAAGGTCCTAGAATCTTCTGCACACAAAATGGTCTGGAGTCAAGTTGATTTAAAACCATCCGGAGCTGACATCGCTGTGTGTCGTAGCAAGCGCAGCTGCACAGGACGTGTTCAATGGTCTCTTCAGCTCCACAGTAGTCACATGTAGAAGTGTCTGCCATACCAATGCGAAAAGAGTACACCTTTGTGAATACAACACCCAACCAAAGGCGGCATAACAGTGTCGCATCGGAGCGGGAAAGTTGTGATGGTAGCTTTATCTTGAGCGAAGGATCCAGTTCATAAGATTGACACCTTTGGAAGCTGGTAGACGACCAGAACATGCGTGTAAGATCTCGATCCAGCAGGTAAAGTTGCTGCATCATTCCTTGATGAAAAAATCGGGACCACACGGGTTCCTTCATGGGCTGAGCGGGCTGCATCATCAGCTAATTGATTTCCGGTTTCCATTTCTTACGCGGTTAATGAATAAACCTCCGGATAAAACTTGTGTAATGCAATATTGCGGATGGGTGAAAGAATTAGGAAAGAAATAGAGCTAGCTGACGAAAATGACTTCCAGCTTTGGTCCTTGAAGGAGCAACTTAAACAGTGAGATCTTTTCCATAAAACGCGCAAGCCGCGTTCTTTGTGGAAGCATTGCCATTCATCACGCAATGATCAGCTGGCCACTGAAAGTCATCTCATTGTTTTTGTTGGCAAACGGTGGTTGGTTGGTTGCGAAGCTTTATTGTGGTCCTGCAAGGCGCGCGTCCGCGCGCAGCGGGCGTCTCCCACATCGGGACCGTTAGGCCACGCCTATCAGCCGCTCCGCGGGCCTGCTGGACGGCCTAGAGTTGGTCGGCCAGGAGGGAGCTGCGTAGGGCTGCCTCCCACCTGACCGATGTACTGTTGGGGTAAGTGTACATTGCTTTGCACTCCCAGAGCATGTGCGCCAGCGTGGATACATTCCCACATGCGGGGCAAGCGTCATTGGGGAACACGTCAGGATAAATAGCGTGAAGGGATCTCAGGTCAGGGTACGTGTCGGTCTGCAGTAGCCTGAGCGTAAGGGCCTATTAATTTTTGCATGAGGGAGTGGATATAGTCTTCACGCGAGTTAAAAATGTTTTGTTATTTCGTTGTACGTGGCAGGCGCGTCTCTGTTTTCTGCAACACCGTTGGCCCCGAATCGTTGCCCGGAACCGGCGCGGTCGGTTAGCGCGCGCGCGGCCTCGTGGGCCGACTTGTTGCGGTTGGGGGGAGCACCTTGGACCTGTCCAACATGTGCAGGAAACGAGATCAGTACGTGGTGCTTGATACCATCGCGGCCACAACTCTGGAGCACGCGCAGGGCTTTCTTGGAGATTACACCGTACTCGAAAGCGCGAATATCTGACCTAGAGTCACTATAGATGACCACCATTCACCTTCCAAGATGGCAAGGGCGATAGCCACTTGCTCGGCAATCGTCGGATCATCAGTGTGAACCGATGCGCAGTTGGTGATTTGCTGTTTAGAGTCGACGATGACTGCGGAGAAGGTGCGGCTCCCACGGTACGCTGCCGCGTCGACAAAGCTGACGCCGCGCTCCCCACTGTGAATCTGCTTGAGAAGAGTGGCAGCTCTAGCCTGTCGCCTACCACGATTGTGCTTGGGATGGACATTCCTCGGTATCGGTGCCACGGTGATGAGGTCGTGAATCTCACGGGGCACCTGTCTCATCTTCTCGTCACGCGCGTGCACTTTTCGGAGCTCTGTCAGTTTCGTCGTCGCCATTCGTGATCGTGTCAAGAGTGACCACGGTTTTGGTGGCCGGGCGCGTCCTTCCTAATATTTCAGCACGTCGCTCTCGGCCACTGATCGATGGCTTGGACCGAACGTCTGAATTTGAGCCCTTTGCACACGCTTCGATTCGGCTGAGGAACTTCGCGAGGTCGAATCATTCGGATTCTGTCGTACATTTACGTCAACATTTCCTCATTCGATAGTTTTGCACAAATGCTGGATCGGAACTGCGTTCATTTTTGTCAATGCTGCCAGATCATGCCGAGAAATTTCGATTTTCGGGAGGTTTTTCTGAGAACCGCGCAAATGTAAGAAATGTTCAAAATCTGGGTGGCTGTCGGAAAAACCAGGAAGTTTGGCAGGTATTTACTCGTACACATTCACTCGGCTCACAGGGTTTCCCGATTACCGCAATTACCCGCTGGTTGCGGAGCTGGGCAATTTTTGTAGCGGATGGTAATCTGCGTATTTTGAAAATACCGCACTGGCACAATTTCCACGTTTTGCTGTGACCTTCACGGATAAGGCTCAGCTTATTGTTTTTGCACCCAAAAGCGACGCAGTGGTGGTGCCCAGGTGACTTCTTGTAAGCGTTAGCGAAGTGAACAGGCGCTTTCTCGCATTTCAATGGCCTACAGCATCTGCTTGCCATGTGAAATGGCGCAACAGAAGCATGTTTTGGCAGTTCAAAACAAAATTGCGTATGAGTGCGAGATTGTGCCACCGGTTGCCTAGGTGCTTGGGTGTGTGATAGGCGTGCTCTGGTCTATACGGTGACAGTCGCGGAGTCGATTGACACCAGAATCGGCGACACCGCAGAAGGCCAGCCTCAACCATAAGAACAAAGTAGGATGCAATAAAATTAGACTTGCTTGTCACTTTTCTCAAGGTACGTGAACGCTTCTACCTAGTCCTACATGGTCATGACCTCGAGGAGTTCACGATGTTCTTGCGCCTTACTTCAGGTAGAGCACTGACATCAGTCGACATGTCAGCACCCGTTACACCTTGTAACGGTCGACGCCATCTCTGATTGGTTCTCCGCTGGGAGGAGGCGGCATTGCGCGCGGTAATGAGCTCCATGAAGTACAAAGACACTTCTAGTCAACCATTGTGTGACTGGCGCTGCACAAAACAAATCAAATCGAGGCCGCAGCTGATCCCCCCACATGGCCTCCTCTTACACGGGGGAACCGTCGTTATGTTACATGCAAGATATGCAGCAAAGTGGTGATTAACAGCCACTACAGTTCGTTATTGAGTCGTCCACCGTGTTTTGAGGCCACTTCGCACACACTTATTTCGCGTTTGCTAGAGTTGCACGACATCGTTGAGCTTAGTTAGGCATTAGTGACACTGGCCAGCGCGCTGCATTGGCAACGCAGTGAGAACCGCGGCCTCGGTTTGGCCAGAGAACACCTACTGGTTATAGTACATAGGTGATCGCGTCTACTGTCGCTGGAAAACACGTGGAGGGGCTTCAACTGCCCCCCCCCCTCTCTCAGTGACACGGGTCATTGCAAAGTTTAAGAGTGTCATGACGTCGAGCGTGGCGTTCCTGCTGAGGTCACGTGAATTCCGCTATGACTAGAGTGACCTGCGCATGTGCGCGCATGCTGTACGCTTGTCTAGTGATTTTTCTTGAGGAATACCCGTGTGGCGGTTGTATGAAATTGTTCAGTTTTATGTCTGGAAAGTCCTATAGGTGATGACAGTATGTTCGAGTGGTTTTTACTGCTGTACTGTGTGTGATGTGTTGGATTGAGCTCCGATCGTAAGACATCGAGTGGACACGGTGGCATCGCCGTGACAATGTCGCCTGACGTACCGCTGTTCATGCAGGTCCTTTGCGCGTGCCTACGCTTCATAACCGGAGGCGCCGCGGAATCTTTTCAAACTGGATGCGACGAGCTTCGCTACGATGCCGGCCTGCCGTCATCCTTCCGTGTGGGCGGTGATCCCTTCCGGTTTCATGAGGGCGTCTGCAATCAGCAGCTTGGTTACATCGACGACCATTTCGGACAGCCACCTGGGAGCACGATGACGTCAACACGCATGCCCACAAGGGTCCGCCTGTATGCTTTAAATCTGGGACCATCGCCTACCTGCCTCAGTGGACACGGTGGCATCGCCGTGACAATGTCGCCTGACGTACCGCTGTTCATGCAGGTCCTTTGCGCGTGCCTACGCTTCATAACCGGAGGCGCCGCGGAATCTTTTCAAACTGGATGCGACGAGCTTCGCTACGATGCCGGCCTGCCGTCATCCTTCCGTGTGGGCGGTGATCCCTTCCGGTTTCATGAGGGCGTCTGCAATCAGCAGCTTGGTTACATCGACGACCATTTCGGACAGCCACCTGGGAGCACGATGACGTCAACACGCATGCCCACAAGGGTCCGCCTGTATGCTTTAAATCTGGGACCATCGCCTACCTGCCTCAGTGGACACGGTGGCATCGCCGTGACAATGTCGCCTGACGTACCGCTGTTCATGCAGGTTGGTGACCGGAAGGATAGCTTCCGTAGCGATTTCATAGCTCTTATAGTGCTGCCGTGTCCACAGGTTTTGGCTGACTGTGTATGTGACTGTTTTTCTATTGTGGGTCTGTTGTTGAGTCTTTCTGGCGATGTCGAGCTGAATCCGGGGCCTATAACGGATGCAGTATGCAAAGAAATGCTCCAGAACCAAAAAGAAATCTTGTCTAAACTAACAGCGGTTCAAGAAAAGCAAAATTCGTTTGAAACTAGAATTCTAGACATGCAAAATCGGCTTCTTGTTATTGAGACTAAGGTGCAAAGCTTAGATGAGACTCGCAGCAGGCTCGCAACTCTTGAAACAATTGTGGCTGAATGTCGTGACAAATCATCTAGTCTGCTTGATCAGGTGGACGATTTGGAAAATCGTTCGAGAAGAAACAACCTTATCATAAGGGGAGTAGCAGAAGATGAGAATGAAAAAGAAGAAACTCTACTAAAAAAAGTAAACGATGAAATCTTTAGCTCTACCCTAAAGGTAAACATAACGTCTATTGAGAGAATTCATAGGATAGGAAAAAAAAATTCTGGCAAAACTCGCCCTGTCATCCTTAGGCTGGCAGACCATAGGGATAAAATGAAAGTTTTGCAGAGGTGCTCAAGACTGAAGGATACGGATTATAGTATCAGCGAGGACTTCTCGAAAAGAGTACAGGGAATAAGAAAAAAACTTTGGGACTCTGCTATCGAAGTAAGAAAGGCAGGAAAGAAGGTAAAACTTGTTTTTGATAAGCTGAAGGTAAACAATACTCTTTACTGCTGGAATGAAGCGCGTGCCGAAAGAAGCAAGCTTGGAAACGATGATGCAACACGTGATAAGTGACAGGCACAGGGTCAGAAAGATAATTTTAAAATAATCAATTTAAATGCCCGAAGTGTATCAAATAAATCACATATGCTTGAAGCCTTGGTTATCGATCACGAACCTGATATTATTTTAATTACGGAAACATGGTTGCACGAAGTTATACCTGATACTGAAATCGCTCCACCCGGTTACTCAATGGTTCGGAGGGATCGTGATGGAAGAGGGGGTGGAGTTGCTCTCTTAGTCAAGAAAGGCGTTATTTATAGTTCCCTGGATGCAGCAGATGGTATTGAGGCCGTATGGATTAAAACAAAACTAAATAATCGCACAGTGTTTATAGGTGGGGTCTACAGACCTCCAAACTCCCCTGTTGAGTACATTTTGCAACTAAGAAGATTCATGGACAGCCACTTTAGAGAAAAAGACAATATCATCTTACTAGGTGATTTCAATCTTCCGGCTATTGATTGGCATTCGCATGTGGCCGTCGGCTCACATGATGCTTCTTGTGACTTATTTCTCGACTTAATATTCTCTTTCAATTTACATCAGGTTGTAAATGAGTTCACTAGAGTATGTGCAACACGGTCCTCTGTACTTGATTTGATTTTATTATCCAACGCTTTGACTTCATATGTGAATGATTGCCTTGTTGAAGAGGGTTTATCAGACCACAAGATGATTATACTGTCCATGAGCATGTCGTCGTGCACCTCACAGCAGAAATCGGGCATCACTTATCCGAACTTTCAAGCTGCCGATGATGTTAGTGTTTTGGATTTTCTTGAAAGGTCGTTTTGTAACTTCACTGCTATTTATGAATCAAATGGTAGCTCTAACTGCTTGTGGGAATATTTTCATAATATAACAATGGAATGCATTAGGCGGTTTATTCCTAAGAGTTTTAAAAAGTGTAAAAAAAACAACCCTTGGATCACGAGAGATATAATTCATGTCAAACGGAGGATTAAAAGGAAGAGAAAAGCTTGTTCTCGTCATCCAAGTGCCCAGAACAAGACTGCACTTCATAACATGAGGCTTGATCTAAATCGTCTTGTCAAGGAATCTAAGGAAAGATTTTTTAATGTAACATTGAAACAATTTCTGTACGAAGCACCTAACAAATTCTGGAGGTATGTAAACCCGTCCGAGAAACAGAATAAACCGGTCGATGGAAAAATTGCCCTTGAACGCGCGGAAAATTTCAATTCTTTTTTTTCTTCTGTTTTCACCGAAGATGATGGTGCCCTTCCGTCCTTTTCTGACGCTTCCAATCGCCCTCCGGTATCCGACCCGTTAATCAACGAAGAAGGAGTATTAAACCTTCTTCTACACATTGACATTAAGAAATCCGCTGGTCCAGACGGCATTCCGAACGAGTTTCTATATAGATATGCTCAATGGGTCGCAAAGTATCTTACTATAATCTTTCAAACTTCAATAAATCAAGCCTCATTTCCTGTAGCCTGGAAAGAAGCTAAAATAATACCAGTTCACAAAAGTGGGAACACTTCAGAAGTGGGTAACTACAGGCCTATCTCTCTTACGAGTACCTGCTCCAAACTGCTTGAGCATATACTGTGTAAGCATCTCTCTAATTATTTAGACACTCACAATTTATTATCACCAGTGCAACACGGCTTTCGAAGGGGATTATCTACAGTAACGCAGCTTGTTGTCACAGTTCACGATTTTGCGCAGGCAATTAATCGACGGGAACAGATTGATCTAATATTCTTAGATTTCGCCAAAGCCTTCGATAAGGTCTCGCATCCCAAACTCTTACTAAAAGTAAATGAAATATTCAGAAACTCAAATATTACTCAGTGGTTCATTTCTTACCTCCATTCTCGTACACAGTACGTAGAAATAAATAAAATTAGATCAAAGTCCAGACCCGTTATATCCGGTGTGCCTCAAGGCAGTGTTCTGGGGCCTCTTTTATTTCTTATTTTTATAAATGACCTGCCCTCAGATTTGTCTGTTCCCGTGAGATTGTTTGCAGATGACTGCGTTATATATAACAAGATCACATCCCTGAGAGACCAGATAGACCTGAACAACAACTTAAACAAAATTTTACTATGGTGTAATGAATGGCAGATGGTTCTAAACCCCGTAAAATCAGTTTGCATGAGCATAACAAGAAAAAAGGTACCTCTCAAATATAATTACAATATTGGTTCCCACGATCTAAAAAGGGTAACAGAATATAAATATTTAGGGCTAATATTCACTCCAGATTTGAGGTGGAATACTCACGTAGACGTCACCTGTAGAAAGGCAAACAAAACTCTATGGGGTCTGAGGCGAAGGTTACATGACGCAACACCCGAAGTAAAAAGTCTTGCGTACAAAATGCTAGTACGACCAATAATTGAATATTGTAAAATAGTATGGGACCCTCATACCACCACTAACCTATATAAACTGGAGAAAGTTCAAAGAATGGCTGCCAGGTTTATATTCAATAAATATCAACGCATGCACTCTGCTTCCGAACTTTGCAACCGTGCAAACCTACAAGCCTTAGAACTTAGAACCAAGTATGACCGTTTGAAATTTCTATTCCTCATTATTCATAGTCAGGTTAAAATCAACTCATTAGATTTCTTTGAAATTTCTCCAGATCCGCGCTCTAGACACAAACACACCTTATATATACAGCCACCAGCCACCCGAAACGACGCATTTAAATACAGCTTCTTTCCGAGGGCAATTAAAGAATGGAATGAACTACCAAACAAAGTCGCGATGTCTTCCTCTATCACGGCGTTTTCTCCAGCTTTAAAATCGCTTATTTTCTCCGAAATAGATGCGTCATAGTAGTTTTTTTTTTTTTTTTCACGATGTCAATGTATATTCACGATGTCAATGTATATTGCCTCTCGCTTTGTTAATTGTTGTTTTCAATGCGCAGAATGCAAGTGCACATGCCTGTGTTTAATTTTGTCTTTTAGTGTAAATGCCTGTGTTCGCTGTATGTCTCTATTTTGTAACGTTTTTCATGACCATTTCTTTTTTCTGTTTTCCACTCCTGTAAAAACCCCAGCTTGGGGTTGACAGTATTAATAAACAAACAAACAAACAAACAAACATGGATAATGTCAAGTGTGATTCTGCCGTTTGGAGGTAAGTTTTGAACCTATATATTGTAGAAATAAGTGCACGTTTGTCCCGTTTCTATACGTGCGAAATGCATTACAGGCCTCTTTGGCAAAAAGACGTAGTCACCATATCCATGTTTCGTACAATGCTTGTGCCAATGACGTGCATGCGTCTTTGCAAGAAACGCCAGCAATTTCATGTGTGTGCGTGAATTAATTTGACGTTCATTCGGAGTAGCTTAAGGTCGATAAAAATAATTCTTGCAGTTCAAACCGCAATGCCCATCGGATCTTTTCTAAAAATCACTTTCGCTTTACACGCTGCTGTTGTTTTGGTGTGTATGATAAAGGTGCATTGTACTGCTTTGCAAAGCTGTATTGATGCTGTTCATGGTGGTTGGTGAAGTTATACTTTTGCTAGAATAGCGCTTTATATATCATTGTGCTTTTAATTTGCACTCACTACGCATGACTATATATATTCTAGGTGGTGTACAAGGAACCAAGCAACTCATTCCACATTTCTGGAAAGGTTTCAGCACTTGCTACAAGTGTTCAAATAAATCTTTTTTAATTTTGAAAACCATTTTCTCTGTCCGTGTTCAGTGATCTGGATGAACAGGTCGTGAGGAACTAAATGATAATACGTATGCAATAGCAGTGAGGTGAAAATCTGCACATTTTTTAATGCTCGCCGACCCACCGCGGTGGTCTAGTGGCTAACGTGCTCGGCTGCTGACCCGCAGGTCGCGGGTTTGAATCCCGGCTGCGGCGGCCGCGTTTCCGATGGAGGGGGAAATGTTGTAGGCCTGTGTGCTCAGATTTGGGTGCACGTTAAAAAACCCCAGGTGATAGAAATTTCCGGAGCCCTCTACTACGGCGTCTCTCATAATCATATGGTGGTTTTGGGACATTAAACACCACATATCAATCTATCAAATTCAAGGCTTGCCGACATTTTCTGCCTAAATTCATTTCTCATCTGGGGATGTTTTCGTTTCCAGCAGCATTATGTAACCTGGAAATTTTTTCAGGCTGGATCTATTCCTAGCGGGAAATATTTCCATTCCCTGCTAGATTATGGAACCCTGAAATTTTTTTCAGGCTCGAAATTTTTTCATTCAAAGCTGGGAATGTTTTGATTCCCTGATGGATTATGGAACCTGGAAAATTTTCTAGTCTGGGAACATTTTCTATTCCCAGCGAGAATTTCTAGCCTGGAATATTTCCAGGTTCCATAACCCAGATGGGAATGGCAATTATTTTCACCTGGTCACTTTATTCATTACTCGTATTTTTTGCATGCATGGTGTCATTACTCGCTTGCCCATGCGATTCAGGTTGTTTTCGTTCTTTGCTTTCATTTTATGCCTTTTTGCGCGCGCACAGCTACCAAATTAGCGTAGCACAGCTACCAAATTAGCACACAGCTACCAAAAGTCTAGCATCAGAACATGACCGCGTTGATGCCATTTGAAAGATCAGTTTTTGCGTTCCCTCGCTGCCCCAAAACTAATACAGCTCTTAACGATGGGCGAGCTCTATTCCACACCTAATCATTAAAGTTGCGCATACTTCAAGTGCCCTGCGTGCAAATACAGCGCAAAAACTACCACACGTAGCAGACGAGCCTCCCTTTGCTCGCATTTCGAGCGCGGAAAGCCCACGGGTCCGGTGCAGCAGCGGCGCGGCACGGACGTTCACCGCAAAAGGTAGACGCGGGAGCCCGAGCTTTGGAAACTCCCCATAATGGCCTCCGAGATTGCGAGTGCGCAGCGGGGTTTTCTCTGGCCATGGAGGAAGGAAGAAAAAACTTAGGAGAGGCCCTGTTCTATCTCGATGCATTGCGAGAAGTGTGGTGGAAGTGACGTCAAACTTATGGGGCAAACAAACCGGTATGGGGCAAACAAAACAGCAGACGCTCCGCGGCGTGCTCTCTGCACTGGTTCGCTTCTGCGCGGACCTATAGCCCCGGTGTAAACATGACGCGTATTGTATAACTTGCATGCCGTAAAATGTTGCGAGCACACTTTTCCGAGACCATTCATGCGTGGCAGGCTCGAGCGCGGCGTGAAGTACTTCCTGGAGTGTTTTTGTGGGAAAGAACAGAAAGCACCGGTAAGTATCGTTCAGCCCCTGCATGCAGGGGCTGAGTGATTTTTACTTACTTAAACGTTCCGAATGCGATGTCCAATTATTCCGTACGTTTCCGTAATAAACTTACGAAAATTTATGAAAAATATATGTAAAATATACGGAAAGCATATGGATTCCATATGAAAAGATATGGAATTATTGGACTCGCGTACGGAGCGTTTCAATATATCGTATTCGGACTCTCCCGGCAGTGGCTGACGCGTTGTGCTCGCCGTAAGGCCTTTTTTTTTCTTTCTTAGCAAGATTTCCCTATCTACGGGCCTGTTAGCAGTTCTTTGCTCGTATATAGTGTCAGTGGGGCAATGCACAATATTCAGAGCTTACTTCATAGCTATTCCGCGAAACGCCAGCTTAGTACTTGATGTACTTCACGTCGGTAAGAAGGCCCCACTGTATTGTATACACGATCGTGCACGTAAAGTGTGTAATTTCAGTGCGCACACAACTAACACGCAGCGAGCACACATTGTGCAATACATAAACACTTACTCCGATAACCAGAAAAGTTGATTGTCCTTCCGTATGAACGACGCAACTTTTAAAAACGCGACATGATGCCTACAGCATTAAAAACGAAATTCACGTGTGTTCTCAGTTGACACAATGAGTAAGAAACAACGGAGCGTACAGCTGAGAACTCGGCATGCAAATACGATGCGTTATTGATCAACAGTGAAGCGAACATACGTGAAAAGTGCAACCAGGAACATCCGGCAGTGCACGTGATTTGCACCGAGTATACACTACAGCTGGGCATCGCGCAGCTTTCCTAACAAACACGCAAAAGAAGCAGTACTCGTGAATTGACTTGCTGCCGGCAGAGAACACCTACCAATCCGCCGGCGCCGCTTTCAAGGCTACTGAGGCGGCTACTCCCCGGAAATCGCGAAGTGTTTATCTGCTTTTCCGCTAGGAGGTAGTGTGGGTCTTTGCGATGCGGCAGCTTCACAAATATGACGTCATGCCCTCTCCTGTATTTTTCCTTCCTCCATCTCTCCGGCCGTCCCAATTACCGCGCTCCCCAGCAAAACCAGCGAGGATCGACTCGGCGTGCCCAAGATTTTTTTTCTCTCGCGTGTGAGCAAACTTACCGACAAATCTTCTGACTGCACTGAAGGCAAGCATTTTTTGTTGTTACTGCTTTTATTTTGATCGAATTGGCGAATAAAAGTATGGCAACTGCTGAATTTTTCTATATAGGTCATTGCGTGGAGGTGTTATGTCGTCTGTCACAGAGAAATTCTGGCATTCCCCCTTACTGGAGATGCGTATCGTGGGTGAAGACTAAGCGAGTTATTGTCGTTGAATCATATTGCCCTCCTATCGTTAGACATCGCTTTGCTATTTTATCACGTACCGATATTTATCAGGTTGTCAACCGAATGCAACTTCCGCTCCAGATAATTAGGTGCGCTGATCGTGCGTGCCACTTAATGTGACAAGTAATTTTGCCAGAATATTGGGAAAGGCTATGATTTGCCGACCTGCATTTACTCCCTACGTCCTTCGCAGTGAAAGTGCTTGTGTTATCATTGTCTCTTTTTTTCGTCATCTGTATTTTGATTATGATATGGTAGCACATTGGCAATATTAGTGTCGTATTCATTTACAGTTATCTCTACTGCATCCAAATCAAAGAGTCGCACATGCGGATGAACGGCGCCTTTCAGAAAAGCAAGTATCCGTCGAGGTAAACTACTAGAGAATAAAAAGGATCGGGCTGCCATTTTTCTTTCTTTTTCGCCAGTGCCTCCCCTCCCACCACCCTACTATACAGGCCACGAACTTAGAAGTATAGTTTCGAGTACATGCGGATCTCCTGCAGAGGCATCGCAGTTTTAACTGCTCTAATATGGGTGGCGCCAATCTACAGCAAAATAAAAACACCATTTGGAAATAAAACGACCCAGTGTTCACTTTGCCTCTCGTACATTTTGACCCGACATTCCGGAACGAACACAAAGTTATGAAAAAAAAACAAAGTTATATAAAAGCACAAAACCTTTTTTTTTTCGCCTCATAGAAGCTTTGCCAACCACGTCTGAAAGAAGTTTTCGCATGTGCGAGCAATGCCTGCTTGCAACTAAATCTGAAAAAGTGCCACTTTGCAGCATGGCAACTCACCATCCTAAGGTACGTCGTGTCTAAGGACGGCATTCTTCCTGATCCGGCCAAGCTTCGGGCCATGGCCGAATGCCTTAAGCCTGCGTCCGTCAAAAAAAATTGCCCGCAGCTTCCCTCGGGGGAACACTGAGGAGGATGCGGAAGCGGTTCCGCCAACAGTTTGGCCGGCGCTGGTCGAAGGCACGTCGATCATTCTGTTTGTGGATTCGTTGGCATTCATTTCACGGCGACTTCGGACGTCGACGCGCCGTATAAACCAACGGACGAGCGGCAACTGAGCGAGCGAGCGCCGACCTTGAGTATATATACAGCGCGACGGCGCATGCGCTGTCAGCTGTCGAATGTTCTCGAAGGAGAAGCGCGCGCGGCACAGATGGTGGGCGACGGCGCATGCGCGCGCGTCAGCTGTCGAATGTTCGAGAAGCGGTGCGGACGGCGCGGATGGCGCACTACAAGGCGCGAGTATAAGATGCTTCCGCATCTAAAACTGCGTAGTTTCGTCGGCCTGTGCTCATACTTCCGAGGCTTGATACGAAACTTTGCCACGATCACATCACCGCTGGCGAAGCTCCTTAGAAGTAACGGGCCCCTCAATTTGTGATCGTCCGAGTGCGACGACGCGTTCGCGAAGCGTCGCCACTAGTTGACGTCTCCTCCCATTCTACGCCACTACGACCCTATACGGTTTCAAGGGAGGTGCACACGGACGCCAGCGATGTAGGCATCGGTTCTGTCCTGGCGCAGCGCAAACACGGATTCCCTAAATATGTCGTAGCATATGCAAGCCATACGGTCATGAGAGCCAAGACAAACTACACCATTACGGAGAAAGAGTGCCCGGCGATCGTCTGGGCCCTTACAAAGTTTCGACCTTATTTGTATGGTCGCCCATTCGATGTCGTCACCGACCATCATGCACTATGCTGACTGTCATCATTGAAGGATCCCTCAGGCCGGATCGCCCGTTGGGCTCTTCGCTTACAAGACTACGACATCCGCGTGCTGTGCCACAACAGATGCAAGCATGCTGACGCCGATGCCCTCTCGCACTCCCCTTTGCCTGAAGACGACGTGCCTTGCTCAGTAACCTGAATTGCTGTTTCAGCCATCGATGTTGACATCCTCGATCGCTACCGGACAGCGAAAGGATAATTGGATCTCCCCGCTGATCGACTTGCTCAATGATTCGTCCCCAACACCATCCTCGTGTGTCTTGCGTCGTCGAGCTCACCATTTCGCCATCCTTGACAGCCTCCAACACCGACGCAATTACGACGCCGAGGGCCGGCAGTGGTTACTCGTGATAACCCGCAGTCTGCAGTCGAAGATATGTGAATCTTTCCATTCTGATCCGCAATGCGCGCACTCTGAGGTATCCAAAACTTACCACCAAATTCGACAACGCTGCTTCTGGCGCGGAATGTACCGCTACGTGCAGCAACTGGTTCTCTTTTGCCTCATTTGCCAACGCCGCATACCATCAGCACACATGTCGCACACCGGTCTGCAATCGTTACCTTGCCCTGACCATCCATTTGGGCGCTTAGGCATCAATTGTACGGATCACTTCTGACGTCGGCTGGTAACCACTGGGTCATCGTTGCCGTAGACCATTTAACGCGATACGCCGAAACCGCCGCTCTCACTGCGGCTACTGCGCTTTATGTTGCGTCTTTACTGCTGCATCAATTCATACTGTGCCACGGACCACCCCAAGAGCTTCTCAGTGATCGAGGCCGTGTCTTCTTGTCGGAAGTCGTCGAAGCCATTCTGACGGAGTGCCATTCTGTCCACCGCAAAACTACTGCTTACCACCCACAGACTAATGGCCTCACCGAAAGCTGTAACCACACCCTCACCGACATGTTTTCGATGTACGTCGCCGCCAACGACATGAATTGGGATAATATACTGCCCTTCGTCACCTACGCCTACAACACTGCCCCTCAGAGCACGACCGGTTTTTCACCTTTCTTCTTGCTGTACGGAAGGCACCCGTCGCACACCATGGACACGATACTCCCCTACACGCCGGATCCATCTGAGCGTGCGCCTATTTCTCAGACAGCCAGGCTTGCTGAAGAGTGTCGCGAACTTGCCAAAACTTCTACGATGCATGAGCAAGAGCGGCAGAAGAGTATTCGTGATGACTCTACCACTTCTGAGCCCATGTTCCTTCCTTGTGCGCTTGTATGGCTCTCGATCCCGACCTCTGTAGCTGGCCTCTCTTCCAAACTACTTTCCAAATACGAAGGCCCCTACCGTGTCATCAAGCGCACATCTCCGGTCAACTATCTGGTCGAACCCGTCGAAAAATCTTCGGACATGTGCCGCCGCGGGCACGACATCATCAACGTGGAGAACCTGCAGGCTTATTATGACCCGCTCATAGTAACAAGCTGTTAGGTCGCCAGGCTTCTCCCTCTTCGACCCCGGGGTAATTGTAACGAAGCCTTCGAACTCTGAAATGTGTAGAACTCTTGCGTACCTTCTAGTGGGGCTACCCAACAATGACGCCGCTCGCGCTGTGAGTCCGTGCTTGGCCGTGACTGTCGCCATAGCGTATGATTGCTGGTTGCCGGCTAATAAACGTCTTAACTCCTTTATTGAACAACAAAGGCGCAGCTCCAGTCTTTTGCGAATTGCACCCACCCCACTACTCAATCTACGCGAAAAACGAAACTGAAACAACTGAAACTGTAGAAAAAGATTCATAGACAGTTCACTCATAGAGAAATAAAAAAAGGTCTTCTTCTTTCTCTATGGTTCACTTGCCAACGCGATCCGATCCGAGGCCTGTACTTCTCATGATTCCCATGAGGGTACACGATTGCAGCGCCAGATTCCTTTCTAAGTATTATTTTATAAACTATGCTCCCCATCACTCTAGCTATGACAACGTGACGGTGAGCGGAAGCATGAGCAGAAGCCAACGGCGCTGGCATGGCATACGAACGGAAAGTTGAAACCTCACAAGGAGCGCTTCACAGGTGCTGTTGGTATGGCTCGTTCAGACCACAGGAATCGGCTGTAAAGCGAGGTTAGTGACGTGGTAAGTTTACGTGGACGGCGTACGACTGCGCGCTAGCACCATCGATAACGCTAGCACCATTCACGTTGGGCCTGCAGTTCTGACAGCCTAGCGTCGTTTTTTTTTTTTGATGTCAAAGCAATCAGCACAGCGGGACAGCATTCTTCGGGGCTGTCTGCGACGATCACAACCTTGGACGGGAGTCACGCCGCTGGTTTTTTACAGATTCGCCAACAGTGAACGAACATGACACTCTGCCCTGACGGCACTGCGAAAACGCGACCACCAGCGCCCCCATTGCCATGCCGGCCAAAAATGGGTAGTGCCCAGAGAGCCGTCCGCAAGAGAGCGTTGGTCTTGAGGCGTGGTTTCCTGAAAATTAAGGACCTGGCAAGCTTCTTTCAATGCAACCTCGCTTCATAAAAGTAGGAAGCTCATGAAAACGAAATGTGGGCATGCAAAAGATGTTTTATTTATTTCGGCGTGCTGCAACGGGCATGACAAGCAAGCATCGCATGACATTGAGTTCGAGGCAAGCATTCCGACGTGCGTTCTGTAATGCCTAAATGCGATAAACTTGGGCATATACATGGTGCGAAAGCGAGGAAGTGCATACACGAACCATCTATGCGATCAGTGGCACGAAGCTCGCTTTATCCGGCACGAATGGCTTTGGTGATTTTCGCTTTGCAGTTGCATTCTCTGTCGATTTTTCACTTCCTGTGCATTGAACTGTTTCATTACGCATGCTCGAATGCTCTGTTGACGGTTGTATACCGTTTGTATATACTGCAAATGGGAATACATGCGTGTCCACTTTCTCACTGTTCAATGAATGGCAAAACCGATGCCTCCGATATAGCTCCGGTAATCGCAGAGACCAACGGCAACAAGAAAAAAATTGTAGATTTCACGTACAATGGGAATCAATGCTATGCGAAGCACGAATGAGAAATATTGATATATATATCACATTAAAATCAGCGCAACGTTACGAGGTGGAGGTTAATGATGCCGTATATGACTTCCATGTCATGAATATCATGTGTGCATGAGTCATTTACGTTCGTTATCTATTCACGCCACTCATGATACCAAATTTGCTCTATGCGAAGCTAACGAAACGGCCGCGAGCACGCTATGAGTCAGGATTATCATGTTTTCAGCAGTTATATATTTCGTCGTTCATTGGCGTTACGTAACACCAAATTCGGTATATGTGGAGCTAGCAAAATGGCTGCGAGCGCATCATGAGGGGTTCAATATACACCAATGCAGCGTTGACGAGCTCACATGCTGGGACACAACTCAGCTCCATATCAGTCTTCCCTCGGGACCGATCCGTGAGGCCAAGGAGATCCGCGTCCTTGGCCTCTTCCTACACCACCAACGTAAGGCCGACACCACAATAGCCAAACTTTGCACGGTGGGAGACCAGGTGGGCCGTATGGTCCGCCGGGTCTCCAACAAGCGGGGCGGATTACGAAGCAGGGATGCAATGCGGCTTGCCCATGCTTTCGTAACGAGTAGAATACTCTACTCGACTCCCTACTTGCACCTACGCAAACACGAGGATGATCAACTCGAGGTCATCCACCGTAAAGTTATCAAGCGGGCTCTCGACGTCCCTATCACCACGTTCAACTAGAGACTTCTGGCCCTAGGCGTGGTGAATACGTACCGGGAACTTCGAGAAGCCCACCTCGTTAACCAATACACGCGCTCTGCACAGACCCATTCCGGTCGCCGCCTCTTGGACCGAATACACATCAAACACGATTACTATATTGAGGAAAGGGTGAGAGTTCCAGAACCTTGGAGACGCGCCCTCCGGGTCCGACCCCTTCCCCGCAACATGTCCAAAGAAAACCACAGTGGTCGGCGCCAGGCGCGCGGAAGCGTTGCAGCGACACTTTGGTCAAGAGGAACACGTGTGCTATGTGGACGTGGCCGGCCCGCACCGTGGGGGGTGGTATACGGCCGCAGTCATACACAACGCAAACACCGTAAACGGGCTCACTTTCAAAGCCTACAGCGCAACACACGCGGAGGAGATTACCATCGCTCTCGCCTATCCCTCTTCTAAACATATCATCACCGACTCACGAGGGGCCTGTCGGAACTATCAGCTAGGGTGGGCTTCACCGCTTGCTCAGCGCATACTGGAACCTAGCTGCCGATACGTTAATCCAACTCCGCGAAATCTGGTTTGGGCACCCGGTCACCAAGGACTCAGGGGTAACGAACAGGCCGATCAGGCTGCCCGCGCACTCTCTTCCCGGGCTATCTCCCTGTCTTTGGAAGCCTACTCGCAATCAGACAATTCGGCCCTTTCATTCAAAGATATTACCAATTACTACAAGGAGGAGCACCGGAGCTATCCAGACCCTTGTAAGGGACTGCATCGCGCTGACAACCGCCTCCTTTTAAAACTGTTTACCAATACTGTACTGTGTCCGGTGGTGCTAAAACATTTCAATTCATCCTTTGATGGCACGTGCCAGTTCTGTGGTGAGGTGGCTGACACCTTTCACATCGTCTAAGCGTGCCAGTCTAATCCATCTATCCCCCCCCCCAACCCCAATCCCACGAGAGAGGACTGGGAGGCGGCCCTGCTCGGCTGTCAAGACCTGAAGGCCCAAGAGGTTCTGGTTCAACGGGCGTGGGCGGCGTTGCTTGCCAAGAGAGCCCCGGAATAGGGGTTCCACCTAGTGCTGTGAGGGTAGGAGGCCAATAAGGTCCCAACCCAATCACCTCTCTGTAACCATTTAATGGTTATTAAATGTTTCACCACCACCACCACATCGCACGCTGGGCACAGCAACGCTACGTTAGACAAACGCGAGCACTCTATAGTCTGACGTCAGGCGCGACCAGCGTCCGTCGGCGCGGCCCAACGGCAACCTGCACGAAATGCGACATGCTGCATTTCGCGCCAATGCCATAGAGTAACATTACTCTATACCGATGCGTTACCCAGACAACACTGCGTCTCCCTTTTTTTTTTGTGATGGAGGGACGCCGGACGCGCTAAAACGCAGATGCATCAAAGTAACGTAGCGCGGCACGCGCCTGTGAATATATGGCAGGACCGGCGCCTGGCGTGGCAACGCCGGTGTGACGCAACGTAGTGAACGCCGGCGAGCACGTGCACCACGTCACGCCGAAATGTATTGGAGCGTTGACTGTGGCATGTAGTCATGTTCTCACATGACACGCATCTCATGAATATTATGTTCGCACCAGTCACATGCCTTCATCATCCATTGGCGTCACGTATTACCAAATTTCGCATACGTGAAGATAGCGAAACGGCCGTGAGCGCAAAGTGAGTCATGTTGTTACATGACACGCATATCGTGATTATCATGTTTGGATGTGTCATTTACTTATGTCGTCCATTCGCATCGCGTAATACCGAGTTTGGTACATGTGAAACTAGTGAAACGGCCACGAGCGCATCATGACCGTAGCATGTAGTCATGTTGTTACATGACACACATCTCATGTTTATCATGTTTGTACCGGTATCATACCTTCGTCATCCATTTACGTCCCGTAATACCGAATTTGGAATAAGTGAAGCTAACGAAATGGCCACCAGCACATCAGGAGCGTGGCATGCAGCCAAGTTGATACATGACACGCATCTCTTTATCATGTTTGCACTAGTCACATACCTTCGTCATCCATTCATGTAACGTAATACCGAATTTGGTATACGTGACGCTAGCGAAACGGCCACAAGTGCATCATGAGCATGGAATGTAGTCATGTTACATGACAAGCATGTCATGATAATCATGTTAGGCTTTGTTGCTTGTGTTCACCATGCAATCACGTCATATCATACTAGTTTTTCAACATGCCATGTGAACGAAACCACCACAAGAGCTGCAGGACCATGAAATGTAAACCATGAAAGTCATGATGACATATCATGATTTGCATGTTATGACTAGTAAAATATCTTCTTCATACAGTCATGTTATGCTAAACCAAGTTTGGTATCGATACCATTATCGAAACGGCCAGAAGAGTAAAAGTCGTAGACAGACAGACAGACACAGACAGACAGACAGACAGACAGATAGATAGATAGATAGATAGATAGATAGATAGATAGATAGATAGATAGATAGATATGCTCAATGTCACCGAAGTTCGCTAAGATTTAAAAAAAACTCGATTGTGGTTGCGATTATTTTGTTATTTACCTTTATGACGCACGTGTTTGAATTTCCTACTAAAATCCGGGGCATAGAGCCCTCAAGGCTTTTGTGCGTAATGCTGTATGGTGGCGACAACTTCAGATGATCAATAGTCGTGACGTGTGCGATGCCCGAACCGCCAGGCATCACCTCGACTGTTGTGCGTCGGGCACCACGGCCCGAGGGTCTGTTATCTTCATAATAAAAGTTGGCACGGTTCTTTGTCAAGGCTGCTCAAAACAATAGCAGGAGAGTTATTGTCACACTTACTTAAGCGAACGGCTATGGAAAACGCGATTAATTCGCTTTCCCCATGCGTTCGCAACGGCCTGTACTTAGTGCTCCCGCCATTCTGCTTTGCGAAAGCTACGCAAATCAGTAAAAGCGAAGTCATTTACGTTTGTGGCAATTCACAACGAAACAGTAGCGCAGAATGGTGTCTTTTTTTTTTTTCGTAGAGCGTGGAGCTGTTGCGTATGCTCTTGTTTTCAACGTCGTTCAGGCAATTAACCAGCAAGCACTTCACGGCTGTTTGGTGTCATGTTCGACTAGCGGCGAGAAATTCGTAGCTTTTTTTCTTCGTGTTCAATGCGCAAATATGTCTAATATTTCGATCAATCGGTGTTTCGTGCGCTGTAGTTGCACCTGGTTGCACAGCAAACTGTGCAAGTATGGTGACTAGATGGGGAAGTGTGCGGAACAACGCGCCATGGAGAAAGTGGACCTTCAGGGCGCTGCGGCGGCGCTGCTGTCGGCACGGAGATGCGATGGAAATGCAAGACGTGCGACCGGTCGCCTCGGCTGCGAAATAGCGAACTTCGCATGCTCTTTATTCAAGCTATCTGCCGAAAAATTGTAAGATCAATAGCAGCGCGCATGTTGTACAGTTCATCTTCCATTAAGTACACTTTCACGTCAACATTATACAAGGTAAAATTATAAGGTCACCTTCTTCTCCGTGTGTTCGACAACGGCGGAACCAGAGTGGTTTGAATCAACGTTGGTTTGAACCCTGCCGTAACTTTCAATTTCGCATGAGTATATATGCACGCATGGACCAGTGGCGTAGCTAGGAAGTGGCGGACCTGGCCCTTGCCCCCCCCCCCATATATATATATATATATATATATATATATATATATATATATATATATATATATATATATATATATATATATATATATATATATTGTACCGAAGCATAGTGGCGCCAGCTCTGTGCCAGCGTGAAAGAAGACGTTGACGTCCGTGTGTGGCTCGTGCTTGCCGGGTTCCTGTCTGTACCAGCTTGTTGCGGCTAACGTTTCTGGAATAATAACCTGTGTTTTACGCAACCTTGCTCGTTGCATTTGGTTGAAACGTGCTGAGTAACGTCCTGGAGCTCCGCAGCCGTAAGCTACCATCTCAGTCCACGATGACCGAGCGCGTCGATCCCCCACAAGGCTCTTTCACGCTGGCACAGAGCTGGCGCCACTATGCTTCCGTACAATTTATATATATATTTATATTGCCATGGGATATGGAGCCCAAAATGACGCTCGACCACATTTGCCTGCCTTGTACTCACATCTATTAAGGAGGTGCCCCCTTTTTTTGGCACGGACATTCATAAAGGGTGCCTAAACAACCCTCGCCCGGGAAAACGTTTCTGGCTACACCACTGGTGCTAGACTAGCTGGTTCTGTACATTAGGGCTGTTTCTTGAAAATATTATTATAATAGGGCGAGAATGACCTTTAGCAATTAAAGTGGTGAATGCATGAAATTCTCATAAAATTACATTCTGGCAAGGCTTGCCTCCCTTACCTTGCAGAATACACAACGAGCTACATGTTCACTTGGAAGAGTTCAGGACATGGTCATCCTTATAATCAGCATTTATCCAAAATTTACCAATCTTTAGTAAAGTACAAGTACATGACACGAAAAAAATACAAATTCGCATAATGCACAAATCTTTAACTGATACAACTGGACTAATGGAGAAAAACATCACATGTATGAGGTAAGACTTCACATTCACAGTAAGGAATATTGAATGCTTCTGAGCAGCAGAATTCCTCAAGTCTTATAATACTGCGCTTGTGCCATCGAGCTTGAGAATTCTTCGCGGCCAACTTACGTGGCTTGACCACGACAACAAGTTTAGCTCTTGTTCATTTGTAAGAAGCTTGGTTTAAGAGCAGCTTGCGGGCGTACTTGCATTGCACACATCGACTATATTTCTGACTAATATCAAAACAGTTCTTTCTGTACAGCCTGCTTCCGTTAACCTTGTGGTTCCTCGTGGTTAGCAGTTTCTCATTGCTGATATCCATCCCAAGCTTCTCGCACGGTGTCATGAAATTCATATCAAATGAAATACCCTTTACAGCCTCTGAGCTATTCACATTCACAGCTCTTATCACTGATCCCTGCACGTATGCAGTGCAGTGAATGCCAGTTTCGGATAGTATACAGAACAGTAGCTTCTGAAAGCAAAGTGAACTACCGTTCACCTCAGAAAACGAAAATGCCATGACATTGGGAGCATTGGGTAGTGCTTACACCAATACTTGCTAGGAAGGTCCTCGTCTCTGGCGCTCTTGAGCCACTTTTCCACGGCAGAACGCGGTGTTGCGTCAGCGGTGGAGCCCTCCGAGTCGACTTCTCCATCGGTAACACAAATATGACCGACTTCAGTGACATCACATACGGAGTTATCTTTCCTGCGCTTTTGCGGCACGCCACCATTCGACGCTGTTGTTTTCCTTTTCGGTGGGAGCCTCTTCGCAAGGTACGACGGAACATTTGGGAAAACAGTCGGTATGGCGTCGGGAGCCAGGGAGGGATGGTCTCGGGGATTTTCTACTGTTTCACCATTGATCATATGTTTGTATGCGTCCGAACGATAAATTTTTCATCAAAATGCGCTCCACAAACGACACAGTTTTTCTCCAGTGGCTTGTCTGCACGCGGGATCAAGCGCTCCCAAGCCTTGTGTTGTTCGTCGTCTTCAGGTGCGATGAAAATGGACGCCCTTTAGGGGCGAAGCTCCTTATAGCGGCACCCGTTCGTCCCTCGTAGTCGTAGTGTGTAACCAGTGTTACATTTTGACCAGCAAGGTGGTGCCTGTGGGATATTTGTCCTGTGCTTTGTTGAACAATAAAACGTTCGTGGCGTGCGCGTTATTTAAAAGCCGAATGCTTCTGTCTCTCATTCCCCATTAGCAGCCATTTGCATGTTATTGAGCACTATCTGACAAGAAAGGGTTGCTACGTTATACTCGCTGAGCGTAACCTCCTTGGTATTAGAAAGGTTTAGCGAGCGTTGGGCCGCAGTGCCATGAATACAATGAACTAGTATATACCATGAACTTGAGGTGGTTAAAGGTGGGAAGTAGACACGAAGCGCAAGCCGTAAGAAAGTAAAAGCCGAATTCTCCTGTCTTTCATTTCCCATTAGTAGTCATTGGCATGTACATTGAGCACTATCTGACAAGAAAGGATTGCTACTACGTTATACTCGCTGGGCGTAACCTCCTTGGTATAAGGAGCCACTAAACAAAGTGAGAAAGCAATCACTGAAGATAATAAAACAGTGTGGACATACACGAATCTGATTAGATTGTTTCAGCTAGAGCTTGCTAAGGCACGTGACAAGTCACCCCGGAAAAGAAGACACAAACCCAAAAGTTGGTGGGATGAGACAGTGAGGGCAAAATAGACTTTAAGCAGGTAGAATTAACTAGAACGAGGTTATCTGATTGGTGGCTAAAGTCAAGGCACGAGTGAAAATTAAACCCTTCACTGCAAAGTACGAACCCTCAACCTCACTATTTAAGGAAAGGAAATAAATGTAGTTTTTGGTTCATTAAGGATTACGGCTTGGTGGCGCTAGCCACCGCCCAATCTAAAGTGCACAGTCATATACATCCATCTACCCATTCATCCATCCATCCATCTGTATGCATGTTTTGAACTTCTCTTTATAATTATAGGGCAGCAGTTAAAATCCCTGTAGCACTTATTTTATTGTACGGCTTTTTGGGGGGTCAGTCACCAGGTATTTATTAGTTTGTGCGTGTGTGTGTTTGTCTGATTTGTTTTGTTTTTTGTTGTTGTTGTTTTTCTTTTGCCACCCCGTGGGGGAGGTGCACGTACATTGAACACGCAAATTTTTCTAGTAGAGCTTAGACTTTCTCTTTTTCGTAGGGCAGGGCTCGAGTTTTGTAATTATCGAGTGAGACGAGTCATAGGGACAATTGGTGTCGGAAAGACATGGTTAAAAAGACTGTGAAGTGTTCAGGATGTGGGGTTGGTTTGAAAGTGGACCCAAGTGTACAAGTAGAAGGAGAAGAGGCTGACGCGAAGTGTAGGCAATGTGAGGTCGAAGAAAAAATGAAGAAAATGATGGTTACCCAGAGTGACCTGCTGATGAGAATCACCGAGCTCAAGACTGCGTTAGCGACAGAGCAAGGGAAAACGAGGGCAAAGGGAGAAAGGCTGAAGTCCGCCGAGGAAGCACTAGCCAAGGCTAACAGAAGAGCGGCCTACGGAGAGAACAGTAGGGAACCGGCAACCAGAACAGACGAGAAGAATGAGCTAGCAAGTTTGGAAAAAACAGGTTCACACAGCTTCAGCGAAGTAGTGGTGGGGCTGGGAGAGGACAAAGCAGCTGGCGTCACAGATGCAAGTAACCCACGGGTGCAGGGCACTCCAGCTGAAAAGTCACAGCATGTGATAATCGCCGGGGACTCGAATTTAAATCGATGCACAGAAGTCATCAAAGAGAGGGTAAGAGGTGACAAGAGGGTTGCAGTAGGGGCGTTCCCAGGACGCAAGCTGGAAGCAGTCATAAGACAAGCGAGCGCAAAACTCAAAACTACACCTGATAGACGAAACCTCGTGATAATTTCAGGCGGTTTAAACGATGCCTTAAATGAAGATACAGCTGGACTAGCAACTACACTGGCGAAAGGCGTAAATGACATATCCCTACCTGTACCTCAGGTACAGGTAGGGATATGCACGATACTTGAGGTACCAGTACGATATAGCAACCTGCAAAGAGCGGTTGTCAACGCAAACCAAGAGATATGGCGGATGAGTCGAGAAAAAGGCTTTGAGGTGGAGAAAATAAACAGAGAGGTGCATAGGTGGGGTGGTTTTCAACGAGACAGAATTCACTTCGATGGGTGGCTAGGTGGGTTGGCGACTTGCAGGACGCGCAGTAGCTTTTTTGGGGGGCAAGCGGGCCCTTCGGGGTGCAGGATAGCTAGTAACGAGGAAAACAACCAGAGATACTCTTTGACAGGTCGTATGGACAGATACGATTCCAAAGTGGCACCAGTATCTAAGATAGGTAGAGTCCGAGGCAGAAATAGACGTAGCCACGAGCACCAAACCAATTCAGACATAGGGCATATTAATATTCAGGGAGGTAGGAACAGGCTGAAGTGGGAAGAGATAGAAGAACAGCTAAGTGAGGAGAGGTCGATGGTATACGGTTTTGTAGAAATACATCTCAGGGACATGGAACATCCTCCTAACAATGCGGACTACGAGTGGGAATATTGTAATAGAACAGAAGGCAGCAGAAAGGGGGGTGGTATTGGGGCATTCATTCATAAAAGTACAGACTGGCAAAGGGCCAAGCAGGAGTGCAAGGAACATTTATGGCTAAAAGGGAAAGCGGCAGGGCAAATGACACTCCTTGGTTTCGTGTACTTGTGGACGGGAGCAAAGGCCAGAGAGGAAAACCAGGCGATGGTGGAGTGTATATCAAAGGACATTCAGGAGTTAGGAAGAGAGTGCGAGATAATTATACTAGGAGACATGAATGCACACATAGAATATATAGATCGGTATAACGACCCGACAGGCAAATTATCATGGATATGCATGAAAGGCTTAATTTGATCATTTGCAACAGTACCGAGAAGTGTGAAGGGCAAATAACATCGGAGAAAGGAAGGCTAGATAGAAAGGAAGATAGATAGATAGATAGGTAGATGGATAGATAGATAGAGATAGATAGATATAGATACAGATAGATAGATATAGATAGATAGATAGATAGATACAGACAGACAGACAGACAGACAGACAGACAGATAGATAGATAGATAGATAGATAGATAGATAGATACGCTCAAAGTCGCCGAGGTTCGCTAAGAAATGCTTCGCATTTAATAGCGCTATTAGGCACACAAGCCGTGTATATTCTAGCATGATGGGCACCCATTAGATCGTCCCTTTGGAAGACCTCAAGTGACCAAGAAAAACCATCCAGGTAGCATTACCCAAAGCGGCCGAAGAAGCAGCACCAAATGACATGCTAGTATAGCTCAATAAGAATACACACTAGCAGCTGTCAAGTGTTACAATAGAGGTCATAGGTTACATGAACTGCAGTTCTAACAGCACAGTAAGGAACTTCTCGAGAGAATAAAATTCGAGGTGCCCATAAACTTTCCTTTACCTGGTAACAGCACATCAGTGTTCGTTTGCTCTAGTGTTTTCCTAGGGTTAACTTCGCATTCCTTCGTGCTGCTGAAGCGCATCTCAGAGGCCGCATAAAAAAAAGCACGTGATTGAGACCTGCTCCACCAGGTACCACAACGTTCCCAGCTGCTTACAAAGCAACCGTCTGCTCTTTAAATGAACTCATTCATTTAATTTTCATATTGATCCTTACAGTTCATTACAGCTTAACTTATGCTCCAGTATCACATATATCAAACATAACTTTTAGCTTGAACCAGGTCCACCTCTTTTGCACCAGTTTTATCCTTGTAAAAGGATTTTTGGGGAGGAATGTTTGGAAAACCGCAAGAGCTCGATAGGAAGTGCTCGGTGGGGCAAGCACCTTGTGTCACTTGCAGTAATGCATCACTCTGCGTACAAGTGATTTCGACCAAACAGACGAGACGAGTAACTTCGAAACAACACGTTTATTGGATGTGGTTCATCTTGTATTGCTCATTAAGGAGAAGGAAAACAAGTGCAAGAACAGACAACAGTGTATGGAATATATACATAAATATCGGTTACAAATCCCCGTCTTAAACACGAACCCAGCCATGCTAACAGTGGGACATGGGAGCAATGACAGCAGCGTGCATTCCAAAGGCGACCAGCACTGGCAATGCACGCCACCCAAAAGGTGCTAGGGGGGAATGAAGGCGCGGATCGCAGTGCTTCGCATGCTCACAAAGTCAAGAAGCTGTGCTTGGCAAGTGAGAAAAAGGTGACTTCTTTATCACTCACATTTTAATCGACAGGCACTAAGCGAACAGAACTCACCCTTTCCTTCTCTAGCAACTTTATCTACTTTAACAGAACACATAAAAGACACCCTTTTATCACACTTATCTCAGACTCTGCCTTCCTCAAAGTTAAACACGTGTGACCTTTGGAAGCGCGGCAAGAAAAGCAATCAGACACAAGTCTGTGCAACAAATACTCGTGAAATTTAAAGTCCCTGCCAAGCTTCTCATGCGGCTTCGTGTGGCAGCTTTCATAAAAATCCCAGACGACACTGAAAAAGTACTCATACTTCTTTTCCCCTAATTTAAGGATAAAATTTTTCTGTCAAACATTTCTTTTTTCCATGCCCCCATATCTGTAAAAGCTTTAGAATTTGTTCAAACCCACTCGTTTCTGAATCAGTACACTGCTTTTAGAGCGAGAGCAGCCATTTCAAAGTTTAGGCGGATGAAGCATTATTTCAACGCAGTCAAATACACGTGGTTTTTTCAGGACGTGCCTCAACTTCGTCTGTGAGAACTGCTAGCATTGCTCTCGCAAGGCAGGTTCTCAGGTGGGGACGAACCCGGGGTAATACGAAACCACTGCAGGCCTTGAATACCCTGACACTTCTATAATTGTTCTTAACAAGCAGCTTGTCATGAACCGCCTGAGCCAACAGTGCAGTCTTTCTGCAACGCCAGCGGACAAGGCCGGTCACACTCCCTGCCCCAGCGAAGTGGATCGAGTGTTGCTCTTTCTAGCAGCCATGTTTGGTATTGCTGGAGACATCCAAGCGATCATCGTGCACCTTTCTTGAGGTCATCGCGCACTTTCCACAACATGAGCTCCATGCAGGCGGCTGCATCTTCTTGGCTGTCGTGACCATCCACTGCGCATAATGAAAGGCATTGCGTCACCACTTGGCAGAGCGAATTCAGCCACCTCCTTGGCAATGCTAAGCGCATGTTATGAGGGCAGCTATACAAATATACCACAATCAGTCACAATTTAAGAATAAATAGCAGCTTCACACACGGCACACCTGCCCTTCACCTGTGAGACAATCATGCTATTGGGCATTCACTCAAACCATAAGCATACTGTGGCTAATCCAATACTGATAAGCAGAACCTATCAGCCACGGCGGGTCTGACAAGTCGGTCCAACACGCCAGTTTCTAGATGGACTGGCATGTTGGACCGTTTCAGAAAAACTGGCAGTGGGACCTCTTATGACGACATGTATGGGGCAATTACAAAAAAAATACAGCAAAAACAATTACAAACTATTACACTATTACAAAACATGATAACTCTACTGATAAAATTATACATTAAAATAAATTGCTATTGATTAAAATCAATAAATTGCTACTGATTAAAAGAATCAATAGCAGGGGATAAAACTAGAACAAAGAAAGATTGATTGATTGAACAAGAAAGATTAAAGCCCTGTACATGACAAATGCAACTAGTGTCACATGATGATGCTAGTACATGACATCATCATGACATCTCAGATCACCAAATTTTCTAGCATGATCACTGTGACGTAGAGTAACGTGATGACGTCATCACATGGAATCGTAGCATGGTCAAGAGTAGTCGGATCCCAGAGGCAATGCAGCACCAGGTGTGGTACCTCTGATCTTGGAAACAGAGCCAAACCATGTTGAATGCAGACAGCTTTCATAGGATGGCATGGCAGGATCAATAAATAAATTGACCAACTAAAAAAAAAGAGGATGGCTTTCGCCTTTGATTCGTCTTAACTGACTGCACAAGGTACCCAGTGAGTTTTGTTTTAACCAAGCACATCAGCCTCGAAAGCTGTCAATCACCTCCATTCTGGATGATCTTGCTCAGGTGTTCGGCCATGAGGGTACGCAGGGCTCGTTTGTAAGGCAGTCCCCGTCGGTGGGGGAACACGGCGGCCGTGTCGACGACGGTCTCGTGAATCAGCCGCAGGGCGCGCAAGTCCGAGTCGAGACTGTGGCCCAAGAGGATTGTGTCGGCCGAAAAACGGGCCAGCAGGGCAGCCTGGACATCCCTTAGGTTCGTCTCCACGCCCACCATGTCCTCTTCTGTCAGGCCGCTGAACCTGTATTACACCCGAGCGACAAAACAGCATAAAGCAATGCAGTCAGCATAGTATCTATCAAAGTGCTAGCACTCGAATAAAATCACTGCAGCAACCATAATAAAAAAAAAACAGAAGACGAAGACAACTTTTGCATCATGTATAAACAATACTTCACTACAATTAGCCATTTCCCCGCCGAAATTGCACATATGCATCGGCAGACTTGGAAAACAGAAACTTACAAGTGACATGCTTTTCAATGAATAAACATAAATAATTAGCAATACCTCTCCAAGAACACTATTTTTCTTGAAGCATTCGAAAACTCGTGTAACAAAATAATAAACCAATTGGAACCTCTGAAAGGCTGGACGGTTGACTAGAAGAAATGATTGCGGGCTACAATAAAGCTTGGTTAATTTGACCCCATAAAAATTAAGTAAGTCGCACTGTGCAAGGTCATCCCTTGATGTCACCAAGCATGTGCATAGCTTATTGGCGTTAAACGCTCCCCAGTTTATTAGGCAGCAGATAATCAGAACATGCTGACCGTAAGACACGGCAAACTCACAATGCATGATAGCTAATACGGTACTACCGTCGAATTGAAACAAAGCGGCAACATCCCTATCGCCTTAGTTTACAGAGGAAACTATACAGAGAAACAGGAACATCAGAGCGTTTCCCCCGAAAACAGGAGCTGCAGAGTACAGCACAATGGCAGTGCTTGTGCCTTCACAACGGCATTTTCACCATACTCTACTGCATCCTTAGCAACTTTGAAGTGACTGCAGCAAACGACAGTCTTGTTTTGCCACAGTGGATGTATGTTTTTTTTGTGTTCTTCCAGAGCTGCACAAATGCCATCTATAAATCCATCAATCGTGACCAATGTTTCACCCAGAACAACTGCAGTAAACAGCTGTTTCATTCCTGCCCTGCTGCGGTGGTCTAGTGGCTAAGGTACTCGGCTGCTGACCCACAGGGCGCGGGTTCGAGTCTCGGCTGCGGTGGCTGCATTTCTGATGGAGGCGGAAATGTTGTAGGCCCGTGTGCTCAGATTTGGGTGCACGTTAAAGAACCCCATGTGGTCTAAATTTCCGGAGCCCTCCACTACGGCATCTCATAATCATATAGTGGTTTTGGGACGTTAAACCCCACATATCATCATCAGCTGTTTCATTCCTGCTTAACGTGAGCTGTTGCAAATGTGCAGTCATCATCCACGATCGCCAGCTTTGCCAGAACTGCAGCGAACAGCAGTTTGAGTTTCCTATCAACTTGCTGCGAATCGCCTCTAAAATGTGACCAAGTTGAACGCGACCATCAGTTCACCTGGAAAAAAATCATTTCAAATCGGTGCCATGAGGGCACAATGTCATGAGCAAGGTGGGAGCAGTTGAAAACAAAGAGCAGTCGTTCTACCACTCGCATTTCATTGGCATCAAATTCATCAGTAACATCATGATAGATGTCATAACTCTTTTTCAAGTCAATGCAGTGGTTAGAAAATAATTGTTGTTATAAGCAGATGATAGTTGTTTTAATAATAGACTGAAAAATTCATCCTGGATTAGGACAGGAACATTTTTCAATTAATTTGGTAAATAAGCGCATGCGTACTAAGCACTTGATTGGTTTTCTAGATGACCTCAATTATTAAGCAATTCATAAGAAATAAACATTTTTTTAATCCTGTAAAAATTCACACTATCAAGGCTTCATTGTGTGCACATCACGCACAAAACAGGTCAGTTAGGTGGCCAGGGTCACCAATAGCGAGCTGTACAACACACTCACCGCGTGTTGTAGTCCAGTATCTGTCCCCGCGGCTTCACGAGCTTTTCGTAGACGGGCCTCAGGTCCCAGCCGACCACAGTGACTCGTGTGAGCTCCACTCCTTCGGACGTGTAGCACTGCGCAGTATGAAAAAAAAAAGAAAGAAAAGGAATTTTTAAGGCGAAACCTCGTGTGCTGGCGCTTTGTTCCCCGAGGACTGTTAGATGACTGAATGCTTGTGAAACTAAAACCATTACAGTAGACGATCATGGATGTATCAAACTCAAAGGGATAGCAAATAGTTCGATATATTGATGCTTCATATAAGAAATATGTGTTTTTAAGGCTTATATTAATGTATTACAATTCTTGAAACGGCTTTCAGAAATCGAAATAAGCAATAATGTGACGATTTGCTCGCAGTATGCTTTAAAAAAAATGGTGACAACTTCTTTTGCAAGTTGCTGCACTTCTTAGCGTGACAAAGTCCGTAGACTTGTTTTTACTTGCCAAGTTCACCAAGTCGTCATTATTATTCGAGCATTAAAGCTTTAAAACTAAGCTAATTCAGCACCTTGGCCTACAAGCGCGGTGATTAACACTGAACACCTTTACAAGCTATGTAGCACAGTAATATCTTTAGCACAGAGCTGTAATGATTCATAACAGCACGGGACCACTTCCACAGCACTGACAAAGCCACCCATGATATCAGCATCGATGCACTCAGAAACAGCGACATCGTCATCTGAACCGATGAAGTCTCTTTCTGTACTCCCGTCTGATATAGCACCCGGGAATGCTAACAATTTGCAAAACTGACTAAGGCACTGTACCTTGTTGTCAGCAGTGATGGCACACCCGAAAACGTCACCTGACACCGAAGCCCGCAAAAAACTGTGCACGACGGAGCTTTGCTTGACGTTGTTCCAAGCACCAGCCATCATTGTTATCGCTACGAGCTATTCAATCCATGGTTCGACTCCAGAAAAAAGATTCAGCAAGAATGAACCGAGAACTACTGAAGTTAACAAGCCACAATTGACAACGCTGTCCACCCTATCCACAAACAGATGTCGATGACACAAGGGGCGTTGTAGGTAGCGGAGAGCGAAAAGAAAAAGTGCATTCTCAGAGAGGTGTACTTTATAACTAAAAACGCCGAAGACACGTCATAAGGTTGCGGATCTTGAAGGCCATGCTTTTTGGGCCTGTATAGCATTGTGCACGAACAAGCAAAAAAGGGAATGTGAACACTGCGACAAGGCCACCAAGTCACTTTGCATTCATCTGATTTCGGTGCGTTTGGCAATTGGACCCTTTGAAAAACAGTGTCCACACAATACAACTTATGAAATATCATGCATCACGTGCTGATGCACTCACAAAAAGTGCTGCGCAACCACTGAAATACACCACCTTTGTGTCACTTGCGACCGAGGAGGGATCGAAACTTGTTAGAAACACGACAGAAAAATGATCAATTTTTGTCAGAATAAATGCACTTTCTAGGCTTCGGCCTGGAGCAGCGTTCGATATATCGGAGATTACACTCTGCGGAAGCTCAATATATGCGTGCAACAGTCCTTTACTTCTGCATGGGGAATTCAAAGAGATTTATCAACTGTTCAATATAGCAAGTAATTTGATATACCTGGGATCTACTGTAGTCGGGGTATACTGAATTCCACAGAAGATCACAAAACTGTTCACAGTATACCTTATTACAGGAGACGATGGCCCTGGGGAGCATGTTTCATTAGACAGCGACTAATTATTTCTGCTATTAAGCATATTTAAAATTTTCGTTTTATTTTTTAGACAAACATACTCATTTCTTCTCAACTACAAATTGCAGAGCATTGCAATTTTGTACAAAGGTAGCCACTAACGCTTTACTTAAGTCAAACTAATATTGTGAGCCCACAACATAAGCTAACTTAGTTACAATATTTTATGCTTGTTCATGTATGAAATTGCTACTTATGAATGTTTTATTTTCTTCCTTTCAAGCTAAGACAATACAAACACACTTGGGCTACTTATTCCAATTCCAGTTACGTAAATGTTACCAGCTCACACACATGAGACTTCTTGTTTGCTATGCCGTAAATTCCTGTGAAGAAAGTGCACTAACACCCAAAAAAGTCGTTTTGAAAAAAGACAGAGATCACTTCGAGGTACACCTACATTTCCTGTTAACGATTTGATGAAAAAGGACCAAAGATTATTTCTGTTACCACGAGTACACACAAGTGTGATATTTTTTCTCAAAGATGAAAAAAATTTTAAGTTGGATAAATAAAGTACACTTAAATCGATTTCAAGGGCCTTTCTTGCCTCATCTGAGAAATGTTTGGGGTTGACATACGAGTACAGTTACTCTTGTAGACACGGATATCATCACTGCCAATTTAAGGGGGGACGTGGAAATGGGAATCGTAAACTTGGTCAAAATGTTCAGTTTTTCAATTAATTTTTTTCTGTAATCCTGAGACTATGTTTTACATCCTGGTGAATTCTATATCAAAATAAGTAAGTGAAGTTGAGAAACTGGCATTTTACTAGTGGGCTGTCGTCAAAAGCTTTGTGAAAATTGGGCATAGAAAAATGCAAATTTGCAGCTTTCCCTTAGCAAAGTGCCACCATATTGGCATCATTATAAAGAGGACAGATTGGAACTCAAGATAACCACAAAGATGCATTTCTCCAATGAAAAATAAAGCCAGCTTCCTTCAGAGTTTCATTTTATCAGCTTGTAGCTCCAATATCTTTGAGCTCCATTTTCTCAGGTTTCATTTTTTGAACAGTTGCTGTCAGTCATTCCTGTACCATTTCACAACAAATTAGGCTATAGCCATTCCGTTTCCTGCACTTAGGTTTTGAGACATTGGTGAGTGCCGTAAAGGTGTCCAAATTTGTGTGCACATCATACAGACTTTTGTAGTTGGCTTTTTGTAGAAGTTGTTGGTAAGACAACATGTCCAGAACATTTCAGAAGAACATTTTGTGTGCTTCCTTAAATATTAAAAATAAACTAATAGCATTACGGCACAAAATGGACCCATGTAAATATCCTTATGCAAAGATTTTGACAAAGTTGCATCTAATTAGTTAATTAATAGTGAAATGACAATGAGTCTATCAAGTGTAGTAACTCAAAAGTTTATTAGATATCTCCAAACCAATTTCAGTTATGATGTCAGCACAACAAATGACATCTGCATGCCAAATTTCATCTCTTTAGCTTCATAAATAACAAAGATAATTTTCATTGCCACGTCCCCCCTTAATTTCTGTTGACACACGATTCAGCAGCACAACCATATTTCTTCTATATCCAACCGTTGCCACAGCACTGGAAATAATCCCCTGCCCATCAGCACTGATGATGACAGCAGTGCGAAGGGTTCAGGAATCGGGAATGTAATTTGCCTGCCACTTTTTTTTTGTAGTTACCGTTACCAGACATTTCTTTCTTCTAAGAAAAGTTGTGCCAGCACAAGTTACAATGCTTACATTACCGAAACAAGATTAACTGAAGCAGTGCTCAAACTATTCGACAATGTGCTGGAAAATCACATTTGGACCTTCATTTGGACCTTCAAGTACAGGACTTCCAAGTCTTGATGAATGATAAAGCAAGATGTTATGAATACATGGTAATTTGCCACCAGTGACAGCATGCAAAGTTACATAAAAGAGCTTTAATGTACACCTAAGATGCACCCACGAAATGGCTTACTTTTCACCAGCAGCACTGCTGACGAGTTTCAAGAGTACTCAATGCCACAAGTGAAGGTCTCACCATTTCACAATCAAGCGCATACACTCCAGGGCAACCTCCGCCAGGTGGTGGACTCTTGGCGAGCGTCGACACAAAACCAGTCAGCTGACTCGGCTCAGGGCCCTCATGCACGTGACCCTGCGTAACAGGTTGATACAGTGAAACCTCGTTAAACCGTACCCGCGTAAACAATAGTTCCGTTTTAAAAGTAGTGAAGTCAAATCCCCAACTAGGCGGGCATTGAACATAATGCATTTTGTATCCGCATAAGCCGTACCAGCTTATCGCGTATGTATCGGTTAATAAGTAGTTTTTCCAATTTTTGTTCCGCATTCGCCGCGGCATGTCGTCCCCCACTGGGCGTCCCGACAGAACAGCAAGCCCGAGAGATTGAAACACGCCTCGCATGTTTGTGTTGATGATGATGGCGGCTGTGTTGGTGAGCGCCATCTCTTGAATTTTTCTGCAACAAGAAGCACTCAGCCGGCTAGGCTTCTGGTATTGTCCACGCGATGGCGCTTTGTACAAACACGCAAACACGGTGTGCGCTTGCTTTGCTTTCCTTGTTCTTTTGGCGCCGTGCATAGGTGTTCTCTGGTTGATCTGTGCCGTACAGCTCTCGCATCGTTTTTTACGTGTTGTGTATGTGTGCTTGTGCTGCTTCGTACTTGCGTCATGCCGAAGCTGGGACAAGTGCTGAAAATAGAGGAGAAATTGGACATCATTCGTGCTATTGAAAGTGGCACGAAAAAAATCGGCGCTGGCACGCGAAAAAAACCTGCCGTTAATCACGGTGTGTGGAATTTGGAATTCCAGAGAGAAGTTGCTCGGCAGTGCTGCTGCAACTGAGAAAAGGTGCCAGCTACGCGATTCGGCGTTTTCGGATGTAGAGGAGGCGCTGGTGAAAAGGCTAAAAGCTGCACGGTCAAAAAATCTGCCTATCAGCTGACCCCTGCTCGTGGAGAAGGCCCCGGTTTTTGCTTCGCAGCTCAACCATGACACCTTCATCTGCAGCAATGACTGGCTGGCCAGATTTATGGCGAGGCACGGCATTACCACGAGGAATCCTTCAGGAGAAGATGTTGCTGCTGCCGTGGATGGCGCGGAGCAGTGGCAAAATGGTCAGCTGAAGAACATCTTGGAAGACTACGCACCTGATGACATCTTTAATATGGATGAATCGGCGCTATTCATTAAGCTGCTACCAGACAAAACGCTCGCGTTCAAAGGCGAGACGTGCACCGGCGGCAAGCATGCAAAAGACAGAATATCAGTGGCGTTTTGCGTTAACATGACTGGAACCGACAAAACTCCGCTCCTCGTGATCGGAAAGTTGGCGAAGCCTAGAAGTTTCAAAGACTCCCAGCTCAAAGACTTCCGGTTGAGGGGTCATCTATCGCAGCAACACCAAAAAGCATGGATGACGGCAAAACTCTTTGAGGAGTATGTGCGCCTCATCGATCGTCGTTTTGCGGCTAAGAACAGAAGAGTTGTTATTATTTTAGACAACGCTTCGGCGCACGTCGCCCTGGACAACCTGATGGCTGTGCAGCTGGCGTTTCTGCCACCAACCACAACAGCGATTGCTCAGCCCTTGGACCAAGGCATCATTCGAGCTGTAAAACAGCTCTACAAGAACTATCTGCTGCGCAGATTTCTTCTCGCCATTGAATGTGGCAAATTATTCTCCATCGACCTGATTGGCGCGATTCATCTGCTCGAATACTCATGGCGGCAGGTTGAAGCAACGACAGTTCAAAATTGCTTCAAGCGTGCTGGCTTCAGTGTGTGTGCGGGCAACGCAGATGACGGCAGTGACACCATCGACCAGACTTCGAACATCGTAGATGAAGCTTGCGAAACTCTGCTAGCTGAAGTGCTGGAGCGGCAGGGCGTTACGGAAGGCATTTCTTTCCCCGACTTCAGATACGCAGACAGCGATGTACAGACATCTCCGGACATGTCCGACGAAGCCATTGTTGTCTTGGTTGTCGAAGTGTCGCCAAATGATAGTAATGAGGACGACATGGAAAGCGACAACACGGGTGATCCAGGTCCGACAGTGGCCGAAGCTGCGCATTGCGTCAGCATCATGCGGGTATTTGCCGAGATGAGGGGGCTGGCGGAAAAGCTGGCTCACAGCATAAGTGAGTTTGAGGCCGCTGTCGTTGCTGCTAGGCCGCCGCGCCGTCAAATGAAGATTACAGACTTTGTCACTCGAAGTTAATATATTACTGGACGTTTTTTGTTCTTTCATTGCACTCCCTGAAGGTTTCTTTTTTTGACAGGTAAGTGAGCGACCTGACGCTATTTCGGTTAAGCAGTACTGCTGCTCAGTACGTACTTTTTCCGAGCTCCGGCCAACTAAGGTTTTAACGAGGTTTCACTGCATATGCAATGTTGAGACGACGATGCAATTAGGACAGTGCTCGACTGGAAGGAAAGAGAACTTTCCGCCCGCGAAAACTGAGCCTGCAAACTTGCAGGGTTGGTTGCCAGCAGCGATAAGTTGTCCTTTCATCCACTTCACTTTCTTCACATTTATCAAACAGAACCTACAACCTTCCAAAGGTTGCAGGTTCGGTCCCTGCCAGCAGCACATTGTCTTTTGATTCACCTTACTTTTTTCGTGTTTATATCCTAATTACGCACAAATAATTTCCTCTTCACTTTCCTTTGCCTTATTGTTTGTTACTTCTTACTGGTATTGTGTCTGACAAAGAAAAAAATCCCATGAGCGTGCCATGCATCCCATGAGTGTGCCAAAGCATTCTTAATTATGAGAAAGTGGTGAGCCCCAAGTTTTCAAAAACGGAACTGTTTTGAATGAAAGATTACTCGAAGTTCAAAATTCTTTCTGAGTGTTTCACGTGCTCAGTCGAGTGGAATCTTAAAGCTGGTGAGGTTTCTTTGGATGTGGAAAGATGATGAGGGGTGTCGGCGCACAACAGAGCTCACCTTGGCAACACAGCAACCGTCCGACTCCCCGTCACCCTCACAGCAGCTGTAGCGACTCTCCAGGGCTCCCGCAACTGCGAACGAAGAGCCAGTGTCACATGAAAATGTGCTGCACGAAACTGCACCACATGAAACTTCTATCACATCGAAGCACGCCACACGTGAGAATGCTTACTGGCAAAAGGGTCGTTACACATCTGCTACCACACCAGAGTTATACACGCAGAACCAGCCAATACAATGGACCAGCAGTAGTGTCGGCGTAGCAGCGCAAATTGTAGCGTGCCCCCCCACCCCCCCTCCGCCAACAAAAAGTTGTCTTTTCACCCACTTTTTTTCCCTCAATTTTACAATTTCTCTGCTTCACTTACTATCTGAAAACAATGCCTGCTATGCTTTCCTTTGCCTAACTGTCTGTTGACTTCAATGTGTAACACCTAACAAGAGATGGACACTATGACACAGTTTCCCTTCTTTCAGCTGTGCGCTACTTTAGAGCCTTTAGCAAGTTATAAAAATACAGTATGCAAATAAGACACCGTATGAGAGTACGGCATAACTTTCAGGGTCGTAGACCTTTTTCCAGGAAAGGCACCCAAAGAGCACAAACTCTTTTTTCAAAAATTATTGTGGAGATGTCACGCCTCATTGTAGCCTCTCAGCCTATGCTTTGTTAACGAGAATGTGTCCCTTGGAAGACGCACCATCACTGCGATTGGGAGCGGAAAGCACACGAGAAGGAAAGAAGAAGCGCTACTATCGTATTTTTGCGCGTATAACCCTGACCAAAAACCCAAAAATTTCAGTGGCAAAGTGGAGATGCGAATAATACGCGGGGTTTTTCCTATAGTGCTGCTTCACAGCAATGCGAGTTGTGTTGTGAAGCCCCTTAACAGTGTAGCGAAGGCTACGGAGGCGGTTTCCGCAAATTCGTGTTGCTTCGCAAGTAGCACGGCAGCTTGCGGTCGATTTTGGTTTCGCTTGCTTGCATCGTTGAAGCGTTTAGAAAAACATTTGGGGAGAGACAATTCGATTGTTCAGTGTAAAATCTCACTGTCACACCACAAGTATATTTTTTGGACGTTCGCGTCCGCTCAGTGACTCTCCACATGTCCCTACGTCACGGACGCCATGTTTAATTTTGGAATGGGCTTGCCGAAAAGATGGTGCTGTCTAAGAAAGTTCCATAATAAATAAAGTAAGTTCCATAATAAATAAAGCAGTATTTATTTCAGCAAGGCAAATGAGATTTTAGAGTGCCTGTAGAGATATTATCAGTAAATTATAATACTACTTTTTGATGCGGTAGCAGGCATGCATTTCGGTTCTGTTGTTTCCAGGGTGCTGTTACAGTGTACTAGAAGGGGCAGTGCTGTCAAGTTGTCGCCGAGTGTGAGCGCTCTTTACCTCGCTGATACCGCTAGTTCTCCACATCTCAACACGTTCGCCAAGCCTAAGTCGATCTGTTCGGTCACCATGAGTAGTGTACGGCAGCAGGCCTTCACGGCACAGGAAAAGCTTAAGATCATCATTGTCGCCGAGGAATTTGGAAATCGCGAAGTGGGAAGACGGCACGATGTGGACGAGATCTGCGTGCGACTGTGGAGAAAGAAGAAAAAGAGCCTACAAGCTGCGCACCGCAACCGTAGGTCATTTCGTGGCCCCAAGACCGGTGCCTACCCTGAGCTGGAGGCGGAGCTAGTAAGGTTCATCGAAGGTGTGAGAAGCAAAGGTCACGCCGTATCGACCGAAATGGCCCAAGTGGAAGCGCGGCGACTTTCGAGAGAGCTAGGCCTACCTCACGAGTTCTGTGCGAGCCGCAGATGGCTGCACCGCTTTATGAAGCGGCAAGGGCTCTCAATCAGACGGCGGACTACAATATGTCGACGCTTGCCGGCTTCTTATGAGGAGAAGCTGCTCAAGTACCAGAGATATGTAATTGGCCTGCAAAAGCAGCACAATTACATTTTCTCACAAATCGGCAGTGCGGATGAAACTCCTATTTATTTTGAAATGCCGTTGGACACAACGATTGAGAAGACGAGCAGCAGTTCGGTGAGCGTGCTGACCGGCGGGAACACGAAACTGCGCATCACAGTCTTGCTTTTTGCCCCCGCCGACGGCACGCAACTGCGACCGTACGTCATCTGGAAAAGGAAAACTCTACCAAAGGTTCATTTGCCTGCCGGTGTGGTGGTGCGCGCACACAAGAACGCGTGGATGAACAATGACTTGTTCGTAGACTGGATCAAGACAGTATAGAAGAAGAGGCCCGGTGCGATACTCACAAAAAGATCCATGCTTGTTCTTGACTCGTTCCGCGGCCACACAAGTGACAAAGTGAAGGACCGCCTTTCACGCAACGGCACCGACTTAGTTGTTATACCTGGTGAAATGATGTCAATGTTGCAGCCTCTAGATGTGTCGCTTAACAAGCCCTTCAAAGCGCATGACAAGCGCTATTACGCCGAGTGGATGGCCAAAGGCTGCTACGACTTGACGCCGACAGGACGAGTCCGAAGGCCTGATATTGCCCTATTCTCCAAGTGGATTGTCGAGGCATGGAAGGCCATTCCAGGTGAGATGGTGCGAAAAAGTTTCAAGAAATGCTGCATCACAAACAACATGGATGGAACCGAAGATGACCCTGTGCATAATAGAGAGGACTGCGGCTCAAGTGATAGCTCTAGCGAGAGCAGCGACAGTGAGTGAATTGTGACTGGCCTTGCAGACAGCGTATTCTGCTTGCTAAATAAAGGGTTTTCTGTCTACATATGTGCTATGTTGCTTGAGCAGTAGCTTTTGTACAGCCTTTCCTGTATATCAAATGTGTGGGCAATACGCTAGGAATTTTTTTTTTCTTTTTCAGTGAGCTGAAAGTGGGGGTGCCGATTATATGCAGGGGAGGATTATACGCGCAAAAATACGGTATACTGTTTTATCGTACTTGCGTACTGCATTTCTGTAACCTGCCAAACGTTTCTATTAGCTTGACTGCATGTGTCTACTTAAATCTTAGGCAGCAGCAACTATCCATTCAGGTTAGGCAGCTCCTACTTGCACTAACACAATGCAATGCACAGACGCAGCAAGCCAGTTTAGCAGTCAGACTCCTGAAGTGCAACGTAGCCAGAATAAGAACTTCAGGGTCAATGACACTCACTCCGCTTCTTCCAGAGGCGACCCCAGTGGTGGACACACTCTTCTGGGCGCACATAGTCGCCGTCTTCCGTCAGCGAGAAAGTGGCACCGCACCGGCTGCATCGGAGCACCGAGCCTGCGTACAGACAAACATGGGAAGAATTTCAGAAAGGAATGCACTCAACTGCAGGCTATTGGTAACTGCACATGGCAAATGAGTCATCCACTGCAACGAATTATTCGTGAGTGTAAATCAAAGGCCAATGGCATAGGCATGCATCGAGATCAAAAGAGGGGGGAAACAAACCATGGCTTGACAGCCCTTACCCCTTCCTTCCCACCCCAGAATTAATATCTGAAGTATTACGTTCCACAATCATGACTATGAGAGGCATCGTAGGAGAGGGCTGCAGAAATTTTTACCATTTGGTGTTCTATAGCAGGCACCAACATTGCTCAGCACACAAGCCTCCAACATTTCACCTCCATGAAAATGCCCCTCCGTTGGCATACATCACAAAGAACAAGAGATTGCCTACTTGTACAAACTGATACAAAAGAAATTCAAGGTGCGTGTGTGCTGCTTACGAAAAACCACAGCATATGCGTGGAGTCAATGATGATGAGTGGTGCAAAGCGTCTGTTCATCTGTGCTTCTGTCCGTGCGTTCGTCTATCCGTTCGTTCTTGCTTCCATCCGTGCGTGCATCCATTCGTCCGTCCGTCCGTCCGTCCGTCCGTCCGTCTGTCTGTCTGTCTGTCTTTCTTTCTGTCTGTCTGTCCGTGTCTCCGTCTGCCTGTCTGCCTGCCTGCCCGTCCACCCATCTGTCTGTCTGTCACTCACACTAGCACCACCTGCTGAGTGAGTCGTACAACTAGATGGTTATGAACCGGTCACAGACATGCATTAACAAACGCACGGCTTTAGGAGCTTTGCCCCTGATAGGTCACACAGTACCTTGTGCATTTGAATAAAGCCACTAGAAAGTGAAAGCCATAATCTTCTTGGATGTGGCAATGGAAACTATTATTGTTATTTATGAACATAAGGTTATTAAATTTGTCATGCAGATGTAATTTACTATGCTGATATCATAACTGAAATAGGTTTTCAGCTGTCCAATGTAGTTCTTGAGTTACAGCACTTGATAGACTCATTGTCATCCCAAAAAATTAATGAAATAATTGGACACAAGTTAGTAAATATATCTGCATAAGGATATTAACAAGAGCCCATTCTGTGCCATAATGCTATTGGTTTACTTTCTAATATAAAATTAAGCCCACACGAATATCTTTAATGTGTTGGGCATGTTGTCTTACTAACAAGTTTTACAAAAATCCAATTATAAAGATTTGTTTGATGTGCAGACAAATATAGACAGCTTTACAGCACTTACCAATAGTCTCTCAGGACCTAAGCGAAGAAAACGGAAGGGCTATGCTTCATTTGTTGGGAAGTGGCACACAGATGATTTACAACAGCTGCTCAAAAAATTAAAGCTGAGAAGATGGAGCTCAAAGAAAGTGGAGCTAGAAACCAAGAAAATAAAGCTCGAATGCGAGCTGGCTTCATTTTTCATTAGAGAAATGCAGCTTTGTGGCTATCTTGAGCTCTGATCTATCTTCTTTATGATGGTGCCAATATGGTGGCACTGTGCCAAAGGAAAGCAGCAGATTTGCATTTTGTGAAGTCCAATTTTCTTATAGCCGTACACGACAGCCCACCAGTAAAATACTTTCTTTTCGACTTATACTAGTTATTTGGGTCCAATGTTTCACCAGGATGTAAAACATGATTATAGGATTGCAGAAAAAAAAATAAATTGAAGAATTTAACATACTTACCAAATTTACCATGTAAAGCTCAATTTAAAACATTCACTGTACGCAAAAAAATCTCCGCATCATTGCCTAGAAATAACCAAGTCACAGATACGCAACACCTGGGTTTAACCTCGTCTAGCCATGCATGTGCCAAAGAGCGGTCGCCACCAAGCCACGCCCACCAGCTATCCAAGCAGCCACGCCGAGTTTGCAGAGTGTGGTGAGGGTCAAGTGGAAGGGACAAAAGGCCTGCGCTTCTACAGGGAGTGCCACAGCCAGGTGTGCTTGTTAGTTTTCTGGCAGCAGTGTGTGGACACTCTGGCAAGGTCTGTGACAGGCAGTGGTTCAAGTATTCTGTCTGTGAAAAGGCCATGTGAAAGAAACAGCCACTAAGAAGGAAAACGGTTTTTCTGTTATTCATTGAATTGCCCTTTTGCAGTTCCAAAATCACCGCGCTCGCTGTGAGAAGGCGCCTGGTAGGCTAGAAGATGCTCAAAAAGAAAAAATCGGCAGTGACAACTTGAACTAAACACTGCGACATTATAAATTTTGACGGTGTTCACTAAGGCCTATACGTTGCTCCTAAGTAAAATTGGAGCACAATGTCTGCTAATGGGGCCACAGACATAACGTATTAAGTTTCAGCAAAATTTCATGTCAGCGAAATACGACAAATACACTTCACAATTTGTGACGTCACTGCGTGGATTTCAGCACGAAATTTTAAAATGGTACTTTTGCCTTGATTTTCTTCTCTAATATTTAAGTTATGATGGTAATACTAACAACATTAAAGTTCTCAGCTTATACTTTATCGATCTAAACCAATACATTCTTTCACTTTAGCGTCCCCTCAGATCAGCGAGCTACGCTGTTTCTTAATATTTACACACCTAGCGTAAACATTATTCTCTTCCTCCTGTGTCGACTGCCCCTTTGACTCAGAGAGACGTTGTCGTGCAGTCAGTGACATCAGGCTGTAGAATTTTCCTGACCCGTGACATCGTAATGATATCAGCGTAATGCCAATCGTGTAGTGTCACCCTAAAAGTTTTTGTTTCACGTGTTCGAAATAAAGAAGCAAGAAAGGGTACTGGCTCGCTCAGTTGTTCTGCTACCTTCGACGTAGCCAGACGTGCAGGTCCAGGTCTCCTCTTCGTTTTCCACACTTACTCGGCACTTGATGAGGCATGTAAGGCCTTACCATGAAGGCTCTTTAACTGAGTTAACAAACACGAACTAAAGAACAGAAAAGACAGGACATGGCTTCTGCCTAAATAAAATTAATGTCAAATATTAGCTCCCCTGCCCCTCAAATTATGAGAGGGTCCCTTGGCCCCTCCAGTGTTCACACCCATAGCGAATGATCACACTGTCGTAAAACATCATTCCAGAGCCTAATTTCATATACTGCCAATAAAGTGAGCCCCCTGTAAGACTTTACATTCTAAATGAGAGCAGATACAACCCAAAAGGATTATGCAAGTACAATTCCTGATACGAAAAGTGGGCATTTTTAAAGATAAGAATGGAGCTTCAAGGGAATATTTTGTTGGCCATCTTCAGAATAGTATTCGGCATGTACAATTAAACCTCGGTATAAATAAATTCCCAGAAAAATTCGTTATAAATAGGATTTCATTATATGCAGGTTCGGTACGAAAATTGAGAAAATAAAAGTGCAAATTAAACAAAAGGGGGGCTAAAGGCAGAGCTAACCCAAAACACTTATTTTACACTAAGAAACTTCATTATTATCGTGATAACCATTATACGGACACTATCGGCGGGTTTTCGCCGTTGCCGCCATGTTCCGTAACAAGTGCAAATTAATAACATGCCCCGCGCACCTTAACTTTCCCGAGCGGGTAAAAGCCCGAGAGCGCTGCTGAAGCAGAGATAAACTGAGTCGGCCCATCCCTATCGCCTGGAAAGTGCATAACATCTCCCGCGTGTTAAACTGCAGTTGAATATTCATACAGAAAGTAAACCACCCGTCTTGAACGAGCATGAAACAAGCTGGGGAGGGGGAAAAGAGGAATCGCTTGAGCAGCAATAATGAATGAGTTCAAGGGCATTCTTGATCGCTAGAGCGCTTGCTATCTCGGCGAGTATCAGTGCTGTTTCAACGCGAAGGGTCTGTGAAAAGAGCACTTCTCCTAGGAGCGGCCGTATTTGCTCACACTAGCATTTCGTAGGAGTTCCGCGATATCGGATCCAAAAGAGTTAAGTTGGCTGCAAGCCTTATAACATTACAATTTTTCACTATCGCATTCACTGCAATGCGTTTAACGCACCGTCATGTTGTCAGAACTAATCGACTAATCGTGAAAGCTACCAGCCGGCGAACTCGCGGTGCGGCGCAAAACGAAAGCGCGTTACGAGTCTACCTCCGAAGATCCGTCATCACCCTGGTCTCGGAGAGTTTCCATCAGCGCCTAATCTGACGTGCCCTAGATGATGAAGACACAATTGTCGAAAATTTTAAAGAAATGTCAGAGTTTCACCACAAGGGCAAAGCAATGAATGCGATAGCAAAAATTCTTGGAATGTAGCGCTGAGAACAGCAAGCAGATCGAAACGGACAGCGCGCTGCTCACGCACAAATGACGCAAGAAAAGAACATACACAGGACGAGATGAAACTAACAACATTTAGTGCTCGACGCTTAACATGCTGTTTAAACAAAAACGAGGCATGAAACGAAATCATAGGTACAGATATGAGTGCGAACTAACAAGTGAACCAGTTGTTACTTCGGTGAGTTTAAAAAGCGGACTCTTTTCGCAAACGGCACCTGTCCAGCGAGCGAAGTGATCCTTGTGCGCCCGGCAACTAAACTCAATCGTTCGCCGGTCAAAGTCGAAGGCATGTGATTCTCCCGACCAAAGGATAAGTGCACGCGCACAAGCACCTAACCATCCCCCCATTCGCAGGGAAAGTACACGTGAGAGATAAGCACACGTTGGCGCATTGTGACAATCTGGGTGCCAAGCTCGGGCGGCTTTTTTTTTTTCTTTTTTTCCCTTTCTTGAGTTTTCATAAATATAGATACGTGAATGATGGCGGTGGAGGCAAAATACCAGCCGAGACTGTCCATATACATAATTGCTATGGCAACAAAAAAAAAAGCAAAGCTGAACCTTGTCGGGGGACACACCATGCGCACGCAGTGAAGCTATGTGCGCGCGCACGGCGTCGCAAACGAAAAGCGAATGACATGGACACAGACAGGCATACCACGGAAAACTAACCGGTAAAGTGCCCTCCATATGCAGTGCGGCCCCATATATGTGAGGAACTAAAAGCATGGCACTGCCAATGAGCAAAAGTAGTTTTTTTGTGTTGGTTAGAAGTGGGGGGGCACACCCGCGCATGAGAGCGTGGCGGCGAAAACAGCGACAAAGCTGGCTCGCGGGACGCAGGCCGGTCTGCCTGCCGGACGCAGCCCGCGTGCCCGCCGCAGCCACTTCGCGCTTTGTTGGCGGCAGGGCAGTCACGGAAGGTGCATGCTCGTACCAAAGTGCCAAAATGCGGAGCGAAATTCCTCGATTGTCCGTGGAGAAAATTCGTTATATCTAGGTTGTCTCCCACAGTTATTTTGTTACATAGAGGTCGCAAATACATGTGCTTCTATGAAGCGACCGCAGGGAATTGAAAAACTTAGTTATATCGAGGAATTCGTTATATGGAGGTTCGTTATAAGCAGGTTTAACTGTAATGATAACAATTCGCTTTTCTTTTTTTTTTTTCAGCTGCACATAGCTGAACCCATTTGACTCAGTAATATTTACATGCTAAAATATAGATCAACGGCCTATAATCAGCGCTCATCTAGTATGTGCAACCAAACACAGGGCTTGCTCTGCCATAGAGCAACATTTATTATCATACTGAACTTCTCAGAGGGATAATGAACGAGACGTAGCTGAAAATCACTCTGAACAGCATGAGCAAAGAGAGAAGGATGCATGCAGCCACAGTTGCCAACTCACCATTTGATTTTGAGTACTGACGGCCATCAGTTCCGGCGAACACTGCACGCCCTGGCTCCGCTGGATGCGGTCGCGGGTAGTTGTACTCGGCAAGCTGCTCTGGGGTCATCCGGTACACCTCCAACAGCTCGTAGAAACGTTTCTCTGCATTCAACCCCCGAGTGCAAGTAGCCATCTGTAGCTACATCACCGTAGTGCCCTCACTAGCATCGCGAAAGTGCCTTGAAATACTGTCCCCAAAGTGCTCGAGTGGCCTAACCAAAAAGCTCTTTAGCAGCTACACAGAAATTCCTTGAGTAGCATCGCCAAAGTACCCTCTGGTAACTTAACCAAAAAGCTCTTCAGTATCATCACAGAACTGTCCTTTGACATCATCAACTAAGTGCCATTAAGAGGTTTAGGCAAAATCCCATTTTGTAGCATCCCTTAAGTGCCTTTAGTAGCTTTGCCGACGTTAAACTTAGTACATTGCCAATGTGCCTTTATTAGTGTCAGCGAAGTATCCACTGAAGTGCCTGTTAGTAGCATCACCGAAAAGTCACTTTGGTTGCAAAGCGTCCATTAGTCAACTTTACGCAGAGTTGCCAACCTAAAAATGCTATAGAAATAAAAAAATACGAAAAAAAATGTCAAGGAACAGCAATTGCTCCAAAACAAAACACACTGAAATTTCGGACTTACTTGCAAGAAGATGATGCACAAAAAGGAATGATAAGCTGCATCTGACGCTTTGGGGAGGGAACTACCAGTGTTTGTTGATGAAGCATTTTATTAACAGTACTCCACCTTTCAGGTGTAACGATCGATTGCATGGTGTTGTTTCTCTACTGCAGAGACTGGAGGAGGTGCATGACATAAATAATAGGCTGTTCCATAAAAACTGGCTCAAGAAAGCCAGTTGAAAAACAACTTGTCACCTTTTGGAATCAGTTTTATGCTGCTATTTAGTAAAAAAAAAACTTAAAATGTCAGAAAATTTTAGCGTCAGCATAGTAATCATAAACAGGCCCAAATATTAGGAATGTTCAAATCACAGTAGACTCTCATTAAGTGAAACTTGAAGGGACAAAAAAATATGTTCCATTTAACAAAAAGTAGCATTTTTTGAGAGACGAAGGGTCCAAAGTACCATATTTACTTGCGTTACGAACCCACTTTTTTTTTTTTTTTTTTTCAGAAGTGTTGTCGCCAATTTGGGGATAGGGTTCATCATGCAGGAGAAAAAAGTCACAGGAGTTATAACAGCAAAAATTTTGCATGACTACTTTGCTCGTCTTGGGCTGCAAAATGCGTGACGAATCTTTTTGTAGCCCGAAGCTCTCGCTTTCTTTCATAAAGAACGTGCACGGATCGATGCCAAAGTGTCGTCCAGCCGCTCAGTTCCCATGCTCCAGTGCATGTTCGACCAACTTCCATGAAGCTGACCATGCGTTTTGTCTGCTCGCGATGGGATATGTTATAGCACGACTCTACGGGTAACACAGCGTGCCAGCTTTTCAAAAAAAATGACGAAGTGACCGGTAAGTTTAAAACCAGCTGTGTAGCTAGCATATCAGCCACACACGCCCTGCGCAGCAGGTGTCCTCAACTAAGCTCACTTCGACAAACCCAACAACAAAAATGCAGTGCCAGATGCTGGCGCACAAACGTCGCAGGCTACTTGCTGTCAAGCGATGAGCACTTTGCATGGCTTCCGAGTTGACGGGCACGTGGCGAGTTTTTACGTTGCATGCCCGCCATCTCAGAGGCCATGCATTTGTTTTGTTGCACTGTTCTCAGGCCGCCGTGCTTGATTGGCACTGTAAGATTTCTCCTGCATTCGACAGATGGCACTTTGCCGCGAAAGACCCGACTTTTAAACTTTGATTGATGTAAATCGCGTTCACGATGCTCACAACTATTTAGCATGGTTGCAAAACTATGCTTTGACTTTTAGTGCATCATTATTTTGTGATATAATGGCTTGATTTATTGTTGTTTCGATCATCAACAGCACTGGTTGTCACACCGAAATAAAATAAACAGATACATTTAAAAAACACTTTTTTAAATTTTTTTCCAATGAGGAAAGTGGGGGGGTGGTACATAAGCGAAACCAATCATATCAGAGGCAGTTGCTCCATTTAGGCAGCAGTCCCACTTAAAAATTTCCCTTTACTGAGAGTCTGCTGCAACATGTTAGAAGCCACTGGGTACACTGTTACTCCAAACGACGACTTCATAGGGGAGGCTATACGAAGTGGCCTGCTCACCCGTCATTTCCGGAGGTGGCTTGCGATAGCGGTTCTTCTCGATGCTGAAGCTTGTGCGTGCCGCGCGGGCACCCTGCAGCACCATTTCGTGCGAGACCACCCGGTTGGTGGGCTGGACGGGCGCTGCCGCGGGAGCAGAGGTGCCGGCACCAGAGGAGCCAGAGCCAGCAGAGGACGCGCCCCCGTCTTGGGCCGACTCTCGGCGCAGTCGCTTGAGCGTGTTCACGGCCACATTCAGGTAGACGGTCTTGCCTGAGCTCCGCTCGTAGGTCTGCTTCTCCTCGGACAACGCCTGCAATAGGAACCACGCGTTACATGTACATGCAGCACGGTATCACAGAAATAATAATATCTGGGGCTTCACATCTCACAACACAATTGTGAGGGACATCGTATAAGAGGGCTCCAGAAATCTCGTCGTGCTAATGTCCCTTAGCATGCACTGATGTCCTGGAATACAGGCCTTTTGCATTTCACCTCCATTGAAATGCAACCACCACACTCGGCACTGAACCAGCAACTTTCAGGTCAGCAGCCAAGCTCCACTGATGGCCGAAAATGCAGCCAGGTCAACGGGCTCGACTACTTTTGGCGTAGGTGGAACAGCTAGCCCAGTTGCCATCATGCAAGAAATGAAACTACGCTTGTGCGATGGCACCAGTGGTGCTGCAGTGGGAGAGAGGTTACACAGGGTCATGATGAATGCAGCTCATCCTCTTTGGGGTCTTCGCGAGCTAGCTGACAACTAGCAGGAGTTCCATCAAACGATTCCATGGCTCGGTCCCACACACCCCTGCAGTGAGTCGAATGCCGGCAATGCTGCTTTGTGGTACATTGGGTGAGTTATGTTGTTGTGAGTGTTATATCTGCATACAAGGACATTATTTGTCACGTTACTGTAGTTATTTGATTTGTAAGACTCAGCCAATGGGCGCACCAGTGTGTAAAAGGAACTAATAAATGTATGTCTTCATTACCCGATGATGTGTACTGTATCTGTATGTCCCACGAGTGACCCACTCTTCTTTGCCCCACATTTATGGCAGAGAAAGAAAAGTACAGAAAAGCAAACTACCGTATTTTCTCATGCACTACCCACTGAAAGAATACGGAAAACTTGAAGCAAAGGTCAGGGTGCAGGTTTCATGTGGATTTCAGTGAGGAAGGTGGCTTAACGACAGTGCTTCACAGTAATGCACACAGATGGCTCACGTTTTATCGAACAGTATTCGCGCCTTCCTTTACAGTGAATAAAACGTGATGCAATGTGGCTATAGACACAGTTCGATGGCTACTAAATTGCAATGCACAATGAAAAAGCATCTGTGAAAATGGCACAGGAGATGGCAAACCTTTTGGATGGCTTCGTCTTCGGTGCTGCAGCACTTGGCACACTCGTCCAGGAAAAGGTTGAGGTAGCGCTGGCGCACAGCCGTCGGAACTCGGCTGCCATACTCGGCCGGGATGGTGGGACGCTTGGACAGGACCTGCGCAATCCACGTAGACTGTTGTCTTAACATCAAAGTGACATTTCATCTGTGTAACCCTTACTGTTGAACGATTAGTCCAAACACTTCAAGTACTAGAAAATATAGTGACAGGAGCCACAGTACCCCATATCATTTGCTACAAGTGTTTCCGCAAAGTTGTCTTGTGCCACGGATTTGCTCTTGAAAAACTTGTTTAATTTCTTGATCTATTTTCATGAAACGTCTTGAGTCTATGTATATTTGTACGGTAATTTAAAATATGCAGACATTTTTGTAGTATAAGGTGTAGCTGTTAAAATAGCAAATATTACACAGTACACAGTCCTGATAGCAGATAATAAATTTTGACATGCTGATTTGCTTTGTAATGCACTCAGTTTTGATGAGAGTCTTGCTCCCCATAAGGCACATGAGATATTTCTCATTTAATAAACCATGCATTATACAGTGTAGACCATTTAAACCATAACTGATTACAGTGTAGGACCTGCTATAATGCAGTTTTTTCTGACCCCCATTTGCCCTCCCACAGGCCTCCATGTACACTCATACCTGAATATAACAAATGTGGATATAACAAAATATCAGGTATAACAAAGTAAATAAGAAAAAGTCTTGCAACAGATACATTCTAATTAATATTCTTTATAATAAATTTTCAGATTTAATGAAATTAATTTTCTTGTAAGACACAACTTTGTTTAATGAGGTTTGAGAGTGTACGCATACCGCTTACTGTGCGGTCCCCCAAGATAAAAGACCGGTTATTATGTGGCTGCCAGAACATCCTCAAAGAAGCGAGCGTTCTTCTCAGCGCACGCGTGCCAGCTGGGCAGGAAGCAACAACAGCATTACGAGGGAGGGGATGTAGAACGAGATGTGAGGGGGCAAAGAAGAAAGAAGAGGGGGTGATGATGGGGGTGGGGGTGCAGCAGTTCTACACAGGTGCGGGGGGCAAAGAGGGGGAGTAGTTGCATAGGTGACAGGGAAGCCTTTGCCTCCTTTGCCGCTCTTGCTTTGGCCACTTTTCATGCACGCCTCGCCATAAGCGAGCGTCCGTATCCACTGCTATTTTTCTGTTCGATTAACAGTCGGGAAAATAGCTGCATCATCGTAGAGTGCAGATTTCGTGCACGCCAGTTCGATTCCCGCACTCATAACACTGCTTTGAAACGTGATCGAGCTTTGGCCTTTGACCACCAACAGTCGGGCTGACAAACTAGGAAGACCTTTTTCAGAACAGTTGCAGCGGCTGTTCTCCCGACTGCAAACAAAACTTCGTTTCCCGCGTGCTGGCCTCGGTTTAGCTTGTGAGTGCGATCTCTTCTACGTCTGATCTCCGTGTTTCTTTAGCAAGTGTCTCATAACAGCTTGCTTACGACACTGCAACCCAAACCTAGGCCTAACAAATGCTAGCTGCCTTGTCAGTAGTGGCCTACAAATACCAAAGGTGCTGTTTGATGTTGAGTTCACACATTTTGCACTTGTTACATTTAAAACAAGTGGAACAAGTGGTTCCGGTCTTTGACATCTTCTCCGGCTCAGTTTGACTACGCCTAACTCATCAATGGCGTTGCGACTGTGGTGTGGGCCGCATCTGCTCTGGTTCGAAGTGGAAGAGCTGTATGTCCACCAGGAACTGTGGTCAAAGGTTGCGGCAAGTCCGGGCAGCCTCACTTGAGTCTTATGAGATCAACAGCCACTTCCTGGGTCTCTTCGCCGACAGCCTTCAGAACCGGGCGGCACTACTGCTTCCCTCGCTGTAGCGACGCTGACCTTCCTGATCTTTCCAGTTCGAAGCCCCAATGCACAGTGCCAGCATGTTTCTCGTGAATTTTCATTACGACTCAGGTCACGTGCCACGAGCCTTCTAGCACAAACTCGTACATGAATGTGGCGTGTATGTGCACCATCGCGGATCTCGCGCACTGACACCGCATTCCAGCGCCCGGCACGTGACTCGTGCCCTTTTGCTCATGACACCCTAAATGCAGTCTATTTTGACCCACATAATTCTTGCAGCACGTTAATGAGAGCTTCCACACGGCTGCATAAGTAGCGAACAAGTGTCTAAGTTGCATGAAAAGATGGAGAAGAAAAGAAGGAAGGGGCTTAGGAGAAGGAAAGGTTGGCATGGCAAACGGAGGATCAATGTTGCACAGTAAGAGAGAAATAAAAAGGGACATCTCTTTTCTGAGCAAAGACAGAGCAGTAGATGCATCAGAACTACTTTAGATACAAGTAAACTTAAAATGTGGTGCTGGGCTTTTTCTCCTTTGGGCAGTAGCGCAAGTGCCCTCGAAGGGTGAGTACGAGTGTGGAACCGAGAAAAGACGCACTCACCAGGGCTGGGACGTGGGCCACCCTGGGCTGTCCCTTGGGCTGGGAGGCCACCACGTGAGCTGCAGTGCGCGTCCCCTGAGGCAGCTGGGCTAAAGCAGAGCGGCGCGCCGCCGCCAGCAGCGGCGCATTCACCACCGGTGCCACTCGGCCCTGAAACACAGGCATTGATTATACAGAACGTACTGACAGAGCACACCACTGAACAAGCAGCCATTTATCACTGAATGCTGGAATTATTACAACTAACACCTAAGACGCAGAAGGCCCACTTTAAATGAAACAATCCAATGCTCCCTAAAGAGGAGCAACCTTCTTTTGTTTTACACTGCCCTGTGCACCATTTTCTCATTGAAGGAGCACCGTTTTCCAATATCCCTGTTTGGAAGAGGTACGAACGAATGTACTCAATCACCCTCATGCACTTGTCACATTAGCGCACTTTATGGTTACTAATGGCTTGAAGCGTGTGATTAATGCCCTCCTCCTCCTCCTGTGCCATCAGTGACCTTCGGTTTTTCCTTTCCCTAACACAGTAAAAGCTCGTTGATTGACCTGTAAAGGGGCTAAAAACTGTTCAATTTAAGTAGAGTTAGAATAAGTGAGCGGCTGTCAGAATAAACAGACACCGCGATACACTGCACGGGCAAAATCCAAAGAAGCTACCTCGGGGCTCATTATCACAAACACACCACTACTTAAAAATTTGTAGCAGATGATTTCTTAAATTAAATTCATGGAGCTCTAACAGCGAACAGAATTAATTGATCAGTCAGTGACAACCCAAACACAAGCACTGACGAGCATTCATGTAAGCAGTGAGCCTTCGTGGCGAAATAAATGATGTTAATTGTTTTACAAAACAGTTATTTATATGGCAGAGTTAATGCAATCAAAATCAAAGTAATAATTAATTTGCATTTGCTTGCATTTCTTCATTCGTGACTCCAACTAGCATAGTTTGCAGCTTGTACAAGGGTTCCGGTGCAGCATCCAAATTATTATCTGCTGAAAAATGCTGCTGTTTTTTTCTTATGTGATTCTTAAATGGAAAAGAAGATAAAAGTGAGCCCCGTAACTGTCTGCATCAGCGTGCGACACCTCAACAGTAGCTCACGAGGGATGAGGGTAAGGAGGGATTCAAAGGATAGAATTAAGAGATTTACATAGAGAGAAGAAGGAGAGAGTGAGGCACAGGGACAGCGACACCGAAAAGCAAGGAGAAGGTAGAAAAGATGGACACGGTCGCAGGTGTCCAAGGACGGGGCACTACTCAGCGAGAGCTCTTGTCAGCAGCAGGAGATGGCGTAGGGCGAGCTAGTCGGCCAGAGCTGTGCTGTCATTGGAGATCACGGGAGTACAACTGGTCGACACGAAATCGAGCGAGTGAGTTCCCTATTTTACTGTTTTGTTTGTATAGCAAATTTGGTTTGGCTTGGTTTTGCGACACATTGTTATCCCTCTGGGTCGACTTCTGCAAAGAGCAATAAAAACGAGGGACTCTCTGTATGAATTATCCGCATCGGACACTGACTCATTTCAACTATCCGAAGTATTCCCCCATGGAAATACACAGGGCTGCCCCATGACCACGGTGGAAGTTTGAATTAACTGGAAGTTTAAATTAACGAGCTTTTACTGTTAAACAATTGATCAGTCCTTACAGGTTCACCTGTATGCCCTATGAATTATTTCAACACCACCTCAAGCATCACATCATGCTACAGAGCAAACCCGGGTGAAAAAGTACTAAATTCATCTTTGATCCTTATCAATAAAGGAATAGAACAAGCTACCCACCCAAATCGTTGCGGTGACACCGACTAGCTTATTACGACCAGCATTGCTAGCTTATCTTGAATCCTGCCATCCTCAGTAACAAATGTTTCTCTACCAAACTTAATTGTATCACCTGTTTTATTTGTTCATTTATTTCAGACATGCCGCCAGTCCCAATGAAGATTTTTGCAGGAAGGGCATACATAGTATAGATATATACTATGTATGCTCTCCTCTCTGTAATGCCCTTGGCCCTGAGAGTAAATAAATAAATATACAAAAGTCAACATTGTTTTTGCTTTGCTCATCGAGCCCTTTTGTTTAAAAATTTACATTCTTTCTATTATCTCACAATTTGTGGTACCAAAGTTTCGTTTAAACTGCCTACAGTGGTTGTGTAAATTCTCCTACTTTATGTGCCCTAACATGATGCCCCTAGGGAACATGAATGAAGAAATAAAGTATGCCCATGTGCACGTGCAACGTAAGTGCCTACATCTTGTGCATGAACACTGCATATGTAAAACGATACAAAAGGAGGGGGAAAAGGTGAACACTGATTATCAACTGAAATTTCATTGAAGAAACAACATATAAGCAAAAACCTTCTAGGAACTACTCATGCGCACACACGGTGGTGTGTCAAGAACAAGATGAAATACAGTGCAGTCCACTTATAACGATACCACATATAACGATATATCGGTTATAACGATGGGTCGACTTAACAGTCTCATTTTATGCATTGGGGCTATGGGGAAAAAAACCATATATAACGATATGTTATCCACCGCATATCGGATACAACGATGAAAAGTTTGCCGTGGACGGCATGTTTCATTCAGAATAATCGTAACATTTAGATTGATAAGTTCCTCTGAATAGAACTATGCTGAGACAAGACGAAAAGTTAGCGTAGGCGAGTCCCAGCCGTTCAAAAAGCCAAGGAGAGCATCGCGAGTTGGCGCGACGCGCTACAGATGGCGCCAGCTGTGTCACGTTTTGCGCCTCGCCGCGCGTCGACCGCGGAGAGGCTGAGAGAATTTTAAAAAAAAATGAGAAAAGCAAAGCGCCGCGCTCCGCGGCTCCCCGGCTCCCCGGCTCCCCGGCCGGCAAGCTACCAACACCACCTAAATGAGTTCAGGCCTCTTCCAACACCACCTAGATAAGTTCAGGCAGGCCTCTTCACTGCCGCCGTGACGTCACGCACCTGGCCCGTCGACGCGCGCGCGCGCGAGCCGCTGCGGCGCGGACGCTTCCCGCGCGGCGGCCACTACAGATGAGTAAAACATCAATTTCTGCATTGCCGCGATATAGGCATAGAATATAAAATTTCTGAACGAACGTTATTTCACATATAGATGAAATAGTGCTGTTCTGCTCCATCTTGGCGGACGTAACTGCTTCAGATTGCACTTAAAAGAAACGTACACAAGTCCCGGGCACCTGGCAAAATATTTATTACAATGTAAGTACCATGTATCACAAGGAACATACGAACTTCCAGCTTTTAGCAGTCATATTGACATCTATGACTACATTGTGCAACACAAAAACCGAAACTGACAAGAATAAGCAAAAAAACAAGGCGCTAGATTATTCGTTATAATGTTTCAAAATTTATCACAGTGAAAAACTTTTAGCATCTGGTACAGTCATATTCACAACCATAATCACATTATGGGGCAAACAGAAAAACACAACTGCTCTTAGAACGAAAGAAACTAGCTACTGGAGTATTTATTACAATGTATAAAGTGTATCACAAGGAACAAACATTTAGCATTTGGAACAGTCATATTTAAAGCCATATTCACATTGTGGGACAAAAAGATAATACGAACCGGCCAGCTTAAAAAAAACTAGCCATTAGTAAAGCTTGCTTCATATTTTAGCGAAGGGGCCACTAGCAAAGTTTACTGTAGCGTTAGCAACTTGCTTTGCTTTGTACAGGCTTTTTCTTTCATCACACTGTCATTCCTGCAAGCGACATAGTTTTTTAGAAGCGTGTTGACAGCTGGTTTTAGAATGTTCTTGAGTACGGTATCTGGATGGTGGCCACTTGCACACATGTCCAACTCCTCGCCGTCGCTTAGTAGGAACTGCATGATGCTCAAGAGGACCATCCTTTCGTTGGCTTCTGCATGAAACCGCTGCTCCTGTTCCTTACTGACAAGGTGCTCTAATACTATCTTAGTGCCAAGAACAACATTAACAACAAAAGGCTGCAGAAACTTCAAGCCGCCTCTGCTCATGTTGTCAATGAGTACGTGCTCATTTTCTGCAGTTCTCGGTCAGTGATCATGAGCTGTGACTGACAATCCTCACATGGCTGACATTTATATGCAGCATGCGCACAATAGCCTGCAATGTATGCCAACGCAGGCACGTCAGTTTGTGATGCCTTCAGGTCACTTTGGGTGAGTTTGATGGCATACTTTGCTATTAGCATCTCGGCATCAAGCTCCTGTTCCTTAGGTGCCAATGACAGTGGCATGTCTTCCAGCTTTAAAATGTCCTGCAAGCGAATCTTTGTCTCCGCTTCGAATACGTCAGTGATTGACACATTGTAGTGAGATCCACACATTTGGCCGTACTTCCCGAACCTGGCCTCAAGGCAATCTGTTTGAAACTTCCCCAAAAGGACGTACCTAAAGCCCAGCTCATCAAGGCAATACCGTGACAGCTCAATCAATGAATACGTGCTTAGCCTGAGAGCAAAGTGGGTCTCCTTTTTCAAACCTCCAGCCGTGGTTCCCCTCCGGCTCCACCTGTCAAGCCAGGTAATGAACTGGTCAAGGTACTGAACTTGCAAACAAGACATATTCTTCACAGGCTGCTGATAAACATCACGTAGTCTGTGCCGCTTTTCTGGAGTCTTAACATTTACAATGCTCCACCACCTGACAATCAAATCAATAAAGGTGGCCGTTTCCTGCAGTGCAGCCAAATGCAATTTCTGCGCTTCAAGAGACAAAGCTGGTGACACAAAGCTGTTAAAAACTTTCAACACCAATTTCACATTTTGACGCTCTAGGTGGCTTGGATAAAGTGCTTTATAGCTCAGACCATAGGCAATCTTTGCAAGCTTGCTTTGTTCACTCTGGTACAGCTTCCTCAAAAAAGTAAACGAAGCTTTTTGGTCCTCACCACTTCCACAGCTTTCAAAAGGAGGATACAAAAACGACTTGTCATCATCCTTCTGATTGAGCCAATTATTGCGTATACACTTGAGCAAGTGAACAGTGTCCACAACATGAAGCAATGGCTGCTGCGGGTTGGCAGGATGAGGAAAAACAATCCCTGGCTCATTTTGCTCGCTAAACAGAGACATCATTTTCCTGTTTATGGCATTGTTGTCTGTTACGACCGCAACAACATGCAGACCAGCACTTTCAAGCCTCATGATTAGTGTCTTTAGAACATCATGCAGCTCCGTTGCTGTGATACGAGTTACCGGAAGGATATGAGCAACATCTTTATAAGATGAAAGCAAAGACTGTACCATGAACACGTGCGCTGTCTTTGCTGGTTCCGCACAATGCGCAGCAAACCCTGTTAGGCAGCCACCTTTATATTCAAAATACTGTTGCAGGTGTATTTCATCAAGCATGACAGTCACATTTTTTTCATGAGGCTTCAGAATGGTTGCTCTGCGCTTAATGTACCTCAGAAAACCTTCTTCGCACTGCTCTTTCGATGGGCTCACATCATGTGCAGCACAAACTCGCTTGATGGTAGTGTCATGCGGCAAGACAAGCTTGTTGCTGTGGCGAAAAACTTGTAAGCATGTGGAGAAATTGTGTGCAATATACTGCTAAAAACTAAAAGCTCTGCAGAATACCGCACGCCATTACTCTTCTTTGTCAGCAGCTTGCACTGCTCCTTCAGGAAGATTAGTACGTCAGCCCTCTCATCATCATGCAGCTCATCATCACAAATGTCATCCAGCAAGGATGAAACAAGCCTAAGCACTCCCCCCACCTTGTCCTCCTGTTGACGGGCCTTCTTTTCACAATATCGCTCCACGCTGTCTAGAAGGTTGTCCAGCACAGGGACATCACGGACTTCGTCAGGAATGCACACATCATCCGACACCAACGGAGCGCACTTAAAATACACGGAAACGGACAGATCCTTTGTAACCACCACAGATACAAGCATCTCCGGAGCTTGCAACGCCGGTTCGATGTGGGCGACGATGAGGCACGTCTCGCAGGCTGTTGTACACCAAAACTTCTTATTTGAACGCTCGTTAACTCGAGAAATCAGTTCACCCAGATTACAAACCTTGTACTGTTTTTCTTCTTTTTCAAACGCTGCTTGGGACTCGTGTATGGCTTTCTGGAGTAGCTCATTTTCAGTCCGCTTCCTTTTCAGTTCAGGCTCTTCTCGCGACGTGCGGGAATCCGAGATATACGAAGGGCAGTCTGGAAAAATGGCTGGGAAGGCGTCTGGAGTCAGCCGTGTCAACTTCATAGGAGCTTCAATGGTTCGTCCATCGCAGTCCGTATACGTTGACGTTGTGCGCAGGTGTTCCGACTTGAAGTGACGCTCGCAAACCTGCGCGTGACCGGAACAAAAAAAACACCAATTAGAATCTCCTGGGATAATTACGAGAAATCTCGTTAATTCTGAAGGGGTACGCTCGATGCAGCTTACCTTGAGGTCCTTCAACAGCCTCACGTCGACGTCGCTCTGTCGCACAGCCCGCTGCCATTCCGCTCTTCGCTTAGCGTCTCTCGGAAAAGAAAACAAGCGGACTTTCGGACCATTGTCATAGTTCCCTCGACAGTTGGGTACACAACACCGCCCCATGTCTCAGGATACATTCGTCAACAAAATAAATTCGGCGGAAGCGGTAACTGCAACACGGAACAGCGCGCACGGCGTGGCCGCGTGGTCTCGTTCAACGAAAGAGTGAAATAATTGTCACGGCTGCCGCCACCTGTCGGAGACTCGGACAACTTACGGCTCTGCCGCAAAGCTACGGGCTACCACGGTGCTCGCTCTCTCGAGAGAGGTCGCCCTCCTCCTTGCCTGTCAACATGCCCGGACACGCCGAAACGCTGCTGGTACGGCGTGAGCTAGGTGGTGATGGCGTGAGAGGCTCGGGGAAAGTTGAATGACGTCACACGAAGGCGCGCCGGAGTAAAGAGGCCTGAACTCATTTAGGTGGTGTTGCCTCTTCACTCCGGCGCGCCTTCGTGTGACGTCATTCAACTTTGCCCGAGCCTCTCACGCCAACACCACCTAGCTCACGCCGTACGAGCAGCGTTTCGGCGTGTCCGGGCATGTTGACAGGCAAGGAGGAGGGCGACCTCTCTCGAGAGAGCGAGCACCGTGGTAGCCCGTAGCTTTGCGGCAGAGCCGTAAGTTGTCCGAGTCTCCGACAGGTGGCGGCAGCCGGGACAATTATTTCACTCTGTCGTTGAACGAGACCACGCGGCCACGCCGTGCGCGCTGTTCAGTGTTGCAGTTACCGCTTCCGCCGAATTTATTTTGTTGACGAATGTATCCTGAGACATGGGGCGGTGTTGTGTACCCAACTGTCGAGGGAACTACGACAATGGTCCGAAAGTCCGCTTGTTTTCTTTTCCGAGAGACGCTAAGCGAAGAGCGGAGTGGCAGCGGGCTGTGCGACGGAGCGACGTCGACGTGAGGCTGTTGAAGGACCCCAAGGTAAGCTGCATCGAGCGTACCCCTTCAGAATTAACGAGATTTCTCGTAATTATCCCAGGAGATTCTAATTGGTGTTTTTTTTTTGTTCCGGTCACGCGCAGGTTTGCGAGCGTCACTTCAAGTCGGAACACCTGCGCACAACGTCAACGTATACGGACTGCGAAGGACGAACCATAGAAGCTCCTATGAAGTTGACACGGCTGACTCCAGACGCCTTCCCAGCCATTTTTCCAGACTGCCCTTCGTATATCTCGGATTCGCGCACGTCGCGAGAAGAGCCTGAACTGAAAAGGAAGCGGACTGAAAATGAGCTACTCCAGAAAGCCATACACGAGTCCCAAGCAGCGTTTGAAAAAGAAGAAAAACAGTACAAGGTTTGTAATCTGGGTGAACTGATTTCTCGAGTTAACGAGCGTTCAAATAAGAAGTTTTGGTGTACAACAGCCTGCGAGACGTGCCTCATCGTCGCCCACATCGAACCGGCGTTGCAAGCTCCGGAGATGCTTGTATCTGTGGTGGTTACAAAGGATCTGTCCGTTTCCGTGTATTTTAAGTGCGCTCCGTTGGTGTCGGATGATGTGTGCATTCCTGACGAAGTCCGTGATGTCCGTGTGCTGGACAACCTTCTAGACAGCGTGGAGCGATATTGTGAAAAGAAGGCCCGTCAACAGGAGGACAAGGTGGGGGGAGTGCTTAGGCTTGTTTCATCCTTGCTGGATGACATTTGTGATGATGAGCTGCATGATGATGAGAGGGCTGACGTACTAATCTTCCTGAAGGAGCAGTGCAAGCTGCTGACAAAGAAGAGTAATGGCGTGCGGTATTCTGCAGAGCTTTTAGTTTTTAGCAGTATATTGCACACAATTTCTCCACATGCTTACAAGTTTTTTCGCCACAGCAACAAGCTTGTCTTGCCGCATGACACTACCATCAAGCGAGTTTGTGCTGCACATGATGTGAGCCCATCGAAAGAGCAGTGCGAAGAAGGTTTTCTGAGGTACATTAAGCGCAGAGCAACCATTCTGAAGCCTCATGAAAAAAATGTGACTGTCATGCTTGATGAAATACACCTGCAACAGTTTTTTGAATATAAAGGTGGCTGCCTAACAGGGCTTGCTGCGCATTGTGCGGAACCAGCAAAGACAGCGCACGTGTTCATGGTACAGTCTTTGCTTTCATCTTATAAAGATGTTGCTCATATCCTTCCGGTAACTCGTATCACAGCAACGGAGCTGCATGATGTTCTAAAGACACTAATCATGAGGCTTGAAAGTGCTGGTCTGCATGTTGTTGCGGTCGTAACAGACAACAATGCCATAAACAGGAAAATGATGTCTCTGTTTAGCGAGCAAAATGAGCCAGGGATTGTTTTTCCTCATCCTGCCAACCCGCAGCAGCCATTGTTTCATGTTGTGGACACTGTTCACTTGCTCAAGTGTATACGCAATAATTGGCTCAATCAGAAGGATGATGACAAGTCGTTTTTGTATCCTCCTTTTGAAAGCTGTGGAAGTGGTGAGGACCAAAAAGCTTCGTTTACTTTTTTGAGGAAGCTGTACCAGAGTGAACAAAGCAAGCTTGCAAAGGTTGCCTATGGTCTGAGCTATAAAGCACTTTATCCAAGCCACCTAGAGCGTCAAAATGTGAAATTGGTGTTGAAAGTTTTTAACAGCTTTGTGTCATCAGCTTTGTCACTTGAAGCGCAGAAATTGCATTTGGCTGCACTGCAGGAAACGGCCACCTTTATTGATTTGATTGTCAGGTGGTGGAGCATTGCAAATGTTAAGACTCCAGAAAAGGGGCACAGACTACGTGATATTTATCAGCAGCCTGTGAAGGATATGTCTTGTTTGCAAGTTCAGTACCTTGATCAGTTCATTACCTGGCTTGACATGTGGAGCCGGAGGGGAACCACGGCTGGAGGTTTGACAAAGGAGACCCACTTTGCTCTCCGGCTAAGCACGTGTTCATTGATTGAGCTGTCACGGTATTGCCTTGATGAGCTGGGCTTTAGGTACGTCCTTTTGGGGAAGTTTCAAACAGATTGCCTTGAGGCCAGGTTCGGGAAGTACCGCCAAATGTGTGGATCTCACTACAATGTGTCAATCACAGAAGTATTCGAAGCGGAGACAAAGATTCGCTTGCAGGACACTTTAAAGCTGGAAGACATGCCGCTGTCATTGGCACCTAAGGAACAGGAGCTTGATGCCGAGATGCTAATAGCAAAGTATGCCATCAAACTCACCCAAAGTGACCTGAAGGCATCACAAACTGACGTGCCTGCGTTGGCATACATTGCAGGCTATTGTGCGCATGCTGCAATTAAACGTCAGCCATGTGAGGATTGTCGGTCACAGCTCATGATCACTGACCGAGAACTGCAGCAAAGTGAGCACGTACTCATTGACAGCATGAGCAGAGGCGGCTTGAAGTTTCCGCAGCCTTTTGTTGTTAATGTTGTTCTTGGCACTAAGATAGTATTAGAGCACCTTGTCAGTAAGGAACAGGAGCAGCGGTTTCATGCAGAAGCCAACCAAAGGATGGTCCTCTTGAGCATCATGCAGTTCCTACTAAGCGACGGCGAGGAGTTGGACATGTGTGCAAGTGGCCACCATCCAGATACCGTACTGAAGAACATTCTAAAACCAGCTGTCAACACGCTTCTAAAAAACTATGTCGCTTGCAGGAATGACAGTGTCATGAAAGAAAAAGCCTGCATAAAGCAAAGAAAGTTGCTAACGCTACAGTAAACTTTGCTAGTGGCCCCTTCGCTAAAATATGAAGCAAGCTTTACTAATGGCTAGTTTTTTTTAAGCTGGCCGGTTCGTATTTTCTTTTTGTCCCACAATGTGAATATGGCTTTGAATATGACTGTTCCAAATGCTAAATGTTTGTTCCTTGTGATACACTTTATACATTGTAATAAATACTCCAGTAGCTAGTTTCTTTCGTTCTAAGAGCAGTTGTGTTTTTCTGTTTGCCCCATAATGTGATTATGGCTGTGAATATGACTGTACCAGATGCTAAAAGTTTTTCACTGTGATAAATTTTGAAACATTATAACGAATAATCTAGCGCCTTGTTTTTTTTTTTTTTTTTGCTCAATCTTGTCAGTTTCGGTTTTTGTGTTGCACAATGTAGTCATAGATGTCAATATGGCTGCTAAAAGCTGGAAGTTCGTATGTTCCTTGTGATACATGGTACACACATTGTAATAAATATTTTGCCAGGTGCCCGGGACTTGTGTACGTTTCTTTTAAGTGCAATCTGAAGCAGTCACGTCCGCCAAGATGGAGCGGAACAGCACTATTTCATCTTGATGTGAAATAAGGTTCGTTCAGAAATTTTATATTCTATGCCTATATCGCGGCAATGCAGAAATTAATGTTTTACTCATCTGTAGTGGCCGCCGCGCGGGAAGCGTCCGCGCCGCAGCGGCTCGCGCGCGCGCGTCGACGGGCCAGGTGCGTGACGTCACGGCGGCAGTGAAGAGGCCTGTCTGAAATTATCTAGGTGGTGTTGAAGCTACTCGTAGCTTGCCGAACGAAAGCGGGAAAGAGAGAGAAAATAAAAAAAGCGAAAAGCAAAGCGGCGTGGCGGCATCGGGGCGGGGCCTCGTTGGCATTATGGCTGTGTACCTCTGGCTATGCTTTCTTCCTCCCACTGCTCCCACCCCGCCGTCGGTCAGTCTCTCTTCCTCAGCGAACCCGTGATGCGTTCTTCGGAGTAAGAAATAAAGTCTTGTTTTTGACATCCTACTATCTACAATATTTATTAATTGGTGAAAATAGCGAAATGAAGCCTGGAGCTACAAAAGGTACGTCCGGCGACGATGTTTTGGCGGCAGTCCAGATATAACGATCACCTGTTATAACGATCATATTTTTAGGTTTTCTCGATATCGTTATAAGTGGACTGCACTGTAGATACAAATGACACGTGTGAAGGCAGTGAGTAGTGGTCCCGCGAGTTTACAATTTGGAGCAATTTTTGGGGCGAGAAAAGTGTGTTTCGGAGCAGGTTTGGAGCAAGAGAAACTGTGTTTTGGAGCAAGTTTGAAGCAGACAAAACAAAATTTAGAATCATATGGAGCAACACATTTTTAAAATGCCGGTGAATATTCACATTAGTGTGCATACTAGAAATGCTTTTGTGATGTAAATGGGTGTTCTTGATACTCTCCGAAACAGACTTTTTCTCGCTCCAAAAATTGCTCCAAATTGTAAACTGGCTGTGTTGCTGTGTAGCTACAAGCATCGTTATTGCCATCTTTGTCCCTGGCAACCTGGTTTTCGAGAAAAGGTGAACCACTTTAGGCAGACAGGATAAAATTCTTTGGTGACATTAGAAATGAAAGGGTAAAGATGCGGCACTTTAAAGGCTGCTTTTCTGGACCTTTATCTCGGACTAAATGTGAACTTGTGCATGCGAGGACAGAGCATCATCAGCAAATGCATAAACATTTTTAAAGCAGTGTCATGTATACATTGTTAAACACATGTGCATAAATCCGCAATCAAACTTAAGACCTTATGCATATCTTGCTAGAGTAAACTCCAAGAAAAAAGGGCACACTTAGGGCAGCTTCTCGCAGTAGAGTAAATATCACTGGGCTGCCAGTAATTCTTTTCCCAAATATTGTGCCCTCAGTACCTTTAATCAAGAAAGCTAAGTTACGCACATGGCCCCTATGCCTTTCACGACCATGAGAAACAGTGTGCACAGCGATAATGCAGAAAAAACCTGTGAGACACATGACAATTATTGTTTTGATTATGAGCCCAACTAATCCGACTCGAGCCATCATTTACAACAAACCTGTCGCGCAACGTCCCTGAGTCACCAATGCCTATCATGCCCAAGGAGTCACTCACCTGTCCTGCTGCCTGGAAACGCTGGTGCAGCTGGGCAAAACGATTGTGCATGGCTTGCGCAGCCGATACGTGCGCCAATAGGCCTTGCGGGGCTGATGGGCGCTGCGCAAATGAGTAAATCTCTTGATAAGCTTGAAGTATAAGGTGTATACAATATCGATCAATATAAGAGAGCCACAAGATCTCTCTCAAAAGGCTGAAATAATTGAACATGCATGCACTGACTTATGAGCTCAGCAACCTTTATTGTTCAGTTAGCTACTTGTTTTGTATTATACCCTTTGAAATTTCTACGCCTCAATTACACTCTATGCTCTATATAAGGAACCAGCGTACAAGAGACTTTCGGACACGGTATGTGTGACTGCATAGCACTATGGCATTTAGGCAAAGCTGATTTTTGAAGTCCGAAAAGCACAGGAGTGGCAGTAGCTTCTGTTGATGCACTTTAGGTAATGAAATTTGAATAAATGTTGTGACATCAAAGCGTTTCAGCCATTCAAACTTGACAATGTCGTACAATGACTCTATGGAGATTGTGGCAGTTCCATGAAAGCATCAAAAATTTCAAGCGTCTTAAAAAAATCAGCAGCTCCATCCTTGTCACTAACGCCTGCTGACATCTCCCATCTGGTGTTATAGTTTTCTCACAATTGCCTGCTGTCCCTCTCTTTTTCTTTTCATGCAATCAGTTTAAAGCAATCATCAGTGATAACCACGGAGTTGTGTTCACACTTGAACATTTTAAAAGAGGGTTCAACTGCACTCTTTGTAATTCATCGTAGAGCACCCAAACCTTAAGTGCTCAGGTCTTGAGTTGAAATCCCAGACTGGGATGCACAATTCCAGCGTACAACGTGCAATTTGAGGGTTGTCAGAGCAGATCCAACCGACGTAAATGCGATCCGTTTTCCACTTTAATTTATACCAGCCAACTTTCCTGTTACTACACTACACTTCAAGGCAACAATTAATGGTACTCATGGTTCCCTATGCATAACTGCCTATTGCACTCCTTTGGTTGTGTCTAACAAAGAAATGCACCCTCTGGAAAAAATTCCCCTTCCTTCAATAATGCAAGAGCAAGTTATACTTGAGAAAATACAGCGGACACGGTTGTGCAATTCACTCATTAGTGGTCTCACCCGAGCAAGGTCCGGGTTGTGCGCGACGCGCTTCTTGGTCGGGATGGCAGGTTCCAGGGTCGACTCCATCGCCCGCTTGGTGTGAAGCCGCTCCTGAGGCTAGAAAGTTACGGATGCAGATCACAAGAATCAGTTTCAGGCGGCAAGCTGTTCACGGTGATGCATCAATAACAACTATTATGCTGCTTCTTTCTTTCAATAGAATTGTTTGACCCTTCACATTTCTCAGACAGGCTTGAAGGGTCACTAAAGAGCACAACGTTTCGCATATTATTATAGTAAAATTTACCAATCCCGGAAACACCACAATTATCGCAACATGATGCTTGGTAAGCAAGAAAATGCTCAAAATGAAAATGCAGGTAGGGACGCCACTGTGAGATTCCCACTCCAAACAGCGTGACGTAGTAAATTTGAAGATGTCTACTGGGTGCTGCATAGCTTCCACTCCATAAAAATGATGTACATAGTCACCTGTGGGTGCCATAGGCCTAGCATATGAAGTTTCGGAAAATTTTATCAAGTCAATGTCACGAAAATACAAAAAATACATTCTGCGATTGGTTACGTCATGCGCTGAGATTTTGGGAGGATATTTAAAAATGAAACTTCGACCATGATTTTCTCCGCTAATAATGAACTTATGATAGTGAAACTTATGGCATTAGATTTCTCAAAGTGCAGTTTGTCAATCTGAACCAAGTCATTATTTTTCTTTAGTGTCCCTTGAACCTTTTGTGGTCTGCAGCTTTCACCCACTTAATAGCCGTTCTTGTATACACGTATTTTGCCAGTTTTGAGTACCACGAATGAAAACAACAACTGTGCAAGAAAGACTCAGTCGATGTTCATTCTTGCAGTGCATTTTGTGCCCCAGCCTCTCAGTGATACTGCGGCAGCATGTGATGCCCAACAGTGAACCATTGTGGCTGTTTTGCATTGTCAGGGGTGGCCTGGCAATAGATCGCTAAGAGCTACAATGTGTCCACACATCTTGCGTGCCCACTAAAATAAACCGGCTGAAGTCGTTCATAGCAAGGTGTTAGTTTCTCTTGCCACTGAAGACGACCTAGTAAATCCATACGTTTAGTTCTCTGTTTCGAGTGCAGATAGTGCCACAGTGCCACGACACCCCCCAGTAATACTGCAAAAAGAAGCTCTGTGTGTAGAGCTGAAAGGGAGACTGGTTCGTGCTGCTTTTACCTTTTCACTACCTAGGTCTCCTCGATTTGACCACACTTTCTGCACTAGTTCAAGAGTGCTGCACTTTGGCCCTCGATTTGGCGAGTGCAGATCACGCTACTTGCACTTCTGCACTCAATTTGGCGTCATGCGGCACAAGTTCATCGGCACTTCAGCACTAGCCTTCACGCAAATTGTCGTCTTGGGCAAGTAGCGCTAGGTGAATGATGTGGCTGCACTTTTTCCCTTAATTTGACCGCTGCATCGAAACCACTGGTGTCGTGCTACACTAACTCTAGAGGAACTGACGCGGCACTTGCACAACACTTTTGTGAACTACAAGCACCAAATGCAGCCAAATCAAGGAGACCTCCTGTGTCCACCTTTGTGGACATGACTCCTTGAGCGAATCACAAAACAGCATACTCCTCAGTGAAATTAGAAACTCGTACATCCTTACCCAATGTGTACTTTGACCATACTCCAAGAGTGAGCCCCACAAGCCAACATTAGATGTAGCGATTTTTGTGTAGTAGAACTGAAAGACGGGCGAGTTGGAACGTATGCATTGTTGGGTAGCACACAAATCTTCCTGGGCTCGTCCTGTTTCCTTCTTTTGTGTTCTCCATTTGTGCGCTACCCAATAATGAATAGGCCCTTTTTGGGGCGTGTAGATAAATGGAACTTACGTATTCAGCTCTAGCAAGCAAGGATGTAAGAGATACAACCCCACAAAAAAAGTAAACATCGGCAAGCAGCTTGTGCAGAACGCAGCTCCTTAGGCTAAACTACATAAACTTACGAAAATAACATTTATTTTTTGTATACAAGGTAGTGGGTACAAAAGTTATGCACTTGGTTTTTAGGAATTATTTCGAATGTATTCAGAGGCCTGAAGGCCGGAATTCATATTTATAGGTGGTGTTCTAGCCATTCTCACGGCTATGTCTATTTTCGTAGACACTCACTTTCACCCTCCAAAAGCCATGGAGAGGATGCAACATTCTCCTGTACTTTACCAACTTATTCCTGTGTTCTGCAAGAAGTAACATTGTCCTGAATGCACTGATGTGCTTGTTAGACAAGCTGGTCCTAGAGAAGCAGGAAGCATAGTAGTAATTCAAAGATGTAATTTCAAAAATTATTCAGCAAGCAAAGGGTTAACCATAAAACTGTTTACACATAGTCAAAACCCTAAAACCAGAAACTGGCATAGCTGTAATGACTCTCAAAACCAGAAACTGGCATAGCTGTAATGACTCTCAAAGTGTCTTTTGTAAAGAGGAACCTCAACAATCCCTCAGTCTGTGTTTAGGATAACTCTAAATCAAATTTCTAGATGACACGTTTAGCCTTTTCACGACCATCGACGAGTATAGTAGTCATGAGATTTTTCTGAAAAAAATGACCCAAAACTGGTGCTGCACAAAAGCAATGAAGATGCTCATCATACTTGTGTTTAACGCTAGAAGGCTACACTTGCCCATGTTGGGACATTTTGTGTATTGGCTTTCACTTTAGCAGCATTTTTCATTGTATTGCCACGTGGTGAAACCACCTTTGAGTCATCTTTTTGAGCATGATTAGTGAAATAAAGGAACGCCATTGAATTGAAAGAATGGTAGCGTTTTCTTCACAAAAAAAAGCTCTACAAATTGAGTAAAAACATTGTCGATGATTCTGGCACATTTTTCTTCTTTTCTTTTGATCGTGAAGGCCACGATCGCATGGAAGAAACATTCGTCCCCAATATGTGCTGGCTTTGAAATGGTTTAACTGAATTATATGATGTTTTGCAGTGACACTTTTAATCTCGTAGTACACTAACAACCAAACCAATAGGCAACGGCTGCGAACGGCAGGAGCAAAACACCATCCCAGCCTTCAAAATCTCAAACGAGGCTAATGACTTTCCTGAGTGAACTGAACTCTTCGAAAAGACCAAAGACATCGGTCTTGACGTTTTTTACTAACCTCACCAAGAATCTGTTCACTCGATGCAATGCACACCGTGGTCTAACAACTAATGCTAAAGCGCACCGTCCCCCATTTCGAAAACGCGCATTATGCCCCGGCCACACTGTCAAATTTAGTGTCATCGTGACCAAGTGCACCTGCACCTCCAGAATGTTCCTTCAGCAGCCAGCTACTACACGAGCAAAGAAAGTGTACTCAGGAAATGATGGTGATTATAATGGGCACTTAAGCAACACAATGAATATTTGCTATTTGTGGTAACATTTTTTAGGTAATAATGAGTTACAGCTACAAACAACCATTCAGATAATTATTTTGCATAAATACGGTGGCTGCAGTCATTGCACGACATGCACTGCACATGCCCCTGGCGTTCATGGCTGTAAACTGCCCAAGAGCAAGAATAGCAGAGTAGTTTTTTGTGGTACCAAACATTTTAATGCTTAAGAATATCAGCAACAAAAATAACAAGAGTTTTAAAATGCTATAAACTCAGTTTCTGATAATGACTCATTCATTCTCGCGCAACTGCTACCGAGGCTTTGCAGCGTCTGTCACTAAAGCACTCCCATGAGACAGCGTGCGAATGGCGCTAGCTGCAAGGTTCACTTACTAAGCTCCTCAGAGTGGCAGAGGTATCACTTTTGCCACTTTTGTGCACTGTCAGCAAGAAAGACTCCACAAACATTTAGCTAGTGCTAAATTGAGCATTCATTCTACCTAAAGTTCTTTCATAACAGCTCTTGTAGAAATACTTCGCTACGCACAACCACATCGGTGAAGACAGCACAGTGTTTTTTAAGACACCAGATGTGAGGCACATGAGCGGGAATTTCAAAATATTTTTTTTACTTCTAACGAAAAATTCTCACTGCTGGCAGATAACTATTTCAAGTAATTTGAGTAATTCATTGAATTCAGTTTATGTAAAAATACAAGACAACTGACTGTACAATAACTATACTCAGTTTCACTACCGTGGTTCAGCACTACCAAAGCTACAAGGTCTAAGAAAGTCACCCGCTTGCGCACCAAAACATAGCCCCAGATAGAGTAAGTGCCTGAAAATTGACAGGGTTGACAAAAATTCGTGTTTGTTTGGTGCGTGTTATGCCACATCAATATGTGGTATGTTTATTTTTCTTCTCATTTATTTTGTATGCATTAAATTATTTTTCTAGGTTATCGTCGGTAACTGTTAAGAAATCAACATGGCAGCACCCATGGAGAAGCGACCGCCCGCTTCGATTCGAACTTGCTCTTGCTACACGCCCTTTGCGCTGAAAGCAACAAATGAATGGTGAAATCAGCCATCGATTTGTTTTGTCTTACTCTGACAATAAAGCATCAGGCATGTTTTATCGCTATTAGCGAGAGAAGCTGCTTGCTTAGCCGCACCTGCTAAGCATAACGCGCCGAGGCCCAAACCAAGAGCGATGCGTCTCCAACGGACATGCAACTTGGCACAGCGTTTTGTGCGCGTCGGATCCTCTTTCGCCGAAAAAAGAATGAGAGAAAAGAAGCGTTGCATCGAAACGCGACGACATAAAAGTAGTCATACGAAAGCCACATAAAGCATCGGAAAGAAACAGCCGTAAAGTGAAGTTATCTGCCGGCATGAGCGTCTACTGACCTTCAGCCGAGCAACAAATCCACGCTTCAAGTTCCTGGTGGGGTTGCTTGTTTCACAGTTTCACTGTATTTTTTAAGTCGATAAACCAGCCATATAACCTGCAATGAGCGTTTATAGACTATTTGGCGATCAGATGCGCAAAAACTATGAGTAGATGACATGGCGCGGATAAGAAAAGCTGTGGGGGTGCTAGCACCCCCTGTAATGTGGTGTGCACCTCGTGGCCTACGTGTTTCGCACATAGGCCGCATTTTGGGTTCACAACTACCGAACGGTAAATGGTGTTGTGCTCACGAGCGTTTGTCGCCGTCATCATCATCACGTTGGGCGCCAGGCTCGCTCATCTATCCTGTGCCACCCATGCCACCACCAAGGCTTGCCGCCAGGCATCACTGCCGGCGCCACCGTTCTAACCATGGTGATGAAGCTGGCTGTTTATTATGTTTTTTTTATGTTGTGTAATTTTGTATAAGGTTGTTTTAACGTGTTAATGACAATTGATGTATAATACTTCGGCTGATGATATCGTCAATCTAAATGTAGTTAAATAAATGTGTGATGCCTGGTTCGGTCCGACCGTGTCTACTGTGTCCACTCCAAGAGCGTGGCGCTCTCCACTTCAAGACCCCACAGGGCTAATCACCCTTTCTATAGGCTGAGAGGCCCTGTAGCCTTCACAGTGCTGAAGGAAACTTCCGAAACAGGGTATAGATTATTACAATTTCAATCAATTACGTTAAAATACACTGGAATTCATCGCAGCACTTATGCATAATTTAAATTTAGTTTCCAGAACCTTAGCATCGAGTTATGAAAAGTTGACACATTTATAGCCAGACAATCAACATTCATGTCGCAAAGAGTTAAATGTACAAGCTAAGACTACATAGATGCCACATGGGCTTACAGACTGCTGAAATGATAGCGTGTTAATTAGCTAGCTGCTGATACTTTTGACTCGGTGAGCATTGCACCACACAGCCGTAGAATTTGATGTAGCCTTTACCTGAGTTGCCGTCCCCGAGGTGTTACTGGGCTCGGAGGCCTCGTTGAATATGCGCAAGCACTCCTCCTCGGGATCTTCCTCTTCTTCAGAGTCAAGATCCCACTCTAGCACAAACGAGGGCACCTCGGCGGTCGCTTCCTCTTTTGGGTTCTTTCCAGATGTCTTTTCTCCGTCGGACCCCCTCTCCTGGCAGGAGGAGGCATCCGAAGACGAGGACTCCGACTCACTGGAAGTAGACTTTGCTTCTTGCTTGTCAGAATCTTTCGCCCCGGATTTCTTCTTTCGCGATGAGGAGCTGCTGCTACTGCTGCCTTGCTTGTGGCTTGATGACCGCTTGGACGAACTGTGGTGACTAGACTTGGAATCGCCTTCCTTCTTCTTTTTGGATGGCGAGTGGTCCTTGGCGGATGTGGACGAAGGCCGCTTCAACGAGTGATTCGACGATGAATGCTTGGACGACGATGAGTGTTCTGAGGAGTGATTGGAGGGCGAGTGACGTGACGAAGAAGAAGAATGCTTAGAGGAAGAGTGATGAGAAGAATGTTTCGACGATGACTGCTTTGAAGATGAGTTCTTTGACGATGAACGGTGCGAAGATGAGCTTTTCGAAGATGAATGTTTCGACGAGTGCTTCGAAGAGGAGTGTCTTGACGATGAATGCTTGTCAGACGACTCTTTAGGTGGTGGCTTCGATGCTGACTTCGATGAGGAACCCTCTTCGGAGGGACTTTTCAGCTGTGGTTCTTTGCATGACTCCTTGGACAGGGAATCGTTCGAAAAGGTCTCTTTCGATGGGGATTCCTTGGAGGACAAAACCTTGGATGAGGTTTCCTGGGGAGAGGTGCTTTTGGATGAGGAGTCCTTGCTAGTGGACTCCTTAGCTGAAGACTCCTTAGAAGATGAGTGCTTGGATGACGACTCCTTGGATCTTCTCGATGACAAGTCCCTGTTATTCCCTTTCGATGAAGACTTTTTGGTTGATGATTCTTTCGATGAACTTTTTGCGGATGACTTTTCCTTGGACGATGGCTCTTTGGATGATGACTCTTTGGAGGACCGTTCCTTCGATGAGTGCTTCGAAGATGAGTGTTTAGATGATGAATGCTTTGACTGTGAAGTCTTAGAGGACGAGTGCTTGTTTGATGAATCATGCTTGGATGACGAATGCCCCTTGGTTGTGGACGAGTGTCCTGAGTGGTGCCCTTCCGAGCTGTCCTCCTTTTGAGCTTGTTCTGCAATATCACCGTTTGCTATGTTCCCGTCTCCCCCTTCTTTCACCCTACTCTCTTCACACTTCTCCTCTCTTGCCTCTTCCTTCTCTTTATCTGGTGGCTCGTGCTTAGCAGTCTCCTTCAATGCCTTGTCTTTGTCCTTGGCAACATCTGTGGCTTGAGCTTCAGAGAAAGGCTTTGCAAAGGAGCCGTCTGGCCCTCCGAGACGCTTGTCCTTGAGCCGAACAATGGCGTCCACCTCCTCCTGCACCATGTCTGCATCATCCTCGTCATTTACGCCACTGCCGTTCACCTGGCTGCTGTCGTCACTGCTCAGTTCTGGGGACTTCGACTGCTTGACTGGCTCGGCTGAAAGAAAAACACTCAGGATAAATAAATTTGCAGTATAAATAAATTTGCAGTGATGAAGACATTCAGATTATTCGCTAAATGTTGCGCGGAGTCACTTTGTGTACCAGGTTGTGGTGGACAATGTCGAGAAAGCGCCATCCAGTCTGATTACTGCTAATTGTCGGGCAGTAACCTTAGCAACCAAATGTGGCCAGCAAAAATGACTAGTAACTCATTCAACCTGAAATAGCATCTTCATTTAAAACAAAAAAGCAGATTGCAACGAGTGCTTCTAGATGTGGCATGCCAGCTGGTGACGCCATCAGTCCGTCAGTCGTTTGAGACTGCTCCCACTTCCGCACCAAAAGAGCATGTGATGCATTGACACCAGCACCACAAAACACCTAGCCAAGCAATATGCTCCACACTACCATCTCATCTTCGCTTCTCTTGAGAGAGCGTACGCAGTGTGTTCTGAATCTCAATGTTGGCAAATATCGATAGTTAAAAGAACAGTGCAACATCAACAGGGATACTGACAACAGCGCACCAAGGGCCAAGGGATAGGAAGAAACACAGACGGACGCGGAGCTTACACATGAAGTTTATTTTTTAAACGAAGCAGAATATCAAAATGAAACGACACGTCAACAAAGTATTGCAAGCCAGTATTTGCAAAAAACCAAAATGACGAATCGGCCTATATCACTTTCACCAGTAACGCGCTTTCGCCAGTCATGCGTGACAAGTTCACCAGGACAAATGGTGAACTTCCGTCAGGGCAATGGGCGAGATGCTCATGCAGTTACTGCTAAGTCTCCCTATTTCTGCTGCCTCAATTGACTTGTGCGTTAATCATCCCTTGTTGCACTGCTGTCAGTACAATGGACCCCCAACTTGTCCAAATATTTGCACTATTAACATGGACATGCAACAGCACAGAACCAGCACTGTATGTTTTAAATATGAATATGTACCAACTGGCTCACATATAGACACTGTTACACAACCTTACTACTTCAGCAGGCACCGTTTTTTTTTTTTTTTCAACACCGTCATTCTGTTTACCTTATCAGCTCTTCCTAGTCCTCACATTTTGCAACACACATTAGCTTACCTTCGTAATGAAACACTTCCTTATGCCAACGTATATTACAGGCTGGTACATTGTTCTCCTCTGTCACGTTTACGTTGGGCTTCTTTTTAGCAACAGATTAAACTGCACACTGGCTCCCAATCAGACCCTACTGTTGGCGAGATGTCCACTTTAATCTCCAGACGGGACCTGACCATCTACTCCGAAATAAATGCTCATAGTACGGAGTGACCCCTGAAGAGCCCTTACCCAGTGCCACTGGAGCCGCACTTCTAATCTGGTTCGGCTGGGTTGGCGGGCGGTTAGTCAGGAGGTTACGCCTGCGCAGCTCGGCCAGAGGTGTGGGCCGATACTGGGGCACGCTTTGGGCTGGGATGTAGCGCTTCGGCTTCGGTTCTGGCAAATGTGCTGCCACAGGCGTAGGCACGTACCTGCACAACGAGGCACAGTTAGCCTAAACGTTCAGCAAAGCAATATTGACGGCATTCACTTATTCGATTCTTTGCTGCACACAGGATATGTGCAGTTTCTAGCAGGGAAACCAGCGTGAAAAATCTAGCAAGAATACTAAGCATGTTTAGAAATATAGCAATATTTTTAGACACAAAAGATAAAGTTTTCTAAACTGTAGTTCCCTAAAAAAAATGAGTAGTATTTGAAAGTGTGGATGCAACTGAAGTACAGTGCTACCAGCAGTGCTAGTGGTACTAGACACTTCTAATTGTTGAAAGTGACAAATATGCCAGGGACCGAATGTACAGCCTCCAAGTCACTAGAGGAGGTGGTATTCCTTACACTTTACAACAAACGTTTGCAGCTGTGTGGGGTGTCTTTCTGCCACACGGCAACAACTGTCATACAGCTCGATGTTGTTTTAAGTGTAACAAAAGGACAATGCAAAGTTCGGCTGCACAGTTTATTGATACGGTTAAATAATACCATACATATAACATCCGTAACCACAGAGCAGTGCCCTCTATTAGTGAGCTAATGTGAGTGATGCCGCTTAGGATTAATATACTGTAGTGAAACCTTTGGACCTGGAAATGGGTTGCACTCTCGAGTGCCTTTTAGTGGGTCATCTCCGAGAAGGGAGCCGTTCGCACTGAGAGTCCGTGCATTGCTGTGACTGTTGCCACGACGCGTGATAGCTGACTGCCGGCTAATAAATGCCTCAACAATAACAAAGTACAATGCCACGCTGATCATCATGATCATCATTTCACGAAAACTGTGCACTCTCTCCTTTTCTATCAAGAGTGTTATTGTTTTCCGTATCGCAGGCGCCAGCAAACCTACAGATGCAGAAATGCCAGCAAGCTTGAGAGAAGAAATCGAGAAAGTTGATTGCTAGCACAGTCTTCATCGCCTAAAACAGTGTAAATAAAAGCCTTTCTTTTATTTCACTGGCCAGATCAAGTGAATCTATGGCTGCTCTACGCCAGATCCCATACACTATGCCCCACTGATAGCCACACGCTATTAATGACTGGGAACTACCGAGCACACAGCGGTAATGATAGGAAAACAGGCAAGATATTGTCACAATATTTTCAATTGTTGTGTTGCTGAAAGCTCCTGAATACACCTTTTCTTGACTAGTGTATGGCACAGCAATTAAAACCACGAAAAAAGGGAGCTAAGATCAGCGCTACCGTGTAAGTTACACCTCCATGCACTAAGCATCGGGACAGTGACCAAGGCGACAAGCAGTTCACTCACCCAAGTGACGAGACTTGAACCATGTCCTGCCGGACTCGGCGCAGGGCATCATTGACATACTCCAAGAGCTGACTGGACTCATCTGCAGGCTGGACGGTGTTAGCTTGTAGACCCAGCAGAGAGATTCCTAAAAGCAAGAGTAAGAGTGTGCACATTAACAAAAAGCTTCGTGCAAGCTGAATAAAATGCATGCAACTGTGCCCCGAGCAACACAGCGCAGTATCCAACAGATGTCTACAACGTTAAGAGCTACCCTTAATCTGCACTTTGAGCTTGGTGCAATGATATAGACAGCACAGTAATACAGACCAGAGTACGAACTTGAGTCACTAACATTTTCAGTAATTCATTTCCAATTGCAAACGAGCACCTCTCCCCCCAGTCCTTGCCTAACTGGCCCCAAATCGTTTTGGATGAGTGAAGTTTGTGCCTAAGGTATAGAATATCGATACCAGAAACAAAGCACGCATGAGCCAGCATGCAATCAGCTTATATTAAAAAAAAATGAGAGAGTTTAAAATAGATATCTCTCGCCACATGTCAATCAAACACACCTGTTCTTGACTGACATAGAATAAATTGATACTAACAGGTGGCACTGCCCGCAAGCAATATGCACAGGGTTTGCCATTAAGGGGAGACAATGGTTTATCCCAGCGCCCCCCCCCCTTCCTTACTAATGTATGAGGGCAGATTTTGTGCACCCCTCTAAGGTAACAGGATGGCGCACAAAACCTTACCACTTACACTGTGACAGAAACTATGTGAATTATCATTTAGGACCCATAAAAGAACTCCGCACAAAGTTTTTATTTTTCGTTTACTCTTCATTTACCAACATATGATGATGATGTGCTTGAGACGGGGCACTGGCATGCTTTATTATACTACAGCATGTACTATCAGTGTCAAGAGCACTTCACCAGGTCACATAAAAAATTTTAGTTAGACACAGGAAGTTGTGTTTAGTAAAAAGCTTTGTATCACAAGAATGTTTTTATTGGATCAATTTGAGCCACAAAAGCATGATACGAGGAATTCAGCTTGAAACGTATGCCACTCGACAAGTCCTTCCCTGCCCTCTTCAGTATCGGAGCAACTTGAAGACGGAAGATCACATGACACAGATGCATCAACACGTCATGCGCACGCAAGGTTACATGTGGAAGACACGCCCAGCCAGGTCATGCACGCAAGTGGTGTTGTGTCGTTTCGACATTCTGTGTAGTGTGCAATGCCTGTTTTTATGGAATGGATCTCCCTATGCACACAAGTTTGGAAAGTCTGGTATGGATCATGTATACTTTCCACAATACACCGTGTCACACTGCTAGACGTGCTGTAAGGAACGATGCACAAAAATGCGGCAAGCGTTGTCAGCACTGGTGCCAGCCCTACAAGGGAACGGTGACAACACGAATGCAGGCAGCTTAGCTTCGCATTTTGCTCAATTTGAACTAAAAAAAAATAATAAAAACATGTACAGATTCCATTTTTGTTTTTGTTTTTTTACAATTCTATCAACTTACAGTTTTCTACTCAAGGAACAAACTTCCCAAATTATACAAGTCGCCCTAATAATTTTGACAGTGTCACAGAAAACTCTGATGTGCACAGGACTATTTCTTGTTCTACGTCACGTCCCCTCCTTCATGTTGGTGCATGCACCTGTGAGATGAAAGGCAAGCGACGTTCAGTCTGACATTTCACCTCTTTCCAGGGCGCATGATCTTGGCAGATGTGAAATCTTAGCAGACGTGAACTTGAGTGCCCAGTGCATGCAATGCACATGCCAGCTTAAAATGCTCAAACACAGTGAGCAGCCCTTTAATCCAGTTGTGCCGGGTCAATTTCTCCTCTGTCTATAAACACCTTTAAAGTGTTCATGAACAGAGGAGAAATCGACCCGGCACAAGTATTGCAACAGGCCAATACGAGGAAGGGCATAGCCAGAAATGTTTTTTTTTTTTTTTTTGTGGGGGGGCTGGAGGGAGGCACACCTACTTGATCTGAAGTGGCACAGGGGCCCACATATGTGGCCAAGTGTTATTTTGGGCTCTTTATGTTAAAAAAAAAAAAGGAGGGGGGTGAAAGAAAGAGGCTCGGGAGCGAGTTTATTCTATGCTGGACGCTTAACTCTCCATGCTGGGCAATGAAACGAGAAACTCTCTCCTAAAAATTATGTGAAAACAAGGACAGCTGCATGGCTATGATAAACTATTAGCGCCGTTGCGCCATCGTAATTTTTTTTACTTTCATGCCATAGACAAGGGTCTGGCAAAAGTTTGAATTTCTGAAAAAAAATATATGGTGCCTATATTTACAACTTTGGGGGCCGAAAGCTGTGTTTTACCCGCCTATTTTTTGCACCTGAAGTGTGATCTTTAAGTGCCTAAAAATCTGGCCTCTAGTTATGACAAAAATCTATAACATTTACATTACCTTCAGCTTGTTGACGCCAATACCTACCCACAATTATGTCAACCTGGGACCACAAAAGCTTCATTAAAAGTCACAGTCATTGAGCTCCACATATGCGCCAGAAACATTTTCTGAATAAATATGAGACTTCTAATGCAAAGACAGCTGAAGCCCCCCCCCCCCCTCCTGCTGCCAGTATATGCAATAACCCTGGCCAGAGGCATAGATATGTGCTTTTTAAAAATCCCATGTCATTCAGTGCAATTACAGCAAAAGTAACCGCAATGCCACCGCCTGCCAAGCTTTCTAAATTATGAAATTTTTTTTATCGGCTACTCTTTAACAGATCTTTATATTGTAGCCCCAGGTGTTGCCATAAATGTTTGCAACAGAATATGGCACTCATATCTAAACGAATGCCCCTGTATACTTTTTCTCAAGCAGCAGTGTATTTCTCAGCAAACAAAGGTTTCATATCCGCTGTCTTATATTGCGAATGAGCACTGTACAATCCCGCAAGAAGGCAGAAGGGTCAAGAAAGGACAAATTGGCAACCACCTATTTATAACACGAAGAAAACCTTCTTCATAAAGAAAAGCTTCCTAGTTGCCCAAATATTTGTCCTGGTTTGGGGTTTGAACCCCAGATTAACAGATTTCCATCACAGTCATTCTACTGCATTTCAGCTTTTCTTTCTGAAAAATATGTATAATTTCCTTGTGGTTTTGTTCTACAAATAGGTAATTGTCTATTTTCCCTTTTTCAGTCTTTCATATGAAGGTCAGCTGAGCTAGATGCAACCTAGACCGCACATAATCAGAAAACGTAACCACAGGATAGCATGTCTATGAGCCTGCTTAGAAACTAGAAACACGTAAAGTAACACCTGAGAACCAGTTCAACTGTTGCCCAATTGATAAGAATCAGGCTAAGGCTTTTCATTTACAATGCACAAAATTACTGGGTATTGTAAACTGACTACCTTGTTCATGGCAGTGTCAGTCCCAGCGGACTGCAGTGAATGTGATGGTAACACTTTGAAGGGACATAAAAGAGAGAAATTATTTTTCTAAGATAAGTGAATTAGTCTCTAACGATAGCAAAAAAATGCCACACTTGCTGCAAGAAGATACATGATAAGCGAAAAAATGCAGGTGGTGACACCACCTTGAAGTGTTCGCACAAGATGCCGCGATGTCATAGGTCTTAACAGCGTCTGCAAGTCATACACAACTCACAATGAATAAAATTTAAGTGAATTCGTCCTTGGAGGAGGCTATAAACTCAGCACATTAAGTTTGGGGAAATTTAGTTGAGTAAATGTTGCCAAAATACAAAAAATGCACTTTGGAATCTGTGACGGCCCACACAGAGATGTTGGCAGGAAATTTTAAAATTAAAGCTCCAGAGGGGTATTGGCACAAACTTTTTAGCCTCACGTTTCTTTGCTGAAATGTGTTCCTGTGGTACTGTTAGGGATGTAGCTTAACACGACAGATAGTTTCCTGCAGCATGCAACAAATAATTAATTACAGGCTCGCTATTACCTACCTACCAGTTTCAGTATCGGTTTCAAAAACGACAAGCCACCGAGTGCAACCATCACTACCTAGCGGGTGCAACGCTCGACCATGGCAGCACAAAGTACTGTGATGCACTTCCGCGCGATTCACATCAGGAAGTTTTTTTCAAACAGTAAACTAGACTGCAGTGTCATCAAACACAAAACTTTCAACTCTTGCGCCGCGGCCATGGACTCACGAGCAGCTGCTGAATAATAGTCTGTTGAAGCATACACGACCAAAAAAAAAAAAGGGTGGTTATGACGTCATCGTAACTTGCTGTAGCGAGGTCATGTGAGGGAAGTGGGGGGTTCCGTGGGGTCCCCTTTGAGGATGATAATAGAGCGACGGAGTCGATCGCTCCCGCAAACGTCAAAATTTATTTTAAATACCTTCGAAGCTATATTGGCCATTGATAATTTGCAGATGAAATACGCATGTTCACGGGAATCGATCCCGCAAGCTATCTCTGCCGACTAAATTTGTGTTAGTCCCCCTTTAACCTTGATCTTCTCCTCCATTACTGAACCTACAATTGTGAAATTGAAAACACTTGAGTTTTCAGACTGCAACTTATCAATGTAAATTGATTCATTTCATAACCTTAGTGTCCCTTTAAGTGAAGCTGACAGACCTTGCATCATCTGACAGACCCAAATCCAACTATATTCTTCGTGCGCACTACACGGGACTCATCGCAACTGCAGTAATAAATTTTGAAGTCAAAGTTTTACAATGACAAGGAGTTTGTTGAACATGCCCACACTTGTTAATTAACCTTTTGAGTGCGAAGCCCTTTATGTAGCTAGGCTGTCGTCATCGATAAGCATAACATAGACAGAACCACGCATAACATAGCCAACTGCAGCATATCGAACGCACGTTTGCACCAAAGAGACTTCCTCTTGTTATTCGAGCGCCTTGATGATGACATAAAAGTGCAGACATTGCTACTATGGCCAGAGAAACATGACAACACAAGCAACGTGTAAAAAGTGAAAGAGGAAGCAAGCAAGAAACAGAGTGAGAAAGAAAGGGAAGAAACATCAAGAATAGAAAAATAAAAACAGAAAAACACACAAAAAACTGGAAAAGGCAGCAGGAAAGAATGAGAAAACCACACAGAAACAAAGAAGGCTGCTCAGTTTCTCATTTCCTTCATGCTCGGCATCGCTAGGATTAAGCTGTCACAATTTTTTCTTTTTCTTTGGGGGGCTGCCATTGTGCCACGAAGACAAAACCACCACTTATGCTTCCCAACACTACTGCAGTATGAACCCCACTGCGGTAGACAGAATTACGTACAACTGTGCTTGGAATAGGCTGTTCAGCAGGTCTCTTACTGCAAGGACGCATTAAGCAGTCAGTTACATTGTTCTACCCAGTAAACAATGGGGCTCCTTTTCCTCGAAGGAAGGAAGACGGGAGAAGTAAAATGGAGGCAGGTGACACAGCGGTAGCAGCACAGTCGGATGCGACAGGAAGGGCTCCTGGAGTAGTTTTCCGAGTAATCATGAACTACATGAGTATTGGAGCTTATTGACTCGCAAATCGATTGCCACAATAACTTTTAGACTACGTCAAGTAAGAGTAGAACTAAAGGTGATTGTCACAAGCTCCAAGCAATCACTCTTTCCTTTCATCCAAGAGAGGGCACTGCAAGCTCTGCTGGAAAGTGGAGGGTTGACAAAGGGACAAGAAGCTACATCCCTACATGAGCATGCACCATGACATTTTTCGTTATGAGCCAAGCTTCTAAGTCTTGCACCCAGCCGTCGAAAGCTCCCCGCTGCATCACTGCTCGTACCACTCTCCCACCTTTCTCCCTCTCTCATTTTTCCTCACTGCCTTCTCTCCTCATACCGGCGAATGCGCAAGAACCACCGCTTCGCCCAGTCTTCTTCAACCCCGTGGCACCTCCGGGGTTCCACTCCGCCCAGTGGTTGGTCCATTGCTTGGGCTGGCTCGCGCTGCTCCGCACACTCACTCACTCACTCAATCATTCCCACCACCAAGTGCACCAGACACTCTCGTCACCCTACCGCCTTCAAGAAAGCCAGTTGTGAAATTAGACCATAGTCATTTGCGCCCCATTTATAAGGAGCTTTCATCACCGGTTGTACTCGTGCACAAAAAAATTGCTAGTATTTTTTTTTTTTTTCTCTAAGCACAAAGCTTACTGTAAGTGTGATCATGGACGGGTACGATGCAAAACGCTGCAGCAACTCTAATACAACCCACGACATTCGCCACTTACTTCCCCTGTGCCATCCTTCCCTGCTCAGCTCTTGGTGCACTCATCGAAATGAGCGAAGAAAGCAGTCACAGCATGCAACGAATTTCTGTAACTCTGCTCGTACTAGACGGATTCTAAATATTTTGAGGCCCTTAGATTCGTGAGGCAATGAAGTCCTTTAGTGAAGCCATCCAATGGTTACATTGAAAAGTGTAGGCCTATTTAATAAGGGAGCAGAGGCCCCACCTGTATGACTGAAGAACACCAGCCAATCGCCCAGGCGATTAAAAAAAAAACCCCGCTCGTGAATTCTGCTCGAAGAACACAGCGGTATCACCAAGCGTGCAGCTGATGATGCCAATCAAGAGCAAGGGTTCAACCGTACAGGCTCGTATGCATTGGTCTTCGAGGTGTAACTGGTGCTGCCTTCAAAAGTTTTACACTGCCATAGTGGGTGTGCCATAATAGCTACTTCATGCCCCATTGTTCCGAATAATTTATCAATGTCACTAGGCTTGCACTGCAACAGAACAAATGTTTTTCTCACTGTAGAGTATGAGGCATTTGCTGTGTATTTATATGAACATAAGAACACAGTAGATGTTCGTAAACAAATACCTGACGCTCAAATCAGGGATCTGTAAACAAACACCCGACACGTAAACATATGAAAGACTGGACAACAGCAATTACCCGGCATGTATTTTCTGAACAAGTTATGGGCTCTGTTGAAGGTAGTTTCCTCGTTAAGAGTAAAAAAAAGGCATCTTTTGTACAAGTTATACAAGACGGCACAGAGATAAAAGTTTGAAGTTTGTGGTTAGAAAAGCTTCAGCAAAGGTCGAAACATTTAGTTTAGCACACTGTACGCATGAGTGCGACTACTTTGCAGAATGTAGCTGTCTCAGACGTGTTTGTTGTGATGCATGATCAGTCTATGTTCCCTAGCCTAACGTGCTTGAGAAAAAGGTCAGGGGACTCAACAGAGATCTTAGTGGGAAGGCATTGACGGGGATTCGATGTGGACTCTTCCCTAGGCGGCGAGCACGTTCAAGCACGTCCGGACATGTCAAGTGCACCCACACCTAGCAATGACAACCTTTCCTGCAAGCGAACTGCGACGAGCAGTTTCCACGTGCTGGTGTTTGTAAACGCGTCGTCTATCTATGATCAGATTTTTTTTTTTTTAGCTCACACGCAAGAATGGACCTACCGTCGATATGCGGGCCCCAGGATGAAGACGACCAGAGAACGTGACGGCACGCCCATACAATGAATGGTCGTCACATCGGCGGCTCTAGTACGCGTTAAACTCGAGCTATTACGCATCTCCTAGCGGATATCCGCTATGCAAATCTTTCAACGCCTGCCAATTGTTTTTTCGCCCGCCAACTTGAACTCTTTCGCAACATCGTAACCTCGAAAGGACTCGTGCGCGGCGAGTGATGTATCGTCCGAGTTTAGGTTCGCTTCAGGTTCGAGACGGCGCAGCTCATCTACCACATTCACTCATAAAGTGAGCGACAACACTTTCTCAGTCTTCGCAGATCGTGTATTCGCCCGTTGAGCTCGTGTCTTTCATTTGCACGCCGTCTCGACATCGCTTGCCTTTTGTACACAGCACTCGGAAACGACTGTTGTTAACACACCAGCGAATGTGATCGGTACTGAAACTAGATGTAGTCGTGAACGCGTCGGTGATTAGTTTGAGGGGCATTTCGGGTCCTCGGCGTGGATTTTCAAGCCGAAGAGAAAGGTTGTCGCGAGCACACTGAGCCCCAGCACCGAAGGGGACGCTTACCCTTTTTCTCATGGCTGAAGTGGCAATGAGGCCGCTCGCAGAGTCCCGACGCGAAGAAAGGACACGGCAGTTTATTAAAGAAGCCGTTCGATGGAAGCATAGTCGCCGCTTGGTCCAGACACAAACATAAACATCTCCACCTTTGGGAAACGACGCTGTAACTACCGCACGCATGAGAAGAACAAAAAATAGAGTCCATAAAAAGACAGTGCGCGTTGCCAGACGGATTTCGCACGAGCGCGCGAAATATAGCGCGCAGCTGTGTCCGAAGAATAAACGCCGCATGTTATTTGTCAGTAATTATACCATTCTTAGGCTAAATATATATTGTTTTGTATTAAGTTCGAAGCATTTTTAGCAAAGCTATGCGACATTGAGCGTATGTAACTATCTGTCGATCTAGCCACTTACATTTGGGTGCTCTCGTGGTCACCCCATATCTTAGCATGACAGAGTAAGATAATTTGACGAATATGATGCGCTGGTCAAGACATAAATAATATCACATTCCCGTCGCGTACGTCGTCAAACACTTCCCGCCAGGCAGTGGCACATACCCACAAGCGCGTATGTGCAGTAGGTATGCGGGTATGTGCCATAGGTGTTACCCACTTAAGTCTACCCAGGAACGACGAGAACACGCACGGGTAATTTTACGTTGAGAAATACCCGACATTGGTATCGTCGACCCGACGAATGCAATAAATATATCTAAGGGTCCCAACTGGAATCAAACCCAAGCATATTCTGCGTGGCAATGCAGAATTTTACTACAGAGCTACATCAGGTCTCGGAACTACTTTTCAAATAGACGCTAATCTTCGTGAAACGTCAATAATGGTTGCAGTGCTGGCTACTCAATTTTCCATACATTACATGTACCCATAGGCGTATTAGCCGGGAGGGGGGGGGGACGGCAAAGGAGGCACGAGCTCCCCCTGCCCCTCCACTGAGAAAAGTTGGGGAGGCTGAGCCCCCGTTCCCACTTTTTACAGTGGTCACTATCAGCTGCACGCTGGGGAAACCAACAACTAAGGTGAAGTTTTCCTTCACCACAATAATCACTCAATTATATTGTTAAGAGGAAATTATGAAGTTACCGGGGAATGGTTTAATATAGAAAAAAGTTTCCAAAATTTCTGCTATGACGATTGTCTTTGAAGGCTTTTTGCGGTGCGATGTAGCTACAACTGATAATGACTGGACATTACGTGCATCTGCATAGCAGGAGTACATATAAAGTGTTTATCTCTTTGTTATGAACTTAAATAGCTAGCATAGTACGGCGTAATCACCTAGCACCGACATGATGTCAGCACAGTACCTTTACCAAAGCATATACATTACCTTGCGTGGTTCTGTGGTAGAATACATGACTACCACATGAAATGCTGGATTTTGATTCCTTCTAGGATCCTGATTTTTATTCTTTGCACTAATTGTATCGACGCTACCAATGCCAGATTTTTGAAAGGTTCTCGCGTTTAAATTACCGACATCTGTTGTCGCTGCTCCTAGGAAGATACAAACTTTAAGGCGCATAACAGCATACCGCAGCCCGTGCAGATGACTGAAAGAAAGAGTTTCATGACGTACACATGATTTTCACGTAATGCGGCAACATACACATGTTCTCATACCTTCATGCCTCCCCCCCCCCCTATGCCGATTTTTGACTTTACTAAGTGATGAGGCGAATACGAGAGTACCAAGACGTAGCTAACCAGATATGTAGGTAAGTAGATAGAAACGCTCAAAACATCTTTGGTTCTCTAGGGGTTGCCCTACATTTAAAATTTCATTTCTTTGTCTTCGGTAATTGAAATTCAATGATGCAAATTAATATATACTGTTGGGGAGGACGCCATCAACATGATTGTTTTCATGCGGAAAGTTGAGCGGCAATGCATAAAAAGCGTCTCGTGTAATACTCTAATATGCATGACACAAGACTCGCATGTATACATGTGTTGTCTCAGTGCATGTAAAACTGACTACATGTCTCCCTTTTTTAAGCTATCGGAACAAGCGCTGTGTGCATAAAAATCACAACAGTGCAATACGAGGTGGGCTCCCCCGGCCGCGTATTTGGCATTGCTGGCCCCGCATCACACGAAAGAGGGAAAAGAAAGAGTGCGAGGAGGACGACAGTGCGTGCCAGCCTCAGGATTGCTCGCGCGCTACTGGTTCGCCTCTGGAGTTGACGTGCTGGTGACGCGCGCGCTGTGGCGCAGCGACACCGACTAAACTTGCAACCTGCACCTCATTTTCAGCCATGCTCCCCGCTCTGCTATTGTACCTCTCCGGCTAAGCGGCGCAGCCCCCGCCATTATCCGTGGTAACGAGGGACCGTTGGGTGCTCGAGCTGCCTATTCAGACGCCACGGAAGGCTCGGAGAGGGCATTGTTAACTCCCAGACCGCCCCCTTACTCTTCTTTCTTTCTTTCTTTCTTTCATTCTTTCTTTCTTTCTTTCTTTCTTTCTTTCTTGTTTTTCTGACGCTAACCTTCGGGATGTCCGCGATCTGCGTATTCTTCCTTCCACTAACGTATTGTTCCCGACCAGACGGCGCCGCATGGCTCTGGTGGTTCGGTGTGGGGGAAAAGAGCTTTTTTCAGAAGTTTAAGCCTTTAACTATTCAGCGCCTCCTGGACATCTCGTTGTTGAGAGAGGGGCGCCACGTATTGCCGCAGAGACTGGCAAGCGAGTGCAATGTCAATTCTGGCCCGCTTCTGGATTACGCGTGCAGTAAGGGCCTCCCGATTGTGCACAGGGTTGCTGTTGGCCACGTCATGCTTGGTACAATTGATTGGATAGTGAGGTAGAAACTGAAACAGACGGAAGCTGTACTTAGGAAGAGTAGTTACACTTGGAAGTATTTTTAGTTGTCCAGTGCCCGTCACAGCTGCAGTGCCGCGAACTCAGTTATTATTGTCACTATTGCAGTTATTGTTTTCTAATGCTTTCATTGGTGCAACTGTACCCGGATTCTCATTTATTCCTATATCGAGGGTGTTAAATAAAGTAAGACTCTCGCTGTTCACGTTATTGGTTTGATTTCAATTCCGTTTTTAAGAGTGTTACTGATAGTTTGTCGAATGCATGTTCGGGAAGGTTCGGATGTTTTGACCACAGAGAGGAGAAAACTTGACAAAATATATGTGACAAAATATCCCCGCATGTCGTATGCTCAAGCTTTGCGGCAACCCGCAATCCCGCATCGCAGCGTGGCCCCAGCCATGCTGCAGACGGTCCAAGCGGCGCCATATTAAGTGCCAACCACTGGCACGCGTATGCTCGCGTCTACGCGTCAAAAGCGTCAAATGCGCCTCTCGGCGTCGGCTTCGGAGGGGCATACGCGAGCAGGCGCGAGGGATCAAGCCCATGACCTACTACACTCCTGACCTGCCCAGAGAGCACCTCTTCCAGCGCCCACGTTCTAGTTCATACCTTCTGCCGCTAGGGCCGTCACCTACGAGCGGCGTGGCGCTAGGCAGCACCTGTTCGCTGTCGTCTGCTTCAGCCATCGCTGTGGCAGTGCAAATCGTTCTTATTGTGCATGAATTGTGTATGAATGTGTAAAATATGGCAAATAAAGTGATATGATTCCTCGTCAGAGTTGGCTGCATTCGTGTGGACGTTTGAAGCAGAAATAGAACCGTAAAAAAAGCACACAAAGGGTCACAGTGGCAAGCAGACGGGAACTTTTCTACAAATGAAGGAAAATTTATTATGAAAATATTTCTTGAATGAAAACGTAGTCCAACGAGATAAAAAAACTATTGTTAGGCATTCATTGTTCACACTGAATCACGATGGTTCCAGACGATACGCATACACAAATTGCAGAAGATACGCAGAAACACAGTAGGTCGTGTGCAGAAACTTGCAGACGGCAGATAGCTGCAGTAGTCAGCTCTAATAGTGGCCGCGTGCAGTTTTTTTTTTTTAGATGAGCTGACACCTCAAATGTAAGTATGGTGTATTGCTGCGTGCCATATTGCAAATCGGAACAAGGCAAACAAAGTAAAGTAAGTTTTCACGAGTTTCCTGCCACAGACATACGGGAAGAATGGATCGAGGCAATTGGAAGAAAAGGTGAGTCTTGTGTTTTTGAGAGTCGTTTCAATTCAGAACGAGTTGCAAGCTAGCAAGAAGCACCAGGGTGCTTTAGTAAACTTTATTTCCGTGTGTTATGCTAATTCACTGAGCTAAAAAACATGAAAGCTTTTTTAAAGTACCGCGGCTAATATGGCAGGCTCCACAAATAGTGCCAAGAAATTTAAATATAGCACACAAGAAAAAAGTAAATATACGAAATCTGTAAATTATGTAAAAATGCGTAGCGGTGGGTTGCGAGGGGTTCGAGCACCCTTCCCGAAGGCTGCCTCAACAAATGCCGCCGAAATCCATAAAAAAATTAATGATATGAAATATTTACGTGCTGCCTCCACAGTTTGTCTCTGTGTGTGTGTGTGTGTGTGTGTGTGTGTGTGTGTGTGTGTGTGTGTGTGTGTGTGTGTGTGTGTGTGTGTGTGTGTGTGTGTGTGGTGTGTGTGTGTGTGTGTGTGTGTGTGTGTGTGTGTGTGTGTGTGTGTGTGTGTGTGTGTGTGTGTGTGTGTGTGTGTGTGTGTGTGTGTGTGTGTGTGTGTTGTGTGTGTGTGTGTGTGTGTGTGTGTGTGTGTGTGTTTAGCGATGGACAACTCTTGAACACTGGGTGTCACTGAAGTTAGCGACCGAATTTGGTCAAATGTATTTCTCATCTCAAACTTCTATCTTCCCATACAGCTTTGTTCGTTTCTGTATAAGCTTACTTAAGGTAATTAGAAACGTTACGCCGGTAACGAAATGTGGCGATTAACTGTTCACTCTATATAGGGCTGGCAGGCGGTCGGGTATAATGACATAATTGAAGTCCTTCGTGCAATGAGCCCATCGGCTCTGTGAGGGTTAAGAGACCCAGCCGGTGAAACCGAAATGAGGAACCTGGAATAATCAGCGACAGATACTCTATTTATGTGCGTGCTGCATCTGAGATTACATCATGCATGACAAAGATTCGTTTTGGAGAATGCAAAAGAACAAAAACCACTGAAGTCATCGTCGTCAACGGCGGAGTCATTGTACAGGTTAGAGGTTTGCGCTCTAAACCAAGACCAAGGCGCTCAAGTGCGCCTCGGTTTCGGCTCTGTCGTATTGGGTCGCGCTTCGTTACTGAGCAGCCATTAGGAAATTCAGCTTTGTTATGAAACCTTGTATAGCCAATGAGCTCTTCGAATAAAGGGCTTCAAGTATGCCACTGCATGGACTCGACCACGTACCATCACTAAACATCAATCGACGAATGTAGTCATCTAAAAAGACATTTACAAAGGCTGCGAGAAAATATGAAAATGCACTAAATGGGTATACAGGTACTTCCCCAGAATAAAATCGTGGCTATGCTTTTTCTTAACCTCCCCATTTGGCTTGTTACATTTTGGAAAAATTAATTACAAAAAAGGTGTTATGGACTGTTATTTTGCAATCTTGCTAGCCATGCGTATACGCCTTTACCTTTGATGAAGGTTCAGGAAAGCATCGCTGGGAGCCCAGCGACCGGTCGAAGGTATGCAGCCTGCATTTTACCGCTGAAGATTACAGAACAGTGACGAAAAGGAAGATGTTGAAGCCCACAGCCGTGCCTTCCTTATTTCCCGCTTCTCCTGATCCACGTGGGCAAGATCCAATGCCGCGGAAAAAGCGGCTAAAACGAACGCAGGGGGAAACAACGCTGGCACCCATACAAGTAAAAATACTGTAAGTAAAACTTGAAGTCTAACACAACAACGGATAAGAATAATGTTAGCAGTATTCCCTTATGCGTTTAGCGGGACAATATATCTGTCATGCTTCGCTATTTTTTCGGCTTAACAGGGGAACGTCCAACGCAGATTCTTCTCAAGAAGAGCGAGCATCAGCGGAGCCTGGGGAAGTATATAGTTCTGAAAACCCAATTGAAACTGCACAAGAGGCCGAGTGGTTGCATTTTCCATCAAGTCAGGACAACATGGAGGACTGTAGTTCAGTTATACAAGGGGAACACCAGAAGAGGCCAGTGCGGCGCTCCATGACGTCGCAAACGTCGATCGGTTTGAAGAAGATGCGCTCCCTGGTCGCGGCAACTAAGACGTTGCGGCGGAAGTGCAGCAGGCTGAAAGAAATGAACAGTAATTTGCATTCACAGCTAGAGAAGCTAAAGAAAGATTTTTTCGAGATGAAAGCCCTCGCCGAGGCGAATGGCGCTCTAACGCTGCAGGTACGCAGTTACGTCAGTGGACGAATGTTATATTAATCCTTTTATATTCGCACTTAATTTTAAATGACTCTGAACATAATAACAATTTAGGAGTAAGTCAATTCTATCAACATCACCCGTACTACGAGAGGACGTCCGGTGAGCGAAGGAATTCTCGAAACTATAAGAGATTGTAAAGGTGGCGATGCTACCCTTAAGTTCTCGCGCATCGGCTAGCAGTGACGTCATACTTTGACGGCCTCAGGTAATGTCTAAGACTGCTGTGTTAGTAGATGCAAGGTCTGAAGTAGCAAGTTTCAAAGAAATGTTCTCAGCCAATGCGGCCAAGTACACAAGGAGCGACGCAACATAAAGCGACGTGCACGTGTCGAAGATTGTTCGCCAAACTCAGAACATTAAACCTAGTCTTAATTTTTTCTGTTCTAATAGTCGTATGATCGGAACAGGAACGATAGAGAATTATCAGGTACTCATTTATCAGTCTATTAACTTAGTGTCCCTATACTTTTTTGTAAGAAACGTCAGAAAGGGGAGGATGGAAGCTTGCAGTAAAAAACCTGTGAACAGGGGTTGTTCCCATTCTTTAATCGCTGTTTACACACACACAAACACTGAAAATAATCATGAACCAACTCGCTTAATCAGTAGTTTTAGCAAAGTTGTTTCGAGCCGGCGTTTCGACAAGCAGGCTTGTTTTCTGAAAGACTGAAATACAATTATAGCCTTAAGGATGACAAGTCCGCTGTCATGATGTCTGCTCGAGAGAAACTCTGTTTATAGATTTTCTTCTTCATATAAATTTACGTGACATTTTAGTGTACGCCGATGCTGGCAATCTTTCTGGTCATACGAAGGTGTAGGCCTGACATAAGGACACGGAATAAAAGAAGGTTGGTGGGTAAGCGCGCACATGAGCAAGTGTTTAAGATACGAAGGTCGGTGTGTACCCCCTTGCGTGATTGGCGCACCCCGAGTTTATTCCTTTATCCTGCGAACAACGAGTTCAAATTTCTGTCGTCGCAAACAATTAAGGACATTGGACTGACAACTGGAAAGACAGTAATTTGCAAGCTGTGTTGTGTTGGTGCTATGGGCCGATCGGTTTATGCTCGTACAGGAAGCCACGCTTGACGCACATGTGATGTCTGCCTTATAAACTTGAGCGAGCAGCATTGCATTCAAAAAGGAAGGAATGGTTTGGAAAGTGTAAGTGAACAGTTTCCGCTAGTCCGTATGTGTGAGTCGGTGGCCGGTTACTGAACATGACGCAAGTCTGAAGTTGCGCAATTCATTAATGTAGCATAGCTGCAATTGAATGTCCACGTGGTGACATGAAACATCTATTATTGTCTTAAGAGTAAACGCATATCTTTTCTCGCGATTATGAATTGTTGAATAAGGAATGATGCCAAATGCAAGGTTTCGACAATCAGGTGCACTATTCTTTGTCAGGACAGCAACAGCCTCCTTTAGTAGCGTGTGTGTGAACGTTTGCTCACTCTCCCACAACATCTAAACTTGTCTTGACAAGGGCAAGTCCAGTACGTAAATGTCGAATTGTTGGATGCGCCGGCATTCCCTGCTCTACGATGTTTCAGCGGGTCAAGCTTCCATTCTCCCCTGCACTTCCGCTTTCTTCCAGTATGTTATCTTGCGCGTGATTTACGCATTTCAACTGCCCTTTCATCATCAGGAAATGCTGGACGAGAACGACAAGAAGGCTGAATTTTTGAAGGAGCAATTGCAATGCCTGCGTGAGAAAAATCACCGTTGGAAAGAGGTGACCATCAGGCAGGCCATAATGTGGCAAGCTAAATCACCCTGCGGGTACGAAATGTTGCGGAGGTCTGGGTGCCTCACCCTTCCAAGTCGCATGACACTGAAGCGTTACATTGGCTACTGTACTGGAGCAGTTGTTTCGTCGCTAATGAAGCAAAGGCTGCACACGGAAAGCACACACTTGTCCGAACGGGTACGTTACTTCGATCAGAATTATTTACAATATGCACGCGAATAACGAAGGAAGCAGCGCACGCGGCAGTGTTTGACTGATCAAAATACATGCTAGTATAGCCGAATGAAAAGTGATTTAAAGTGAATAAACAGGGACCAGACCTGTGGCAAGGATTACTCGAACGTAAGATGTATTGTTTAAGAGTATACGGCAGTGCGCTATGTTTGCTCTAAACCCTAATCATTTCTGTTAAATTATGGGTCATGTACGGAACAACAAAGAAGGTTATTTATATAATTAACTGTCTCCGCCGATATATAACGCATGTCTGTTAACAGTGAATTCCCCCCCCCCCCATTTTTTTTGTTAGGAAAAAATGGGCTCTTTGATTGTGGATGAAATGTCTTTAAAGCAAGCACTGACGTACGAAAAAAAAGGAGACAAAGTCCATGGCCTAGTCGAAATGGGAGGCCTAGAAAAAGAAGTGGGCATTCAGAACGAGCTGGCCACACACCTTCTCGCCTTTGTATTTGTAGGCTTATCAACGCACTACACGTAAGTGAATCATCACTTTGTCTATCACTATACGTTTCGCTGTGACTGAAAGACTAACCCCACCTATAGATATAAAAAGAAAACGTTGTCTTTAATTAACCAATGATGTGCTATTCCGCGACCAGGGCTGAAAGTCTGGGGAGGGGCAGGGGGAGTCGTCTTCTATTTTTTAAGGAGGGCTCCCCCCCCCCCCTTTCCCCCGGCAAGTCAACTTTAGCATTGTGCACTTATTTGACAAGCGCTCGAGATGAGCAATTGGCTCTCCTCCTCTCTCCAACGGAGTGAGATTTTAAGCCCAGCTGACACCGACGCTACAGAATACTGCTAATTTTTATCTTTTTCAGGCTACCCGTGGGATATTATTTCACGCAGTCAGTAAAAGGAGACCACCTGCATCAACTAACACTTGAAGTAATTAAGTCCATCGAAGAAGCAGGATTCCAAGTGGTCCGACTTGTAGCTGACAACCACGCTTCGAACAAAAAGATGTTCACCATGTTAGGGAATGGTCGTATGATGCCAGTTGTGCCGTAAGTTGCTAAGTATATATTTTTGCTCTCAGCTCGCATTAAGCTGTGCGCAATGCCTAGTGTAAATATTTTTTTATATGTATTCGCAGTGTGCCCTCAATGTATGCATGGATCGAATCCCAGCTGCGGCTGCTGCTTTTCCGATGGAGGCGGAAATGTTGTAGGCCCGCGTTCTCAGATTTGGGTGCACGTTAAAGAACCCCAGGTGGTCGAAATTTCTGGAGCCCTTCACTACGGTGTCTCTCATAATAATATGGTGGTTTTGGGACGTTAAACCCCACATATCTATCAATCAATGTATGCACGCGCATGCATGCCGTGTTTGAGTGAAAAAAAAAAAAAAAAGACTTGGTCGCACAAAAAAAAAGCCTGTATCAGCATCAGAGCCCCCCCCCCCCTTCTTTTTTTTTAATCAGCGCTGCCATATAAGAAAGCCGTGTCCATAACAAGATTGCTATCAACAGTACAATCGCTGTAAATAGCCCGTCTTTACAAATCAATTGACGTTACGCGTTTGCGTAATGTATGCGCACCTGCATGCGACTGTATGAATGGGTGAGTATACTTAAAGTTTCGGAAGATTTAAGGTGTAGGTAATCTCAATAAAACACACACACAGACCTGCAGGATCATGGCATGAGTGGAGAAATTTTATAATAAGGTAATAATTAACAACGCACACGTCCTTCGAATGGCTAACATTTACATTACTTTGGTAAAAAACAGAAAACCGTATATGCAACTAATTATTCACACCGCAAACGCCGCCTTTCTCCAATTTATTTATTCATTTTTTTTTGTTGTTGTTGCAGACATCCAATGGATATGAATCGGAGGCTCTTCCTTTCTTTTGACCACTGCCACATCCTGAAAAATCTCCGCAACCAGATGTTGTCCACCAAACGCGTTCTGTTCAACAATGGGCATTACTACAGCCCCACGTATTTGAGAAAGTTGCTGGACATAACAGAAAAACAGTCGTCGTTCAAGCTTGTTCGGAACCTTACGCAGAAGCACGTTTACCCGACGAACTTCGAGAAATTAAGCGTGAAGAGGGCCGTTGAAGTGTTCTCTCCACAGGCATGTATAAGAAAAGGTGTAAACCCATTTAGCGTTAGTGTCACACACTCCCAGATTCTCTGTATTCCTTGTAGACATCACAATGCGTGACGCACACAGGTCATGCAGGAAATGCCTTTTCGTTAGCTGTAAATTATGTATGCTTCCTGCAACCTGTATTACACAAAAAAATACATCTAATTGAGCTAGAATCATGCTCGCAGTTTTCTATCAGTAGTGACGTTTATACTTCTCAAATTCTTTGGCGCGCTCGGGCAAACTTTTATGCGCTAATATTACGCCACAACTCATTTTACATCATATTACGTCAAGTGAATGTTCATGCAGAAGCAGAAAAAATTTTGCAGCTTTTCGTTCAAATGAAGCAGTACAAAAACTGCCTTTTAATAGTAATTCACCGCAAACGATACGTGAATATTCATGTTAGTTTCTGGTTTATTTGTTTGTAGAACCCAAACGGAAGCAAATGGTGAAAATGTAATTCAATACGTATATAACTGCTAACATATTTATCAGTATGGTCACATAAAAACATGCACATGAGCTGCTGCTACTGCTGCTGCTAACAGCGCATGGTTATCTGAACATACAATTTCCCTTTCTTAACGAATGTACCTGCGCGTATTGCTTACCACACAATAATTACGTATCATTAGAGCTTCTATAAATATATGTTCACTAACACAAACTCACTTAAAAGTGCACGTTATTGATGACTGCAGTGCCACTTGTAACTCGTCTCACTTGCTGTATACGAACGTCCAAGCTTAGAAACCTCTCTCTAAATAATTCCGATCATTTTTAATATGTCGCGTCTCCTTGGTTTCTAGGTGACATCGGCCTTACGATACCTCTTACAATACGGCCGCAGATTTGGCATTTTCGGGTTTGAAGACTGCCTGCCAACCATCGAGCTGATGGAAATGATATTTAAATGGTTCACCATACACAACATAAGAAATACAACCTTCCACGTAGTAAGCCGGGACCAAAACAGGATGCCGTTCAGTTCCCCAGATGATGACAGGTACATTCCATTTATCCCGCTAGGTTTCATATTTTCTACAATAAACTGCTTTATTTTCAGGTTGATATGGCTGGAGCAGGAATTTCTGCCCTTTTTCGCAGCATGGAAAGCCGCGGCACCACATAAGAGGGCATTCATATCTCTTGAAACATACGAAGCTCTCCAACTGACCACAATGTCCACAGTACAGTGCACACAATTTCTCATCCGTTCAGGTTTCCTATACGTGTTGACTGCCAAATTCTCCAGTGACCCTGTCGAAGCACTTTTTTCCACCATCAGACAGCTTCAAGGAAGCAACGATCAGACAGACGCCCGTGCTGCGCTTTCATCACTGCAGAAAGTCCTCGTGATGGGAATGATGCACTCATCACCAAGCGGCAGTACAGAGCAAACAACGTCTCCTCTTGGATCGCCCAGTGCAAGGCAGGCGTCGTGCTCCACAGCAGTAAAGCAAGCCGGACAACCTCTGGAAATGCACTCGCTAGTAAACCAGAATCAAGGGTCGTCAGGCGAGTGCGCGGCATCGACATCTGCTACTATAACCCAGACGATGCGGCCACATCTAGAAGCCCTGCAGACTTGCCGTGGTGCGCTTTTCATATCTCGTTGATTCCGTGTAATGGAATGATTTACATTATTTAAAAATTATTACACACCGTCCAACAATTCCCCACTATACGATATTATGCATATATTATAAACTCTGCGCTGCTTACTGTGTTACATGCAAGCCGCGTGAGGCAGCGTTTGCGTCAGTGCACGATGTAGATGAAAACATGCTTCTCAATCAGTTATACTGTGTATGTATGTAACGATAAGTCCATGGTACAAGCAGGTACTATGGCTTACATTTAAAAATATAACATGCTTTCACCAGGCGCCCACACAACTCGACTAACCGACGTCCCTTTCCCGCAATCGGGGAAGAAATTTTCGGCGGTTTTGAATCACTGTCATAACTGGCACACAGATGATGGCATGGCTCGTTTGCGTTCGCCTTACTCTCTTGAGATGCTGTCCCTTCCTAATCCCGTCGTCTTTCTCTTGCTTCTTCTCCTAGATTTTTTTTTATTTTTAAACGTTTCTCCCTCAGTTTTTTTTATGTTGTTGTTTATACTATTCTCCGGACTTCTTCCCTCCTGTCGTGACAAGCTATAAATCGACGCGGAAAATGTGTAAATATTATTATACCTTGAAAAAGACGGGGCTCTCCCGACGCAAACGTCGGCTGAATGAACAGTTATCTTGATGATATGTGGGGTTTAACGTTCCAAAACCACCATATTATTATGAGAGACACCGTAGTGAAGGGCTCCAGAAATTTCGACCACCTGGGGTTCTTTAACGTGCGCCCAAATCTGAGAACGCGGGCCTACGGCATTTTCACCTCCATCGAAAGTGCAGCCGCCGAAGCCGGGATTCGGTCCCGCGACCTGCGGGTCAGCAGCCGAGTACCTTAGCCACTAGACCACCGCGGTGGGGCAACAGTTGTTATCTGAAAGCGCATTAACATCCATATATATATATATATATATATATATATATATATATATATATATATATATATATATATATATATATATATATATATATATATTTCTCATATTTTGTATACGGACACGTGTCGGTTTAATCATGCATGCTTATCTATATACTGATAAAATTCTTGCACACTTTTCATTTCTACCTTCCCACAGGTGCCCCACAGCCAGGCATAAGGGCCAGCACGCTTGGCCTTATAGCGGGCTTCCTGGTGAAAGCAGCTGAGGATTGCATTACTTGCGACGACTGCATCGGCAAAATCAAGGCTCCCAGCTCATCTGGACCAGCTACTGCTGTGATATTTAATTTAGACAGGGGAGGGCTTTCATACCCAACGATCTCATTTCTTTCCTTTGTGAGCACTCTAGAAAGGGCCGCGGAAGCATTTGCGCCATTGGCCATTTCCAAAAAGAGGCCGATGGCACTTTTTGTGCAAACTGTGCTACCTGCAGTGGCCTTGAACCCTCTTTTCAGCCATAAAGGCGCTACTAGCGAGCACCGAGAAGCCATGGCGCGGCTAGTGTTGCAAAAATTTAGCCGTCCTTTCTTCTCAAACTACGTGCGGGACAAAACAGCCAAAGAAGGAAAGAGAAAGAGAATAGCCGAAAAGCCAAAATCTCGCAAGATTTTAAAAGTTTAGTTGCATGCCTCCATTGTATCATGTACGCGCCCAGAACCTTGCTAGCACATTTTATTGAACTATGACCCAAATGCACGCAGCTCTGTACGCGTACATATGTTTTTCTTTATTGCAGACACAAGCCGTCACTGTGTGCCAGCAAGTAGGATATTCTTCGAAAGTGCAGAAACTTTGTTTGAAACATCAGCTTTAACTGGCATATTGTGGCACGCATAAGTAAAGCGACAAATGTGTTTTGTTTCATTTTGAAGTGCTGTAACATTGCTCGAATCACACGCATACACTCGCCAAATTCTTTTAGCAGAAACCTTGATATCACTTTGAGGGATCTGCTTTTCATTGACAAACGAGTATAATGGCACATTTTCAGCATGTGTACGCGCCCCAACTGCGGGTGTCGCCCTTGGGCGCTATCAATCAAACATAACCACTAGTACAACAAAGGCGGTACTATTCCGCCCTAAAAATAAGTCTGTTAATGAAAACATGCATTTCAAGTATGGCGATACTATTATTGAGTTAGTAAATTGTATAAAAATTCTTGGAGTTACATTTTCGAGCAATATGCTTTGAAACGATCGCATTTACAGTGTGCTGGGTCAGTTATCTCGCGTAGAGGGCACGGTGTACAGTGGCAAAACTGTTCTACTATACAAGGTAAAATTCTTACTTTATAAATGACTGTTCTGTTGGCATCTTGCTTATTGTTTCTTGGTATGAAGGACTACGACTAACACGCGCTTACAAAAACTGTACCTGATGCAAAAGACGTATATTAGAATAATTTTTTACTGGTCGTATGATGCTCGCAGAAGTGAATTGTTTCAACAGGCTGGAATACCACCCCTACATCGTCTCTACGATTTTAAGTTAGCATTGGTGGTCAGGCGTCAATTTCAAGAAAGTCGACATTATTTGTACGACCTCTCGAAACTGCAGCCAAATAATTTGTTCGAAACATGACATAAAGAAACATGGAAAATAAAAACTTCGAGAACAAACTACTCCACAGATAGGTTGTTCTACACAGTTTCTACGTTAATTGATAAATATGTGAAAGCTGGCATAGATTTCTTACTCTGTACCCGAACTCAATTGCACGATATACACATGTATAGTTTTCAAGATTTCTTTGCAGTTGCTACATTGTTATCATGGTTGCTATTTTTATTTTTAGAATTTGAACTTGATATTTTTGTAATTGTTGCTTAGATAACATTGCTAACTGTTTGCCAGTGCTGTCGTGCTAAAGGCGTCTGTGGGCCTATGTCAAGCTGCCTCTTTCGAAGAGCAGCTTTTACCTGCCGCTGTCCTTCATCAAACTATTGATGAAAAATAAAACATTATTATTATTATTATTATTATTATTATTATTATTATTATTATTATTATTATTATTATTATTATTATTATTATTATTATTATTATTATTAACTATGCTCGACAAGATGATGATAATGATGACGATAAAAACTTTATTGGGGTCGCAATGTGTTGCCCTCGATAGGCACATCACTGCCTTTACCATATCGTCTCATCGCACGGACATATAAAATCATAGAAACGCGCATCGGCCAGCGCTCCCCGTTCCAGCAGACAAACTCCCGTAGCGAAATTTGACGCACAATTTTTGTTGTGTAGGTCACAGTAAGAGTTAAAGCTTCAATTCCTGTGTCTCTCCTTGATATGCGTCCGTTGGCGTATGTGCATTATTCTCTTCTATCAATTGACTACAAGTGTAACACCTGTCGAGGGCGAGTGTCCAAGGTAAGTGCTCAACAGGGGCACTGCGTTTCACCTGACGCGTCCTAAACAACCTAAAATCAGTTTGATATTCTATTACCAATGAGTACATTATTAGTCAAAAGCTTTATGAATACTAAATTGAAGTTTTTTTAGGCTGGAATGGCAAAAACAACCATGCAGCAAGACATTTCTACGCAAATATACAGCTTTAGAAGTCAATCAACCAGTATAGCCTAACTACTAAAATGTAACACATAGCACACGTTAGCCTTTTCAGCAAAAAACAATCACACGTATAGGCAGTTTGTCACAGAAGCAGACGCATGGTATCAGTCCGTCGCCCTCCTGCCGGCCGCACAGTAGCAGACGAACAGGTTATAGGTAGCGCCACCTACGGCGAGCGATTGAACGAGAGCGGGGACACGCGCTCCCATAGGAACCCCGCTATCTGAACAGGTCAGGAGTGTAGTAGGTCATGGACAAGACCATGACCTACTACACTCCTGACCTGTTCAGATAGCGGGGTTCCTATGGGAGCGCGTGTCCCCGCTCTCGTTCAATCGCTCGCCGTAGGTGGCGCTACCTATAACCTGTTCGTCTGTTTCTTTACGGTTGTTTTGTAGGCGCTGGTATAAGAATGCCTGCATTCTGCAGTGAACTGGCGGCATATATGTGACTATTTCTTCCCATACATTGCTGGTTAAGCAAGGTGTTCAGAGCGCTTGAGTATTTATAGCACACTGGTTGACAAACGTGGGAACCCGTAGATTTACACGATGTAGGGCAGCCTATGCGTGGTCGCGTGCATTTTATTGCAAAAAAATTCTGAATGTCTTTTAGTATTATTATTTCTGAATAATTCTAAATTTTGGATCATAAATACGCACTACGAGTGCTTTGTTGGTCAAAATTTGACCACAAAGAGTGAAGATGACGTCAGCGAGCAGGTGCTGCCTAGCGCCACGCCGCTCGTAGGTTACGGCCCTAGCGGCAGAAGGTATGAACTAGAACGTGGGCGCTGGAAGAGGTGCTCTCTGGGCAGGTCAGGAGTGTAGTAGGTCATGGACAAGACAAACCCACCTTTCCCCAGCACTCTGGACGCGCCAGACAATCCAAGAAGTGTTGGTCCGTACGCTGTACGCTTCCATCCATTGACGGCGTCTTCGTCGGCCAAGTTCGCTCGGAACACGGATTCGTGTTCAGTAGACTGCTGGTCATCTGTTACGACCTCAAGTGGCTGACGCATCTCCTCCATTGTGCCTCGATATTGTGCAACAACGCGATCGGCACTCGAACAAACTTGACGGTCACAACCAAAGTGGTAGGACGAACTTCGTGGAGCGATCGCTTTGGTCTGACGTCACCGCCGATTCAGCATGTACACTGTGGCCAGTAATGTTTCGTTCTACGCCGAAGAATTCGCAGTCATAGACATGAAAATTCCCTATTTCGGGGATTTTTCCCTGTTAACGTTGCCGAAAGCATGACCTACTACACTCCTGACCTGTTCAGATAGCGGGGTTCCTATGGGAGCGCGTGTCCCCGCTCTCGTTCAATCGCTCGCCGTAGGTGGCGCTACCTATAACCTGTTCGTCTGTTTCTTTACGGTTGTTTTGTAGGCGCTGGTATAAGAATGCCTGCATTCTGTAGTGAACTGGCGGCATATATGTGACTATTTCTTCCCATACATTGCTGGTTAAGCAAGGTGTTCAGAGCGCTTGAGTATTTATAGCACACTGGTTGACAAACGTGGGAACCCGTAGATTTACACGATGTAGGGCAGCCTATGCGTGGTAGCGTGCATTTTATTGCAAAAAAATTCTGAATGTCTTTTAGTATTATTATTTCTGAATAATTCTAAATTTTGGATCATAAATACGCACTACGAGTGCTTTGTTGGTCAAAATTTGACCACAAAGAGTGAAGATGACGTCAGCGAGCAGGTGCTGACTAGCGCCACGCCGCTCGTAGGTGACGGCCCTAGCGGCAGAAGGTATGAACTAGAACGTGGGCGCTGGAAGAGGTGCTCTCTGGGCAGGTCAGGAGTGTAGTAGGTCATGGCCGAAAGTTCCAGCATATTTCCCTGCATAACAGTACTCATTTCCGCGCTCATCTACGCAAACACTATAATTACACGTGTATGGTGTACTGGCCACTTTTGAAATCATGACTAGCCTACCCGCTGCCGCACAACAAAGCCATGGCATATTCATTCATATAGTGATAGTACACTGCACATTGCGGGATTCAAGTCTAACACCAATAATGAACTAGAAATCGCTCCGCGTATATCAAATCTCAATGATTCTGCTAGCGTGGTGCATGCACCAGAACCGATAACAGCAGATGAAGGCGCACTGTGACCGCTAATTATCGGTCGTCATATGAGAATTTAACCATTCCTGAAATACCCTGCAATATTGCGAAGATTTCTTTTGGCTCAAAATGACAGGCGAATATTCCCCGATAAAACAAAAATTTCCTGCACGGAACATCACTGAGTGGCTGCGCCTGTGAGACATACTTCACCGTGTGTAATCGCTTTGAAAGGTGGTTTCACTGCCGCATAGGTTCTCTGTGCGGTGAAACCAACCACTTTGGGGATATTCGCAATGCCGTGAAGCGACCTTTCAAGACTCAGTAAGGTTATAGTGCCTGCAACCCTGTTAATTTTAAACAGCGAATTTCATTGGACATTTGTATTTATAGTGGGATCATATCATAACATCCATCTATATTAAAACACTTGTGGGCTCTTATCGCAATAACAACAAAAGTTTATTGAGAAAACTGAGTTCATATGTGTTACAAAAAAAAAATCAAGCAATGCTTTATACCGCACTGCACTAGCAATGAGGTGCACCTCGCTTCCAATTTTCTTTGTCTATTTGAATAGAACTATCATATGCATCATTTATAAATTTGTTGTACTGTTCTTGGGTCATTTATTCTCAAATCGTACATTCTGAATTTTCTTTGTTTTGGAAATTTTGGGTATACAGTGTTTTTATTTCATAACTTGATAAGACAGATGCTTGGGCTAGTTGGTGATAGGGATTCAACATATTTGTACAGCGCAAGACTACGAGTAGTTACGATGTAACTACAGAAGAAGATACAAGGACAGAAAGAGCGCTGACAACTGAAATTTTATTAACGAATATGCTGGAAATATATACTCATGACGGAACACCACCGCGCAATGTATTGCATCACAGCAAGACAATCATCATCTCATTATATGGTTACAACGCCACAGCTCAGCACAAGTTCACAATCAATTGTGTCAAAGCCAGAAACTCGCTTTCTTTTTTAGTCAGAGCAAGCGAAGGCATGCTGATACATCGATCACCCAGCATTTGCATTTCATTGGCCTCCATTATCTCTCGTGTTAGCTGCTGACGGTGTTTGGCTACAACAGTGCACTTTTCGAAGTGTTGGAGGGCCCTATTAAGTTTAAAAGCTTGTTATATGGGCCAAGTAGGAAACCTTTAAACACAAATATTTCACTGTGTACAACTTGCAATGTAGTCATATTTAAATCATACATTTAATAGAAACTTGCTTCCACTTTGCTTCAACCCAAGGTAGCGTAAGTCAGAAAAACTTGTGGAGCTTGCTCAGACTCGGACTTAATAAACATTTTTGGGAGCCGTACTCACTATCACAAAAATTTGTTCAGCTGGACTTGCTCGGACTCACTGTCTTTTTCGACCACAATGCCAGTGCTTTTTAACACCGAAATTTCACGTAATCGATGCTCTTATTGGCACCTTTTCTTATGGTGCCTTCGAATACGAGTTACAAGTGCTCGTAAACCAGTAAGGTCGTTTTTCTTGAAAGAGATGACAGCGCAATATATATTCATCACCAACTTTTTTGTTATTAAATGTATTGAAGGAGAGGTTATCACCAACTTCCTTTAGTTGTCAATGGTTAGGGAAAAATCGAGGCCTTCCACCATGTAATTCATGCCACTGATCAATAAATATTCAAATGGTATATAAAAGACACGGCTTTAAAATATGTGAGCATTGACGCGAGTATGAACGCTGATCTAGGTAAAGCGGATAGTAATACTGAAGACGAGTAGGTATGACCATAGCTTGGCAAACAAAAATCGAACTCAGATTCCCTCAGGAAATGTATCTTGCACTTTGGACTCGCTCGGACTCAGAAACACCAAAATTTTCCAGAGACGGACTCATTTAGACGCACACTCACAGAAATGTTAACCCATTCTGAGACTAGCGTCTCGATCCGAGTCAGAGTGCGTAGACTCCGAAGTGAGTTCGCTAATATCTACAAGAAAGAGACATTCCTGGTATAAGAGCAAAAAAGGACACTGCTAAGAGGCGAGGAAATTACACAAGCGCATGTGATATTCGTACAAGCCTATTTCTTATTCGTAAAATGTTTAAGGTTATTGGATTATAATAAAAATGCTTGATTTTAAATGATTCAACCAAATTACTACTTTTTCAACCTCTAATAACTATTTGCCCATCACTAAACCTTGCAGTTCTTGCTTCTTCTGGCTGTTTTGGACAGGTGCGTGAAAGAAGTTGTGGCTGAAAATCACATGCATGTTTTCTGACAGGGCGAACTGTTGGAGGGCTATATTTTTCAATCAAATTTTGAATGGTAGAACTGAAGATTACCAAGCATATACAAGCTGTCTTGTCAGGTTTCATGCATATTCGGAATTCGCTGCGAGGAGGGCTCGACATATGTAATCAATTTGCAGTATTTCTAGTGCAATGAAACTGTAATATTGGCGTACAATTTTTTTAAAGGGACTGTCAACTGCACAGAACTTTTTGCTTATTATGGTGAAAATGAGAAGATTGTTAATCTCATCAGCACCAATGAGCATGTTTTTTTACCATATAAAAGGAGTAATTTTGATGTTGAAAATCTACAAAGCAACTGCTGGCATCACCCAGCAGCTATGTGGTTCAATTTATCCACACAGAAATGCTCGCAAGTAGGCTGGCTTTGCTTTAAAACAAACATGTTTAACTTGAAATTGCATTTCATTCCCTTGAGGCAACTTTAGACTGCGCAAGAGAGCACTTTTGCTTGTTTTATCACGCGTTCAAAGAGGCACCGTGGCACTGCCGGCGAGACGGTCGCGTGCTTGCCTACGGCGGAGAAAAGCGAGTGCTGCGCCTGGTGCCGCTCTCAACAACAACAACACAAAAGTCTTTGGCAAGTATTAGCACAACTGATTTCAGTAAATTTTCAAACCTTGCCCGTGGGTCCAGTGTCATCTAGTAATGTTGTGCGATCATTTGTGCTTAAAGTGCACAACAGTACTTATCAAAGTTCTAACATTGGAGAACATTTTGCCATCACGTTTCGCTTAATCATGTTGCTCATGCTGGCTCTCATCCCATATGCATCGCAGAACACCTAAACACAACTGCAAGACAGTGGGGACATTCTGCTGTTTTGTGAAGGACATTTCATGTTTGTTTTAGTTGCATGCACACTTGGCAGGAGTAAAACTACTACAGTTCGTTTCACAATGCTGGCGTACCAGTGTTGCTGGAACAAACTCTTCCCCTCAACTGTGGTGGTTTTTGAGGCTAACTAAACAAAGCTGGAGAAACTTCAGTAATACATTATCTGACAATTTCCATGCTTTATACGACCAGTACGGTGTATGTAGTATTATTGGTGAAGGCCTTGCAAAAACTGCACACGGTTTCAGTTTTAGACTTTCACACCACTGTGATCACGTCCACCAGCCATCGTTCCGGGCGTTCATCACTCCGATGGAAGAAGACTGAACGCAGAATAAAAAATTTTTTCCGAGGATTTCTACACACTCGCCAGAGAAGCCGTTGGAATGTTGGACACTTCAGACGTATGGTTTTTATTGCGATACAAAACAGCAAAGCAGTGGAGGACTATCATAGTCACTTGAAAGTGAAAGACTTACTTGGGGTGCTGCCTTGCATTCTGGCCTTCAGAGCTTGCATTTGAATGACTAAATTACTTATGAGCCCAGACTCGGAGAGGACACAGCACTTGTTTGCACTTGTTTCATCATGAACCTTTACCAACACACCCAACTGGCAGTCATCCTACATACTTATGAGCGCTAAATAAAGCTAGAATAGATTTATCGTCATTGTGCCCTACCCACCAAAAGCTCCAGATGGTCTCTCAATGCCCGTAGGGGTGTGTGAAAAATGATGCAAACAGACAGTTTTTATTTCACTTGTGTATTTGCTTACTTGTAAATAATAAAATCACCAATGTTCATTTTCATGAGTTTGGTACAATAAAGACATAATAGTAACACGTCGTTAATACAAAATACTTGAACTCTCTTTTTTTTTTTCTTGCAATGGTGCTTTCATTCCTTATTGAGCCACATTTGCTGCTTCTCAGCGCACAAGCGCCACCATCCATTGCCGCGCACCCCCACAAGGCATGTCCTACATGCCCATGAAGTATAGAAAAATGTGAGCCATGTTAACTCAATACTGTGTGCCCACAGTTGACATGCATCTCCATGTGCAGTACCCTGTAGGTGTGCTGCTTGCCGAAAATATATCTGGTGTAAGCTTAATGATCAAAATATGTCATCCACAATGCACTTCTCATGGTGTTGTATGCATTATGTCTTGGGGTCCTCTTTATTGTGCTGCTTTGTGTGCTTCTCTGTGTGTTCAATTTCCTGCCTTCTTTTTTACTTGTACTATAGTTCTGATACATCTAGGATTGCTGACTGTTTCCATTTCCTCATATTTCCTTGCAAAGTTCTGAGAAACTAGAATAAAAATTGACTTGAAAGCAGGTCGCAGAACGCGATACTTAAAAACACTTTGGTATCTTTCCTACTTGCAGGCTGGCCACCAAACCTCGGTGCTAAGGGCTTGAATGCCACTGGGTTGTAGTTGCCACCAACAGCAAGGGGATCGCGTCGTGATGGAAGAAGGGGATGCACGTGATCACGTGCGATGCAGCAGCAATACTGGCGCGAGGGGGACAGAAAATAAAAGAAAACATTAATTGTGTGAAAACCTGTCGAGTCTTTTTCTCACTTGTGCTACACAAGGTATTGTAACGTTCTCCTCATTGTGAACATGTACTGTGATAGGGACAGTAGCTGCCTTTGTGTAGTATTTCTGAATGCTTTGTTGTTGTTACTAACACAAAGCTGTCACATAATTTAACCTTTTCACCTCACTAAAATTATAAATGAACTGTAATAATTACAAGAGCAAGCCTAAAAATGTTGATACTTCATGTTACTTTGCCTGAAAAATGTTAGTTTTTGAAGCATGATGTTGGTTTTGTTTAATCCCAAACAAGCAAACTCCACTTCTTAAAGGAGTGCCAACCCCTGATGTCCTACTAAGTTGGCATAAAAAGGACTGAATCACCGGCTTTCAGTGCTTGCAAGGAATGCTGGGTGAATGTCAACCGTTTTGACACGCTAAGTACACAATTGTGTACACCCCTTGATTTTTCTATTTGTATTTGTAGGGGCTAAGAAACATCAATATATATTGACTTTCTAATCTCTTTATTTAACTTCGTTTTGCAGCATACAGTTGCATATTTATTTTTATTTTATTTACTCTCAAATCCTTACGGCATAATAGAGGGGACTGGTTACAAAGTAGACAAGGAAAATGCAGCATGAAAAGTTACTAAACAAAGAATAAACTCATTATTACACAATGTTAGCTGTGCAAGGACAACAAACACAATACATAATTCAGCCTGTAAATACAGAATGTTAGTTAGTCTATTTACATAATTACAGAATACTGAGTAAAGTTTATTGGAAAACAATTACTAATAGTGACATGTCTTCAGGTAGTTTGGTTTCAATGTACCAATGTACAAGATGAAAACACTGGGAGTTGCATAATGCGATGCCAACCTTATGACGAGGTCACTGCAATGGGATATGTACTGAGGATTCAGGATTAGTTGGTCATGCAGGGTGGTATGACTGAATAATTCGTGAAATGAAGCCAAATAGGATATTTTACAAGGGGGGTGCAAAAGAAGCAAGGCTTCGGCTAGATTTAATTGAAGTTATACCAGCAATGCAATTACAGTGAGAAGGTTTCAAGTGGATGGAGTTATTCTGTACAAACAAGTGAATCAAGTTGTCATGGCAAGGGTCTCGCACAGAAGAGGCATATTCAAGATTGAAACGTAATAATGTTTCATAATAGGAGTAGTTTTAGTGTATATCGGGGTTTTGAGAAGGTGCAATGTATGTAGCCTAACTTGTGATCGGCATTATTAGTAACATATTCAGTGTGAGGTGCCTGAGGTAAGTTCAATGAGATAAGAACACCTAATTATTTATATGAGTTGACCCGATTGCGCAGGACATTTACCTAGTATGTTAGCAAGATGTCTGCATATCTTCTTATGCATGTTTGCTTAAATTTACGCATGTTTAAATCTATTTGCCATGTGCTGCACCAAGCTGCTACAGTGTTGAGATAAGATTGGAGAAATGAACTGCCATTACCACTAGTTATTTTATTGAAAATTACGCAGTAATCTAAAAAACATTAATGTTTGAAGAAGTTGAAGATTACAGGCTCAAGGTCGGCGTCGGGTATCTTTTTGGCACTGGAGCTGGGTTCATGGCTTGATGGGGGCGCCCAGAACATAAAAGAAACCACCTCCACCAGATGTCGCATAGTTGTGATATGGACTAAGGCAGCAGGCGGCACTTCCAAGATGAAATTTTTTGTTTGGCCATACTTGTGGCCGAAGAAACAAAGTCAAAGACTACAGTAAAGCACAAGTTTGTTTTTTTTTTTTTTAATGCACCTCGTGTTATGCCGCTATTTTTGTTGCAATAGAATATCGAGTGCCCTGTAATGTCAGTTTCACACAAGTACATACAGTTTCTTCGTAGGTGGTATCTGAAAGGGCTAAGAGAGCAGTTCACTTTTATTACTTTTTTTCTTCTCGCAAGAAACCCTTGCACCACTTGGGCCGTAGCCCAATCATTCGCAAAGTTTGAGATTAGCTAGTTTGTATGACGAGACCTCAATGTCGAGGTGTTTCATGCATTTGGCACTGTAGTCACTGCCTGCATTGCTTCATTTATGGTGCTGGCAACAGTGCTGTCACCAGGGATATTTTAGGGGGAAAGAGGAACACATGCTCAGTACAGTACTTGCAACAACCTGAATGGCAGTGAAAAACTTGTGCAAATACACATGCCAGTCATGAGGCATATGAACATCGATACTTGTATAATGCCTTGCTGAACCGAAACTTCGTATAGAGATTAAAAAGAGGTGTGAGCATAACATTTCACAGCTCTGCATTTGGATACCCTCGCACTTTTTGAAATTTATATTTCAGGCTTCTGGATTTTAGATGTCCACATCTCTTTGAGAAACATAAACTAGTATGCCAGCAGTCGTCAAGCTTCTAATCTTCATAACTGCAGAAATATTAGAAATGTATGCAAAGGCATAAGCTATCTTTTATCCTCAATGCCAAAAGACATAATAAACTGGGTGTATTATGCTATGTCTATAGGTGCTATTATGAATATTTTCATAACATTACAAAGACTTAGCATCGATGTGTTCAGCTGACTGAAATGCATGGCCTCCACATTAGACCAGCAACTTATGTTGGCAAGTATCTTTACATTTTCAAGGCCACTTGTGGCAGCCTCAGTTGGTGTAATATTGTTCAGAATGCTTCTTCAATATTAAGAAATATATTGCTTTTTCTTTTTACAACAGTTTATAAGTCTTACAGGCGGTTTACTATTTCCTCTGATTTTAACATTACATTGCAGTGAAACGCCAAGTTCATAGGCTGAAGAGGTGTATAGGCATTTTAGACAACTCGTGCAAGAGCTTTTTAGAGCTTCGCAGAAAATAGACATTGCTGGCATTAACCGATATATTTGCCACCATGCCTGTGAAGGCTTTGCAAAACAATTTCCAAAATATATTTGCCTTTGCTGCATTTTTCTACCTGGCATATTCTGTGTTGCAAAAGGCAGTTGAACTATTTTGCTGCATTGAATTCAATATCTGTTTCTAAAGTGTATACTAATGCATTGTAAAGTCTTATTGCATCTTATAATCCTTGCACAAATCAGGCAGTCACATGAAACGGATGTTTATTTGAACAGGTACATGCGTAAGGACTGGCTCTCACCTATACAAGGTTGGATGATGGGGGTCTAAGCAAGCAATGATCCTGTGATACTTCGAATGGCATTTCATTAGCAAAGCGTTGTTTTTAATGATGCAAAAATAAAACAAGGTGCAATTGCAAGATCCTGGGTGACTTTTATGGTCTCATAGTTTCCTAAAAGTAACTCTGGCACTGCAGTCGTTTAGTTGCCATGGGAATGATGGGTACTTCACAGATTTGCCTAGTTTTCGTGTTTGCAGGCTTCCCATGCACTTGTGGCTGTGTTTATAGCTATGCATTGATTTTTTAAACCTTTGCTAAACTTTGTCTTGTGGCAAGCGAATCCAGGCCACACGGAGCTAAAAGAACGAACATTAGACACATTCGTGTATACCCTTCCCTGCCATGCTAGCTGAAGTGCTGTGCGTTTGCAGCTGCCACAGACACTAGCATCAAAGTTCTCTATGTTTCATTCAGAGCAGCGTCTATGCTTTAGAACATCCTCCAGTGTATCTCTATGCATGGTCTGCACTCTGCTTTTATTTCCATTTCATGTGACGGCTATGTGGCACTGTGGCCAGGTATGTTTTTTTTTACTTGCCATCAGTTTGCATGACTGCTTGTTGGACAAGGGCGGGTTGTAGAAAAAAAAAGAGAAAAAACACATGTCGAGGTGCGGTCGCATATTATAAAGTTGCGCGTGCCCTCACAGCTTCACCGCATTACACATGCATGCTGCACTGAAGCGCCAAAAAAGAAAAGAAAACAGCGGCCGCTTTTTCTGCAGGACGCACCAGAAAAATTTTGTTTTTGTTCGAACCTTACTTGACCGATAGGCAATATTTAATCAGCGGCGTTCTTTTGCCTTAACGATGACGTATTAGCTTGTCCGTGTAATATAAAAGGAGGCGTTGAATATATGAACGGGCGAGGCCGGGAGCTTTACTTTTTTAAGCCGCACAATGGTGTTTGGAAGGTCTTCGTGGTGGCATGGCACGTTCCTATTCATAATGCGTAGCTTAGAAGTCAGTGCTGAGCATCAGCTAAAGCTAATTAACCTGAGAGTGACGACCCGCGACGTAGTAGCGGAGTGTGATTTTTCCGAAAGCCCCTTTCTGACCAGCGACGAGGCAAGGCTTGCACAAGTACGTGATCGCGTCGTTTTGTGTTGATTGCATACGACTTAGTAAACATCCAAACTTACATCGTTGATAACGGGCCGGCAAAACGTTGGGCAGAGCGAGGAGCGCAGCGCCAGCGGCGATACAAGGCGCGCGCACTGCTTGAAACAACCCAACACGATTGCGAGATGTCAATCGTAGGGGTTTTCCTTTTCTTGATCACGTAGTCGTTCCCGTGCCCACTTGCGTCATGAACGAGCCGGCTTTCGGTTGCGAGAGGCGACATGGGGCGCCACGATTTCTTCGCGAGTATCCAACTCAACTCGCCGCAGGTCCAAAAAGCCGCGAGGGGTTTCCTTTGCGAGCAAGGGGCGGGCTCCCCCGCTACTGCCGCAGCAGCCTCCGGCAACACTATACGAAAGTGCGGGGAGCGACAGCGCGATGACACAGTTAGGCCGGCGGAAATGCATAGCCTCCAAGAGTGTTGGGACCCGCGGTGCATTCTGGTGGCTCTATCCGCTCGCCTTTGTAAACGCGC
>WOVY01012510.1:0-16315 GCA_013436015.1 Rhipicephalus annulatus
CGAAGACGCCCTAGGGACAGTGGCGTAACTAGGGGGGGCAAGGGGGTACAAGTGCCCCGGGCGCCACTAGGGAGGGGGCGCCAAGCCGAGTCCTCGGGTTGGCGCCCCCTGGAAAGGTTGTCAATGTTTTTTTCCGTAAAACCGCCTGGAAGGGGGAGGGGCGAGGTTGTAATGTACGACTGGAAGTGGGGATGGTGGTGAAGGAAAGGGTTGCCGCAATGGCTTTTGCATCGGGAAAAGGATCCTCTATTTTCATTTTGCTGCGCTACCTCCGTGCCTTCCCATGACCCTCGGCTAAGCTTTGTTTTGTGCTCCGCAGCACTGGGTTAGATGAGTTTCAGCGAAACCCACCAGCCTCCCAAACCACTTACTGAAAGCTTCCCTGAAACCAACCACGTACGTAAACAAAATAAAATAAAAAGTTCGAATGCACCTTTTTTGAGTAAGAACAGAAAAACTCCAACGAAATAGCCGATCGTCCAACGACTAATCGTCCACGCAGCGGCGGAAGGAAGGGCGAATATAATCCGTGACCTCGGCACCAAAGGCTAAACAAAGGCGTTTATTCGCAGAGTTCTCTGGAGGAAAGACGGAGAAAGCGTGACACGACGGCGACGTTTGTTGATTCCCTGCATCGCGGGCGCCAGCAAAGCAATAGAAGGGCGGGGGTCAACGTTTCCCACATGCCATCCACCGCCATGGGCAGGTTCATCCTTTGGCCCAAAAAACACGCACCTGCGAAAAAAGCGCAGAGCGTAGTGTACCCGACAGCATGTGCCGACTGCCCCGCTTCGTACGTTGGAGAAACCAAGAACTTCCCTGAAAGAATGCGGCCGCACAAGGATGACCTCCATCAATGGAACAGCGAACGGAGCGAAACAGCAGAGAACACTCCGACCAGTTTAACCCCCATACCAGACCCGAGGGCGCGGTGTCTAGCTGGTTGCTTTGTTTTGTACTCACCCTGCATTCCTTGGGATGCACAAATAGCGCGAAAGCTTAGGTACGAGAAACTTGGGCCTGGGAAGCGCCCGTGCCGTCAAGATTTTTGCAGTGTGGACTGGAAGAGAACAATGACGGGTAAGGGACTTCCGGAAGTTTGAATAAAAAAAGAAAAATACTATACAAAAACGCGGGCGTAGCTCATCGAAATCAGAACTGGTGGCCCTTGGCCTCCGAAATGGCCCGCCGCGCGCCAGTAGGCAATCGCGGAAGCCTACATTAGCGCTTTTAATGGGGGGGGGGGGGGATTTTGCACGTTTTGTAACACCAGATGTTCCTTGGTCCACACCTGTCGTCCCGTGTTGGCCACCAAAAATCATGGCGCGTGCCTCACCGACGCCAGCGTGCATGGGCAGACTATCTACGCGGAAAAGGCCCATTCTAACAGCGTGCTTCTTCTAGCAAAGTAGATGCGCAAATTGTGTAGTAGTAGTAAATTAATCAGCCTTGCTCGCTCAGGAGCGTGAAGGCCGCCCACAACGCTACATATAAAATTTTTGAAAATATTTTTTTTTACTTTTTGACCTTCGCACAAATAGTTTTCACCACCATGAGGAACTCAATAACCAGAAACGCAGCTGCCGTTGCATAGAGAAAGAAGCAAAATTTGTTTTCAAGACAGAGTTGATGGGTCTTATCAACTTTGTAGCAACTGTTATGTAGCAACTATCATAAAATGTCGCATAGTGAGACTTTTGCGAAAGTACTTTGCTTCATTTTACAAGTTTCATAGAATGTTACTTTATTGTTATTCAGTAAATTTCTACATACACGAAATTCATGCTCGAAATTTCTTCTTTGTAACGGTAATATTTGTCTGTTACATCTTCATGAACTTTCGAGAACGACGAGTTGTGAAACTAGTCCCTCCGTGTTGAATATGTTCTATATTTTTTGCCTCCTAAAGTTATATAGGCGCTTAAAAAGAAAACAAGGTTCCTTTTCGGGCTGCTTGGTGAGATGGGCATAAAATATAAAATATTCAATCAAATCGAAAATACTAATTTTCAGATCCGTGTCGATCTCTCATGGAATCACCCGTCTACGATAACAATGGTTAGGAGACAAACTGCGGACATGTCTGCCGTGTAGCTAGCATACCTGTAACCGTGGTTAGCCGTAGTGCTCGTGTGACAGAGGTATTAGTGGGCTTTAGTTGAAACTGGGGTATGCCAATCAAAGTACCAAGTAAAAAAACTTTTTTGCGCTACAAGAAAAATTCGAAGTTTGCATCTCGCATTCTCTTTAAGGCCCTTCTTCCTGCCATGTACTCGCACCTAATGTTGGATCGCGAGTCTGCGAAATTCCGCTGAGGCAGACTGTCGATCGGCAGCGCACCTGTAGGCCGGTTGAAGTTACCGGCTGTCTCCTCGATGGGCCAGGATTCCACAAAAAGCTGCTTATAGTAATCGACCTCTAAGTAGACCACGCGGGAATTGTCAAATTCGATGCGGTTGTCGTTCACCACGCTGTGCTCAGGCAGCTCAGCGAGTGTATTCTTTTTTCACTGAAACTTGCACATGTCGTTTTTATGTTGCCTCAGACTCTCGGGGAAGTTCCCCAGCTGCATCGCCCGCGAAGGGAGCGTAACTATGAGCACGTGCATACCTGCGAAGTTCAAGTATTCTGAAAAAGGTGGGGGGAGGGATTGCGCCGATTTATCTCCCCCCCCTCTTTTTGCGCCCAAAAGAAAACTGCGGGATCAATTAAATGCAATCTTGCTTTCGTGGCGAGATGTCGCTTTAAGGTATAAGTCTGCAACCCCCTCCATCGCGGCAATAGCTAAAGCCGCGGCGAAGCAGCGGCCATTTGCACGTGTGGTGAAGTATATGATGCCGCTTTCTAACTCGCCGAGAGCAATCACATGAATGTGTGATTAGAAAGAAAAGGAAAAGGCACGTAATTTCTGCAGCCCTATAGGGAGCACGGCGCAGTGCCCTTCGTGACGACACCGCTTCAACACCGACAGAGTAAGGGCGCGAGAAATTGACCATTTGCAGAAATCTGCAAGGCGGCTTTCCTGCAAGGTTTTTTCTAACCAAAAAGGAAAAAAAAAAAAAGAAAACTATCGTGCCCAGTCTGCTTTTCTCGCCCACTGTGCTTTTACCACTCCTATTCTAGTGAAGGCACGCGAGTGCGACAAAACGACTTTTTCCCCCAACAATTACTGTGTGGTTGTCCCACCTCTAACGAACCCTCACATCGCATGGAGGGCGAGGCACCTGTCGTTCGTAAAGAAGGGAGTGGGGGAAGGCAAAAGCACAATGAGTGAGAAAAGCAGTTTGCGAACGAGACCTTTTGGTTGGAAAACAACTTTGCAGGAAAGCCAGCTTGCTGATTTCCGCAAATGGTCAATTGTGTCTGCTTTTGTTTTGATGAATACCGGAGAGTTCATAAGTGAGAGTGGATCACGTGATTGTGAACAAACATTTGGTTATCGTTGATGCAGCCAATCAGTTGCCCTGTGTGGTTACTAGTAGTAGGCCCTCTCACAGGGTGCCGCCATAGTCCTCTTTTCGCTTCCGTGCAACAGCCCAGGAAGGAGGGATTCCTATTGGTACATGCCCTTGGAGGCGTGGTCTTGGTGTTATAAAACTACAATGTTAGGGGTTATGGGTCGATCCAGAGAAGCGAGAAACGAGGGTCAGTCAACCACCGAACGAGAGTGGTCAATGAGACGTACATTCGCGAGTTAAATTGTTTAGCTACCCCAGAAGCTCCACAGGCATTGAATATTGAGTCTCCGGACCGAACAAGATATCCTAGAGGCAGGCCACAACCAGTCGCTACATGACTCCATTCCTGCAAACCCCGAGTTGAAATCCCAGCTCACTTCTCCAGAGTTTGTCACCACGACGAGGGACGTCTTCGCAATAGAACTTCTGCCTAGGTGTGAGTATTTTTTACCTATGTTATTCTTTTGCACATGGATTATTACCACTACGTTGACACAAACTGCTGAGAGTATAAAGGTGTTATTCTCGGGAAAATTAATGGTTGTCCCAACTATCATAAAACCCGATTAAAAAATGAGTAACTCCGTACGCGAAGCAAACCTAGTGTACATTGTTCCTAGTAATTTGGAGCAACCACTTATAATTCATTCATGCATGAGAATAAATTAATGAGTAATCAAAGTATTTATAATTCCGCAAGTACTCACCTGATTATATTCATTGGAGGGCATGTTTAGTTCAATTACTGTACAGCTTGAAGCTTAGAATATACTTACACATTTAGTTTCTCATATTGTATGCATAAAGTGTTATATATGTAGCCATTGATGAGGCTATTCATGTACGATAGTTTGTATGTATGTTCCCCTATGGAACGCCGGTGTCTCCACTACTATTGCTCTTTTTTATTGTAAATGTGCTTGCAATGATTCGTATGCTATAAACACATTTTTCAAATTAATTTTTTAATTTTTTTTTGTAGAAGCCATCGCCTAGTTCTTCGTAATGTTATGTTCTTTGCATTTCTTATTCCAATGCAGTTGCGTTGTGTGACGAATGTACTGTGTGGTGCTAGAGGCCTAGTAAGGTGACTTATAACGTCGCCTTTAGTATCCTGCGCCACGACAATCATCTACTGTCAAACAAACGAATAAATAAATAAAGTAATTGAATGTTGGAAAATTACATCTAACTGCGCTATTTTCAACAACGTATTGCATCCACATTTTTTTTTTCCTGTTGATAAAGAAAGCCCACCAAATATGAAAAGTGACGCGTAACCAGACTGCTGCGTACATCAGGAAGCAGTACCCTCAAACAGGCTCAATGGGAGGTAGCCAGCGTCAAGAAATAGATGCAGAAAGAAAAAAAAAAATGTGCATGGCCCTTTGTGCCAATCCCCGGTCAAAGAGAAACACGCCGCTTTGAACTTACAGAGTCAGGCCGTAATCAGAACAGTGCTCCGGTCGCGTTATCAGTGGAACGGTTGACCGCTAGATATGAATAATTATAGTGACATACAGTTGAGCGAAAGGAATTCCTGCAAACTTGCAACGCATGTTGGCGCGCCCTGAACACCCTTGTCAAAATGCGGAACGCTGCTGTTTTCAGCGGACAAGAGGCAAAGCGGTTGCTTGCTGCTCTTTTTTTTCTTCCTCAGGGGGGCGCGCAGTCATATGTTATTTTCTGATTTCGCAGGCTTTTTTTATTGGCCGCAAAAATGAGAGCGCAATCAATGCGTTGTTGAAAATGGCGCAGTTGGATGTCGTTCGAACTTGCTTACTTATGTCTAATTGTTATTTTGATAATTACGCGAGTACTTGTCGAGTTATGAATTGAATTGTGACAACTTACTTAAACTACTTGACGAAGAAATAGTGGTGCGTACTATAGTGCACTGTCCACTGGGAATAATATGTGCGAGGTTAGCTTTGCGTACTACCATTTCTCCTTTTTAAAATCATGCTTCATGATAGTTGAGGTTTTTCTACTTGAACAACGTTTTGAGCAGTGGGTTAACCGCGAGTTAACATACATTATGGATAGAAAACGGAGCTGTGAAATTGTAAATCCACCTTAATATCAGCAACAATTCTTATAACCAAGGCCGATGATGCCACCGCAGTGGATCATTTGCCGTCACCAACCTTAATCTGAGAATGTACGTATATTGCCGCGAACTATGCCTTCTCGTTTGTGAGACCAGCGTTATCTGTGTGAACGATGTTGGTGGAGAGGATACGGCAAGGTATAAGAACGCTTCCACTAAAAGCGCAGGGACATTCGTTTTCCGCCGTCGTCGACCGGTGGGCTGTTTCTTCACCACCTGTGTTCCTTATCATTTTTTTGCACTTTTGCCGAGCACAAGTTCGCTCTAATAGAACTAGCTTTCCGAAAAACTCTGAATCGTTCCTGGCTACATGACAATACACATACATTGTGTCTTCGGTGACAGCAAGTGTTCAGGCGACTGGCCGCATAGCTGCATTGCTTGATGGCTAAAAAGGCATCTGAATGTATAGTGAATGAACGGCTCAAGGATTTTTTATTTTTTTCAGCCAAGCAAAGCCATGGACCGGGTGACAAAAACAAAAAGAAAAGAGAGCGGAGCTGAAGGACGCAAGAGGAGAAGGCTACAGGCGCAGGAAGCTGAGAAGTCAAAAAAGTTTTTCGCGCCATTTTTTGAAAAACCTGGGGCAAGTACTTCATCATGTCCTTTGGAAGTAGCTCCATCCTCCTGCCACTTCATTAATGTCCGTACAACTTGACGAAGGAGTCGTTCACGAAACTTCTAAACACAGTATGATATGCGCAGACAATCCCGGGGATATTGCAGTAGAGGAGGAGGACAACGGAACCGACATTGGACTTCGGCTGGTTGAGCCTGTTGCTCTGAAGCTAAGCAAACTGGATTCCACGAAGCACCCTCAACCTATCATCTCAGAACTCGTTCAGAAGCATGACCTAGGTCTCTTAAAATTTGACACTGGTACTGGAAAAGCCGTGTGTCTGACGCTGTACGAACGGAAATTGTTAAACTCGGGGCCATGTATTTCCAAAATCGGGAAGGACCTTTCTTGCCAACAAACAACCGATCAATGACTAAGAGTTGGTTTAAGAAGAAATTAGGTGATGGTCGTGGTGAAGAAGTCCACCCGTTCGTGGCTGGCCTACTCTCCTGCCAAAAAGGCAGCATTTTTGCATTTGTTGCCTCCTTTTTTCCCGCTCAGATCACCTATCATCTTTGGAACAAGAGGGGGGATTCACCAAATGGAAGGCACCCGAGAAGATCACCCTTCACGAGAATGCAAAGAATCACCGAATGTGTTTCTCACAGTGGAAAGAAATGGAAAGAAATTTGATGCATACTACGGGAATAATTGACGCTGACCTTCAGTCACAGATGGAGAAAGAAAAGCACAAGTGGCGTGAAATTTTGACGAGAGTCCTCCACTGCATAAAATTTCTTGCTACACAGAACTTGGCATTACGAGGGCATCGAGAGAGTTTTCAAACCAGCCGCGAGAACAATGTCGGAAATTTCTTGGTCTTTTGAAGTTAATTGCCGTTTTTGACCCCGTTATGAAGCAACACCTCACATACGTTGAAGTCATCCAGGGTCCACTTCGTACCTATCGCCTTCTGTACAGAATGAATTCATTCACATGATGGCTGTCACAGTTCGCGAGTCCTTGCTGCGAAAAAATCCGTAAAGCCAAATATTATGGCATTATGTTTGACACCACTCCCGACCAGGCACACCGTGAGCAAATGTCAGAAGTTGTGCGATATGTGGAAGTTGACTTTGATAAAAAATCTGTTTATGTTCAGGAGTCCTTCCTCGGCTTTATCCATGTAAAGAACAAAGACGCCGAGAGCTTCGTTGACGTGATACTTGGCAAGCTGGAAGAGGACAGAATGAACTTACAGGACTGTCGGTCACAATGCTACGACAACGCTGCCGTGATGGCTGGACAAAAAAGTGGTGTCAGTCAAAGAATCGCGGAAAAAAACAAAACTGGCAATCTTTGTAAACTGCGACAACCACTCACTGAACTTGGTTGGTGTACATGCTGCTAAGGAAGAAGCCATGATGATGACTTTTTTTGGGACCATCGAAGCACTTTACGTGTTTTTTTCTCGCTCAACGTACCGTTGGGAGAAATTAAAAAATGCAGTGCCTGTTGTTGTGAAATCAGAGTCTGAGACCAGATGGAGTGCAAGGGTCGAAGCAGTGAAAGCCGGTCGGTAGATACCTTGAGAAGATACTTGAAGTTGTTCAGGAAATGTCAAATAATGACCAAGAAACGAGCGAGACGAAAAGTGATGCTGCACTACTGCAGAAGCGGATATTAAGTTATGATTTTTTGATTTTGCTGGGCTTTTGGAACAAGGTACTTGTTCGCATAGACCGTGTTCAAAAAAGACTGCAAGATCCTAAAATGAACTTTCACGATGCTGCCTTAGACATGAAAGCTCTCAGAGATCACTTTCATGAAGAAAGGGAAACTCTGGTAAGTGAGTCACTTGGTGAAGGGCTTCGTCTCTGTGAGACGTATGATGTCGACGTTGAAAGGCGTGCACGACGAAAAAAACAGATGCCTGGTGAAAAGTCGAAAGGAGAGGCGTTGACGGCTAAACAGGAAACAGAAAGGGTTATGAAATGCACACTCGATCGTCTTCATTCGGAAATCGACCAGAGGTTTACTCGCCTGCAGGACACCGACCTCAAGTTTGGCTTTCTGCTCGACATCAACAAGCTGTGCTACAGCGAAGACAAAAACGAACTAAAAACAAATTGCAACACATTTGGCAATTTCTACAGTTCCGACGTTAACGCGCAAGACCTCTATGAAGAGATTTTAGATTGTAGGCTGCTGCTTTCACGGCGTATTGACCAGACAGTATCAAGACCGGAGGAACTTCTTAAATTTATTGTGGAGTATGGTGATGATGGCGTATTCCCCAACCTTCGCGTCGCCCTTCAGATGATGTTAACCATTGGAGTTTCCATCGCTGGCTGTGAGAGGTCCTTCAGCAAGCTGAAGCTAATACTCTCCTATTTGCGTGCCACAATGGGCCAAGACAGACTTACTGACCTTGCGCTACTGAGTGTGGAAAGAGAAGAAACTGAAAAAACGAACTTTGACGTCATTATAGAACAGTTTGCTTCATCGAAAGCAAGGAAAGTGCAGCTCTAGTTTTTTACGGAGTGTTCCAGTGTATAGTGCATTTTATATTTGTCTTAATATCCAAATGATGTAAATAAAGTGTTTTAAATAAAAAAAACGGGTTTTTCTTGACAACAATTATTCACGATCAGCGTTACAGCACTGACGTCATAAAAGGCAACAATATGCGATAACAGGGAGACAACAGGGTTTGCCGGAACGAGTTTTTTAACGCATCATTAGCACTGATGAAAAAATGCAGGCATCATATGCAGATTTGGCGTACGCAATAATTAATTTTGAATGATACATTTCACGGTAATGTAGCGAGAAATGGTATGGACTATTTACATATGCCTAGTTCGTGATTCTATTTTCTGTGCTTATATGGATTTCATGAATTTCGCATATTTTAAGTAAAGCGAGATGACAAGAAGTGACCACCAAGGTCCATTTTTTGTTAAACTTTTTTTGCTACCATTGTGGACTTCTGGTGTGTTGTGTGATGCATGGACGTACAAGGCGGCTATAGTACACTGTAGTACAACAGCAAGAATAATAATAATAATAATAATAATAATAATAATAATAATAATAATAATAATAATAACAAACATTATCACGGGCATAATGAGGGGCGCGGAAATATATTTGCCCTGGGGCGCCGTCCTATCTAGTTACGCCACTGCCTAGGGATGTCAGTTGCGACACGCTCACAGTCGTACGCGGACGTGGTACGGACAAGCGAATGACGACTTCAATACGAGCTTTTTCTTCGATGCGCTCACTCGCGACCTGGACCTACGGCTGCGCGCGTAGTCAGATGTTGGCTGATTGATGACAACCAGCAAGTGCCAGCAAAAAGCATACCTTGAGCAGTATATAGGAAATTGTGCTTTCCTACAATGCCTCCATTAATACGAGCTACTAGCACGACCTAGTCTTTCGCGGTCTACCTCACTATCATTCAGGATAGTCGAAAATTCACTTGGTTTTTATGGTTGATAACGGTGCACAGTGAAGAGCTCATAGTTAAAGATGGCACGCTGTTTGCATACTGCATTTTAGGTAAAGCCAAAAACCCCCGCAAATTGTATTTTCATAGAATATACATCCAACTGATTACACCAGGTAATTACATCCAGCAATAATTTCTCCCAACAGCGCACCGTAAATTTTATAATTCTCGTCTCCTATAAAAAAAAAATGTGATTGCAAGCGAGATTCGCAAATTGGACTGACTGACGCAAGGAGACAGTCGAGTTGCAAGACACTAAACACACTCACAATCCTGTCGCAACAAAGAGGAGGAGGACAAGAAAGACGACGTTCCCTTCAAGCACGTTGCTGGGCAGCATGTCATCGGGCCAAGAAAGGAAAGTAGTAAGAATAGAACGCGTATAGGGGAAGAAGCAGCGAGAGTGGCGGCCCCCATTAATATCGCGCGATTCCACCGTCGCGGGGGCATCATCGTCGCCGGTGGAAGACGCACCGCTCCCAGTTTGTCCTCGTTTGCTGGGACGTCGAACAATTGACATTCGCACGCCGGCAGTGCCACCCCGATGTCGTGGGCGACACGCGCGGACAGCAGAGACGAGGAAGAAGAAAACCATATCCGCACACTCGCGACACCAATCCACTCGCTCCATCTCGCCGTGGTTTGCCTGTCCCTCCGTCGTTCCCGACGCGAGAGAGGAGGATAGTGCCTCTCCTGTGAATGCCGACTCGTTTTGGCACCCTCCGTTTTACTGCTTTTGTTTTCGCTTCTCGCCTAGATGTGCACACACCAGCCGCTATTGTGAACAACGGCACGAGGTCAACGGCCCTCGGGGCTGACAACACGAGGCGATTTTCGATTCGGCACAAAACATCCAAAATATCATTACGAGAGACGCCGTAGTGGAGAGCTCCGGAAATTACGGCTATCTGCCTTTCTTTTTTTTTAACGCGCACTTAGATCACTGCAAACGGGCTTCGGATATTTCGTATCCATATGAGAATTCCGGTATCGAACCCACGATCTCATCAGGGGAGCATCACTTGGTTTGGCACAGGGTTATTGGGAGGTCATCCATGAACCCATATCTAATGCAAAAAAGTACCAGTTATGGTTTGCGTGCTGTTCATGATTAGTCAAGCACCTATTTTTTGGCGGTGTCTTTGCTTTAGCTATGCAAGGAATATTGTTTATGCTGTGTTCTTCTTCGGTTTCTATTCATTGTCTTTCGAGAAAAATTAAAGTTTAGCTTGTCGTTTTTTTGCTCGTTTCTAGTCTTTCGGACAGAATATTTCATTTAAAACAAGTGGCCGCGAATTCGGCACACAGCCCCGGTGGTTTTGCACGCGTTCATGCAATGAGACATTTGCCGAAACGTCTGTTCTGTAAGTGTTAGCCGCTTCCTCGGCTCCGAAGGCCGCCAACATCGCGGCACGTGCAGCTTCTCTAGCCACCGAACTCTCGACGAGCGCCAAGAATCACCATAGACTCAGCCGCACCCGTACACACTTGCATTAGTGGATGTGTCGTAGAAAAATAACATCAGCAAGTAATTACTTGTTGCACAACATGTACGCAGCACATCCGCTTGAATGGTGTGAACTTGACCATTTATCTTCAGATAGTTTCCAACATGTGTGACGAACGCAGTTGAAGCCTTGTCTATCTCTCTTTGATCTCTGCAATTCGCAATAAAAAGAGACGCATTGAAGTAATTAAAGAAAAACATGTGGAGCTAGCGAAACGGCTGGGAGCGCGCAATGAGCGTAGCATATGTCATGTTTTACATGACACGCACATCGGGATCATCATGTTTGTATGTTGTCATTTACCTTCGTTGTCCATTCACGTCACGTATTACCAAATTTGGTCAAGCTAGCGTAAAAGCGGCAAGCGCATCGTGAACGTGGTATGTTGTTTGTTCTTACATGACACTCATGTAACGAATTTCATGTTTGCAACACCAGTCATATACCTTCCTCATTCATTGCTGTCCCGTAGTATCGAATTTAGAATATGTGAAGCTAGCGAAACGAACACGAGCGCACCATGAGCGTGGCGTGTAGTCATGACTAGTCATAACCTGTCATGATTTTTGCGCTAAGTTTGTCACTTATGTTCACCATGCAGTCATGTCATACCATATTAGTTTTGCTAGATGTCACGTGAATGAAACCATTGCAAGAGCACTAAGACTATGAAATGTAAATCACGACGTTCATGACATACATGTCCCGATTTTCATGGTATTACTAGTCTATTATGCTCGTCAAAAAGTCATGTTATGCCATACAAATTTTGGTATCGATACCATTAGTCGAGACGGCCAGGAGAGCCAAAAGTCGTAGGCGGCTAGACAGACAGACAGACCGACAGATAGATAGAGATAGATAGATAGATAGATACGGTCAATGTCGCCGAAGTTCGCTAAGAAATGCTTCGCATTTAAAACAAAAGCTTGCGTGAGGCCAAATGACTGTTCTCGGCGTCCGAAGCAGCAGCACAGTACTGCTGTAAGTACAAGCGCGGAAACGCTGACGCATGGGCAGACGAGCTTGGGGAAAGCGCGACGACGCCACCTGCAGCAGCGGCGGCGGCGGGACATGAAATATCGCGCGCGCGCACATTCCTGCCCTTATCCGCTTCGGCGAAGGTCGAACACTCGAAGCGACGGTGACAAACGGTGCAGCCAGCACGGCCGGGTGTTCCCAACTGCGTTGACGCGAAACGCCCGCATCGCCGACTTCACAACCAAGGTAGCTGCCTGCGCGAGGGGACACCCCTTGCACCGAACACTCGCCGACGACAAAACAAGGCTCGCATATGGGAACGCCTGAGCGTATGCGTACAACATGTACACATAGCGCACACCAGCTTTGCATGGCGCGATCTCTGTGTCACTGGAAGGGGCACAGAACATGGCAAGCGAGAAGGAATACGACGACGGGCATACGGGGCATCCTAATTATGTAGGCGTGCAGCCTGCTGAAAACGACGGTGCTCACCTGCACGCAACCATAGCGACAGCGTTCCATAGAGTTGCCGAGCACCAGTTGCCAAATAGCAACCGCAGCTGCGAACTGCGTATACTCCTATATTTCCTCTTTGATTGATTGATATGTGGGGTTTAACGTCCCAAAGCCACCATATGATTATGAGAGACGCCGTAGTGGAGGTCTCCGGAGATCTCGACCACCTGGGGTTCTTTAACGTGCACCCAAATCTGAGCACACGGGCCTACAACATTTCCGCCTCCATCGGAAATGCAGCCGCCGCAGCCGGGATTCAAACCCGCGCCCTGCGGGTCAGCAGCCGAGTACCTTCGCCACTAGACCCCGCGGCGGGGCATGCTCGTCTGCATGCTCGTCTGAAGATTACTGCTGCCGCATAAGCACCGAAATGCTCTCCTTCACTTCACTCAGCAAGGCGATCACAGAGGTATTATCTTCGCAGGATAACCATTAAAGTTGCTAATCTATCTATCTATCTATCTTCTATCTATCTATCTATCTATCTATCTATCTATCTATCTATCTATCTCTCTATCTATCTATCTATCTATCTATCTATCTATCTATCATCTATCTATCTTCTATCTATCTATCTATATATCTACACACTCGCGCGGCGCAAAGGACACGAGGACGCGTTGCAGCCTCATTTCACACGGAACATCCATAAGATCCACGCCTGTTACCTTTCTAGAGCACCTATTTGCCAGCCTGGTGACTTTCCTGCCAGAATGAAAGTCCTATCACCTGACGAATCGGTCGTGTTTTCAATCGGGGGCCTTGTCAATCGCCGCAGTCACCCTAATCCCGTAGTCATTGTTAACTGCAATTCACAAGCACCTCTTCTCGGCCCGTACGTTGGTCGCTCTAAGACAAAAACATAGACTCGCAAGAATTTGGAAAGCCAGTAAAGCCGAGTCACGGCATGTTGGACTGAGAGGGAGAAGTGAGCAATAACACAAAGAGAGCCACGCGTTTTGTGAGTAAAGAAAGGATAGGAGAGAAGAAAGCTTGACGGGGGCCATCGAGTAATCAGGCAGCTCCAATCGCGAGCGACAAACGATCGCACAAAATCGGTGGCTGTTGTGCCAAGCGGTTGTGCCAGCGTAACAAAAGAAAGGGTGCACACCACTAGAACACCGTTTCGTCAAGAAAACAATGGGAACACGAAACAACACCGAAAAGAAAAAAAATGCCCACCTCGCCGAAGGGCACCGTGAGGAAATGTGAATGCATTTCTTGCGCAGAGCGAGGGTACCGTTGCCGTCAGACATTCGCCTCCACCGACTTCTGCCATCTCCGTGAAAGAAGACCAGCCAGAGAACGAAAGAGCGGGGGCGCCAGTGGCGATTGACAGCGGCGTCTCCAGCACACATTTTCGCATGTTCTTGAGAGGCGCCCAGCCAGCGAACGGAGAGTGGTGCGCCAGTGGCGTTTGACAGCGGCGTCTCCAGCACACACTTTCACACGTTCTTCAGGTGCGCCCAGCCAGCGAATGATCGAGAGTGAGGCGCCAGCAGACGGCAGAGGGGCGCAGACAGAATGAGCGTGAACACTGCACCTACCATCTCCTAAATTCCCTCCCACCACATGCTCCGGTTGTTAGAGGCGAGGATAGCCGCACAAGCCCGCCGCTATTGCTATGGAAGAGGTAGTGAAAGCAGAGAGATAACCCTGCGGGCGTGTGGCCACGACCACGGATAAAGCCGGATTCCTGACATAGCCCGGCTAAGAAATGCATTCGCAGTTAAAAAGCAGCCAGTGGAGCCAAGACGTCCAGGCGGCTTTCACACCCTTGTCCAGGGCACTCCGGCCAGGCCTCCTGTGCCAAAAACAAGCTGTGAGGACGTATGTTATTAATGGTCCCTCCGTACTTTGCGCTCACAGGCACAGGACCAGTGCACATGCGGAGCACAGAGGGAAATTGACGCCTCATTAAGTCCGCCACCACGAGCCATCGCGGTCATTGCTGTTTATGCCGAAACACGCTGCAGTTCGCACCTACGCAGGCGGTAGGGAGTGGACACCCCAGACCCTACCCCCCCCACACACACTCTCTCTCCTCACGTCGGTCAGTTGGCCGAAGACTTCTAAGCTAACTGGTATAGGCTTCTAAGCTCATGTTATAGGTTCGCGCGCACGGACTGCGCCTGCAATGTGTGCCTCGCACTACCATCTGTGTGGGCAGGCATAATCTTAGTCCCCGCTACGGGCATGGTCAGAGGAAGCCATAAGCAGAGCATGGCTGACCGCCTCGGCCAAAAGCGAACGCCGATACTGGCGCTTTGATTGTGTTTTGTTTGGCGAATACAGATGCAATATGGTGCAAAAACAGGACACTGCTGTTTATAAGAAACCCATAGCTCAACATACTTGTTAGTATAGTCTCTATACCATCATTATCAGCAGCAGCAACGGCGGCAGCCTATACCATTGCAGGACGAAGCCCCTACAGCAGGCCTCTGTTGACACCGAACACGATTTCGACCTCTTGGTACATGTTTCCAAGTTCTAAGTGAGTTATTCTGAGATTCTCACGACACGTCCTGTCCGGTCTATTTTGCCATCACCTAATACTGCCTCCGAATCACTATATAGCAATCAAAAACACGTAAGAACTATAAAGCTACGGGAAATTTTTGCTGATTCCTGCCTCTCTGCATCGTCGAAAATTCACGTAGATCACACGAAGACACAACATAGAACTTCACAAAGATCAGCGCAGACTAACCAGCCTTTATTCCATAAGAAAAGAAAACATTTACAATACCGAATAGTACCTCATAATCACAGCGCATGAGCGAAACGACCCTGAATATATTGCTTTACATAAGGAAACGATAAATCCATTAAAAGCATACACTTTTCTAAAACTAACTCGAGGGTACTTTGGCGCTGCGATCATTCAGCGACCATGGGAATGATGGCTAGTACACGGCTTCGCCTAGCCTTCGTACCTGCGGCGGCGTATCGCACATGCGGCTTCGTTTATCGCTGTGTTTCGGTTTTTTTTTTCGAAAGAGCAAACGAGCCCTTTTGAACTTCCTGACCTGATTTGAATGGTAAGCCTAAAAGGTTACTGAAGCCAACAACTGAACATTTGCTGATCTTAGTTTAGTTTTTTTTTGTTGTAGCTCCTGGCCACACGAGCACACACAGATCAGAAGTACGAAGATAAGACAAATCCGTGTACTACCCATCACTCCCATGCTCAATGAGCACCATGCGTTGCAGCTCTGATAGACACTAGCGCAAGAGTTCCTCTAGACCTCTGCTATATTTAGGAAACTATGAGTAAAAAGGTACACACAAATTTCGGCCACGTGTTTTTTTTTTTTTGCTGGAACCTGTTTCTGGAAGTTTGTTAGTCAGAACACGACATACTGTTTTCTGCAACTCGCGATAGATAATTATTTAGGCTCGTTATTATCGACCAGTGTCAGTTTTGGTTTCAAAACAACAAGCCACCGAGTGCGACTTATCACCAACAAGCGGGTGCAATGTTCGATCATGTCAGCACACAGAACTGTGACGCACTTCCGCGCGGTTCGCATCAAGAAGTTTCTTCGAACAGGTAACAATTAAGGCAGCAATGCCATCAAACACAAAACTTTCAGTTCGCGAGGCACCACCACGGACTAGCGAGCAGCTGTCGAGTAATAGCCTGGAGCAAACGCG
>WOVY01012511.1:0-82500 GCA_013436015.1 Rhipicephalus annulatus
TTAGTATCTCTCTTTTTTTTTCTCGTATTATTATAATTTCAACCACCCAACAGAGAGATCTGTCGAGGATGTTTACCTCTAGAAGAAGACATGAAAGGGTCGAGTGTTTCGCGTCGAGCGCACGCGAGGAAAGACGGCGCGCGAACACTGCGTCGGCCTTGTCTCGTACGAACGTCCGAAAATGGGCACTGGCCGGAAACACGGCCTCGTTTCTCTAGAATCGTTTTGGTCACCCGTTGAGTCGGCGAGAAACCGAAATAGCCGAGAGATACGATGTGTGGATCGGCCCTTGCCGGTGTGGAATCGAATGCCCTGTACGCGTGTTCGTTGCCATGTTGAGGCGGAACTTTCGTTGCATCGGCTTGCGAGCGACTGTAATTGAACCACCCGGTTGGTCTGTGTGTGTCTGTTGCCCCGCCGCGGTGGTCTATAGTGGCTAAGGTACCCGGCTGCTGACCCGCAGGTCGCGGGATCGAATCCCGGCTGCGGCGGCTGCATTTCTCGATGGAGGCGGAAATGTTGTTAGGCCCGTGTGCTCAGATTTGGGTGCACGTTAAAGAACCCCGGGTGGTCGAAATGTCCGGGGCCCTCCACTACGGCGTCTCTCGTAATCAATATGGTGGTTTTGGGACGTGAAACCGCACATATCAAATCATTGTGTGTCTGTTTCCTTTGTGTGTGTGTGTGTTTTAAGTTTTACTCCCCTCTTTCCTTATTGATGGCATCCGCAACTATGGTCCTAATGGTTATGGGGCTCGAGTGCTCAGCTAAAGGTCGCGGGATCGAATCGCTTGTCATGGTGTCCGCACTTCGATGGATGCAAAACTGATAGATGCCCGCGTAACGAGATTTGGCTGCACATTGAAGAAACTCGTGTGGTCGAAATTTCCGCAGCCCTCCCCTACGGCGTTCCTCATAACCATATTGTGGTTTTGGGACGTGAAATCCCAGCTTTTATTATCGAAATTTTACCCTCGCCTCTTTCTTTATCTAGCCTCTTTCCCCTATATTAAGCTATCGCTTTCCACATTAGATTGTGTTTCGCTTGTATTTCGATATGTGTCGAATTTCGCTGATTTCATTGTATGTTGTAAAAAAAGATAGTATTTTTGTTGGTGTCCCTGGTGGATCGCTTGGCGGCTTAAACTCTTCTCGACTTTTATTTAAGTTCTTGACTGACTGACTGACCGACATTGAGGAACAGTTTGCTGCTTATGCGCTTCTATATTGTAGCAGTCCTCGTTTAATGTGTTTATAAGCCTAATGTGTACTCAACAGTCGTATCTACGTCCCCGTTCAATGGTGAGGCATTCTGCAGGGTAGCGAATCGTAGCACGCTACCAATTTCCAGTCATGTATAGCAACAACAAACGGTCAATCGCGCGCGTACGCTTCGATCGAGTTATCTCCTCTGGGTTATACACCGTGTAACTGCGAAAATGGCAGTGGTGTAGATTGACGGGATCGCATCATTCAAGAATTCGTTTTTTCCCACGTACAGTATATCGGAATGGAATTCGCTGCCTGAGGTGGTTTTCACATCTCAGTCTATTTGCCATTTTCAGCGTGCCATATTGTCTGTATACTGTAGTCTGTACTCGACTTGCTTTACTGTTTATCGCAATTGTGAATGTATAATAAGGAGATAGACCCATCACCGTTGTTCTGAAGGTCGTATTAACCCGTGTTTAAGCTCATCTATATATCTCTGTATAATGTAGTTATGTTCTGTATTTTGTGCACATCATTCATCTATCTCGCTTACGTGCGTTTTCCACTTAATTTTTGTGCCTCACCTGCTTGGTCTTTTTCAGGGCCGCAGTATGTTGTAAATAAAATAAAATAAGTAAATAAATTCGGCACGAAGAGAGGTGCCACAACAGGCAACGTTGCTCGACGGGGTGCGTCACGTACGCAGGGCGGGGAAAACCCATGGAGCGGTCGGAAGTGTTGGCCGGCTGGTGCGGGCCGCGCCGGTGGCTCCAGAGCCCCGCGCGCAACCGCGGATACCGTTCCTGTAGTCCTCTCTAGGAGAACCAACGCCCTCCGGCAGCAGCGATAAGCACGAAACAGTCCGGGGCGGGCGGGGAAGTGCAAACAAACATGGCCGGCCGCGGTGCGCGCTCGCCTGGCAACACACGGAAGAGGGCCGTCATCCTCTTTCCCCGGATGGTCATGGCGCTGTGTTGCGGAAGAAGCATGCAGCATTGCCGAAACTTCAAGAAGACGCGCTGAGGACATTGCCCACTCGCGAATGCACGTGCCAAAAGTAGAACCTCGCAGCTAACACCTTGAAAATCACAGTTAATATAATTGATTGCTCGGGTTTTGCGTGGTGAAACCGTGGTACATTTATGGTGTACCTGCAGTAGTGCCAGACTCCTACTAAGGTGTCACTGCCAGATGTTTTTATAAAGTCATATGTTCTGCTGTTGTAGAAGCATGGCATGCCGTGGCCAGGAATCTATAAGCCTCGTAATCGAGCATAGCAACACAATACGTCGCTTTAAAGCGAATGCTTCTCGGAGAATCGTCTTGCAGATTTAGCCTGGGTGATTCTAAGACGAGACAAAACGAGATAGGTGCAAGAAAAATCTGTGTTATAGGTCTGAATGTAGTTCTTGTCTTCTGTCTGTCGGCCTTGTCTCTATGCGCGAGAGCGTCTATGTGGTAGCAAATGGACAAAGTGCCCCAGGAGACGTGGTACAACCCCGTCACAAGGACAAGATATGTATGAAAAGACAAGCTGATTGTTCGTGGTGAGGCCGAAGAAAAGTTTTACTTCTATGTAGTTGATGCATTCTTAATGATGCTTTACTGAGGTAATAAGGTGATGGGCTTTGTTGCCAACTATAGACTGCAGAAATAGCATCTTTGCGTGTTTTGTAGCGTAGAAACGCTTTTTCTTAAAATGCCGGGGTTTAGTGGCAACACGAGCGCTCCCGTGTTAAAAGCACTAGCAAGCCTCCTCTGGTGTGCCCCGAATGGCGACGATCATTGGATATGCGGCGGCAGATACCACGAAACAATGCTTCACTTCGTATCCGACTCGGGTATTTCAAATGCACAAGCAGTATAAAGTCGCACATTAATGTATTCACACGCACCACTACCACTGAAGGCTCAGTAATCGATAGTGCCTGTAAAGGGAGAGAGACAGAAGCAACATCATTCATTTCATCTTGAAGAAAGGGACTGTGAGAAGGCGAGGGATTTTACTCCCGGTGGGCCTCCTCTACCGCCTCATTTCACCTGTGGGAGGCTGCAATGTGCAGCTACAACTTCTTACTTCAGGAGGCCTATAAGGAGAACGCAGGCGAAGCCCATGCGCTCACGCCAGCTCATTAGGTAGATCTCAGTTGTTAGTCCCATGGGAGATCATTAAAACAGCGTTGACGTCTTAGTCGATTGCATTGTTTCTTCCTATTGCTTGCTCGTTCTCTTTCGCCCGCTCAGACGTCACATCTACACGTTGAGACGCCGTCGCCGATATGTTACTTCACGTTTGATTCACCTTCAGTTCGCATGAATGCGCGTTAAGTTCACTGTTAATTCACATTCAATTCACTTGACTACTTTACCTCACTTTATTTGACACACCTTTCGTTGACCTTAAGTCACGTGCGTTGCAATTTTAGTTCGCCTAAATTGACATTTGATTGCCCTTGACCCGACTTAATTAACACTTGGTTGCCCTTGACTCACCTTAATTAGCACCTGATTTGCTTCCGCGCTGATTATAATTTTCAGTAACATTGCATGCTATTTCCACATTAACTACATCCCCTCCCCCCCCCCCCAAGCCTACTTTTCACTCTCGGAAGCGTTCTGCGCTTCTGTAGTTGTTGCACTTTCTCTAGGATCGGCCATTCCGACACCTTTGGCACCATCCGTGTTCACGCCGCTTAGGCCGGACTTTTATACTCACGAGCCGTATAAGTCAAAGGAGCAGTGGGAGTCTGTCTTGCGCATCTTGAAACCTGACGTCCTTGAGGCCATCCTGGTTTGGGCAGAGAGGGTTGAGGATGGCTACCGAGTGTAGCGACCTCTCTTCATCTCTATCCCATTGTCTCTTTCTTTCAGAAGAAAAAGTAAAGTCTTTACCTACCTACCTACCTACCTACCTACCTACCTACCTACCTACCGACCTACCTACCTACCTACCTACCTACCTACCTACCTACCTACCTACCTACCTACCTACCTACCTACCTACCTACCTACCTACCTACCTACCTACCTACCTACCTACCTCCCTTAGCGTTAATTTAGAAAAAAAAAAACTATTATCGTCGGCTCTTCGTAGCAGGAATGGTCAATCAAAAAGATCGCTGCCGCTTCACTTACATCTCCGCTGCACGCTTCTGTTCGCGATGCAGCTATAGCGTGTACGGGAACGGAGCGCAGACGTGCGGCTCTATTTGTTCCCCTTCCTCGTAACCGCGACGGTTTGACCAAGACGGAGAGGCGACGTCAGTTCGCGGTGACGCCTAGGATAAACGGGCCGTGGCTGCGTCTATGGACCAGACGGACGTGCCTCGACCTGTGCCTCTCTGCTGTATAAGAAGAAGAGTGCACCAACGATAGAGTGACGAGGTGGTCTGGCTTGTGTGTCCGTCGCGTGAACGCCTGCCTCGCGGGCATGACTTCATCTCTCTATACCCTCTCTCTATATATACCTTCTCTCTCTCTCTCTCTCTCTCTCTACTCGCATCATCACCGCCCGGCGTTGTACGCAGCGTTGTGCCCTGCCCTGCCCTCCCTCGGGATGTACGTCCGAAGTCCGGCTGTCTTCTTTCCGCGTGCTTCGAATAAAGGAACGCGCTATCGAATACCGCGGGCGTGACGTGTTCGGAATGAATTTCGCGCGAGCTTTGTTGCGAGTGACTTGAGCGAAACGTCTCGCTACCGTCGATTCGAAGCTATTATTGGTCGTATACGGCAAACGTTGAAGGCGTACCGACAACTGGCCAGAACGTGCGATTATATCCTGCAGAAAAACAGTGTGTTACACTGACAGATTCAAGCATCCTTTCCTGCATTTATAGCAGGAATATATATATATATATATATATATATATATATATATATATATATATATATATATATATATATATATATATATATGTAACGGATGAGACATGGCGTCAGTCAGAACACCAGTTTATTCTGACCCTTCGTCTTCCTCATCTTCCTTGCCCACATTCACCTGTGAAGCGTCACACGTTTCCCCCTCCCCCCGAGAGAGCGTCAACTTATTGGGACAATAGTAGCGACGCAGTTTGTTGACGTGCACAATATCAGTAGTTCTGCTTAACGGAGCTACACATCGGTCGATCTCATAGTTCACAGGAGAGACTCTGCGAAGAATTGTGTAAGGTCCTTCCATGACTGAACTGAGCTTTCCTTTGTTCGGGTGCCAAGGTGTTTCGTAGAGGACCAATTCACCAGGTTGGAGATCTTGTGGTAGGAATTTTTTGTCGTAGATTATCTTGTTCTTCTCATGATAGGCAAGCGTGTTCTTGATTGCACTTTTCCTTGCTTCTTGCACACTCTCCATTGGTGCGTCTAAAATTGTGTCGTATGAAGGAATTCCATACATTAGGTACGATGGTGGATATCGTGTTACTTCATGTGGGGTTCTGTTGTATTCGTCGACAACATCCGAAAGATGTTTGACCCAAGACTTCTGTGGCTGCTCATTCATTTTGCACTTTAGCCGGGTTACAATAGTCTGATTTGTACGTTCGTTCATGCCATTACATTGAGGGTGTTGGGAGGATGTGAACAATTGGTGGACACCATTGCGTTTTAGAAACTGCTTGAATTTTCCAGCTGTGAAAGCTGGTCCACGATCAGATAGGAACTTCTTGGGTTTTCCTGCTGCAAAGATGGCGGTGATGCACGAAATGTATGCGTCACAAGTTTCGTTCTTGTGGGGAAACGCCCAGACATACCGCGTAGCGTGGTCGATCGCCAAGTGAATAAACTTCTTTGTCGAGCCATATCCTGAAAAGCCACCTATAGTGTCCATTGCTAAAAGATCGAAGGGTTGTTCTGCAGGTGGTAGTGACTCGAGAGATCCGAATCTCTTGGTTTTCGGCTTCTTGCAACGCTGACATATGTCACAGTGGCGGACGTAGGATGAAACGTCTGTGATGATTTCCGGCCAATAGTAGGATGATGACAACAAGCCCAGAGTTTTCTTTACTCCGACGTGTCCGAACTGACAGTGTGCTTTCTGCAGCAGGCCCAGTCGAAGCTTGAGAGGAACGTACACTTTGCGAATTCCCTTACGTGTCACGATAGTGACCCCCGTTTTCCGTTGTGTATTTGCAGCGAGGGTGGTCATCCTGGTAAGTTTGAAGTTCTGGTAATGAAAGGAGTTGAACCATAGGGCTTCGCGAAAATGCGTCCGCCTCGATGTTTTCGCTGCCTTTTTGATGTCGAATGTTAACGTCATACATCGACAGCTTCAAAGACCATCGAAAGAGCCGGCCATGTGGGTTTTTTATGTTTCTGAGCCATTGTAAAGCAGCATGATCGGTGACAACAGTGAATGGTCGTCCATGTAAGTAGCAGTGCCACTTGTCAACAGCGTCAATTATAGCGAGGCATTCGAGCTCTGTAATGGCGTAATTTAATTCGTGCGCGAGTAGCTTACGCGAGTGATAGGCAACGGGGTGTTCTTTACCATCATGATCTCTTTGCTTCAGAACTGCACCTACGCCTACGTTAGATGCGTCGCAATAAAGAATGCATGGTTTCTCGCAAGAAAAAATTTGTAAAATGGGTTCTTTGGTCAGACAGTTTTTCATGTTCTCAAAGGCTTGTTCACATGAGGAATCCCATTCCCATGGTGTGTCCTTCTTCAACAGCTTCGTAAGTGGGAAAACTATGTCACTGAAGTGCGGTATAAACTGGCGGTAAACGTTGGTGGTGCCTAAAAAACGCTGAAGCTCTTTCGGGGATTTCGGTCTTGGGAATCGCAAAACAGCTTCTATGTTTCTTCGTATAGGCGACACTGTACCGTGCGACACTCTGTGACCCAGATATTCAATAGAATCTTGGGCAAAATGGCATTTCTTCAATTTAAGTTTTATATTCTCCATTTTTAGGGCATGCAAGAGAGCTTGGAGGTGCTGTAGGTGCTCAGTAAATGTGTCGGAGAAGACTACGATATCATCAAAATAATTAACGACATTCTTTAAGTTATGTTTTCTGATAACTGATTTCACAGCTCTTTCGAATGTAGCAGGAGCATTTCTCAAACCGAAAGGCATAACAAGCCACTCATAATGGCCATTCGGCGTGACAAAAGCTGTTTTTGTGATGTCCTCTGGGTTCATTTTGACATGCCAATAGCCTGATGTGATATCCAATGTCGAAAAATATTTCGATTTTCCCAGGTAGTCTAGAACATCGTCTATACGCGGAATAGGTTGGTAGTCAGGCACAGTGACAGAGTTAAGCTTTCGATAATCAATGCATAAACGTGTGCGTCCTTCACCTTTTTTCTCTGCAAGAATGACTGGAGCCGCGTATGGGGAAAAAGATGGACGCACTACACCTTGCTTGAGAAGTAAGTCCACTTGCTTGGCAATTTCCTCTTTGTCTGCCAGGGAGCATCGATACGGTGGTCTGTGGATAGGCACGTTGTTGCTGAGGGCAATGCAGTGTCGTTCCTCCGCGATACATCCGAAGTCCATCTGAGACTTTGAGAAAATGTCTTCGTAACTGTGAAGCACCTCTCTCAAAGCAGCTTGTTGCGATGGTGGAAGGTGCGTGACATCAACGGCTTGGAGAGGGGTTGTATCGGCGCTGAAGACACACTTTTGTGTTTGAAAGGAATTCTGCAAAGCTTTGTTGTCTTGAAACAAAGTCATTGTGTTTAAATCCAGTGATAGGTTGAAAAAGGAGGCGTTGTCCAGGCCTAGCAAGAATTCAGTCTTCATGCCTGGTAGAACGTGTGCTTGGACTGCCCGCTTTAACTTCCCTATTTCCAACTGTATGTGTACGCGGCCCAAAGTTTTTGTGGTTGAGGTGACTTGTTGGACACTAATGCATGAATCCTTGAGCAACTGCAGCTTGAGTTTTTTGAACACAACTTCATTGATACAGGTAATAGTCGCTCCTGTATCCAGAGTTGCGTTTACCATGTGTCCGTTCACAAGTGCACCAAAACGTATTAATGAGCCTTTGGGCCGCCCTCTTCGTTTCCCTGGTTGTCAGTTAGAGCAGACACCATTTCACGACGAGGGCACTCATTGTGCCAGTGAAACTGATTCGGCAAACCAGCAGATGCACAATGTCGGCACTCACTGTGAGGGGTGCGCATCAATCCTGTAGGGAGCCATGGTCGCGTAGAATGAGGCTCTCGACGCATGAGCTGCCGTTTTGACGAGTGTTGGGAAGCATCTCTGTGGACAGAGTCTTCCGCTTGAAGCGCAGCAGCAAGCCACTTGGCTGGGGTGGTGAGCGTCAATCCAGCAAGGCGCCTTTCGATCTCTTCAGGTACACCATCAGTCAATCCTGATACTATGTGAACGTCTTTTAAGTCTGCGAGGCGACCAAGGTGTGTCTTCTCTTCGTAGTAGTGCCTGATGCGCTGTTCTCTTTTGAGCCTGCAGTGTATGAATTGGCGGAAAGGGTCGCTAACAGGTGCAGAAAATCGTGATATCATGCTTGTTTTGATGCCTTCCCACGTATCTTCTGTGTCGAAAATCTCGGTGAGGTACCAGCGGAATGCCTCACCTTCCAGGTACTCGCTGATGCAGTCGATGCGATCTCGTTCGGACCAGCTGACGTGGCTCGCCTTCGTTTCGAAGAGGTGCAACCACTTGTCAACAGGGACGTCGTCTTCAGCTCCGGTGTATTTCGGCAGGCTGATCATCTTCTTTGGTGGGCTCATGATGTTGCTGCGGTAGATCCTGTCGACTTAGTGTAACGGATGAGACATGGCGTCAGTCAGAACACCAGTTTATTCTGACCCTTCGTCTTCCTCATCTTCCTTGCCCACATTCACTTGTGAAGCGTCACACACACACACATATATATATATATATATATATATATATATATATATATATATATATATATATATATATATATGCGCCTTTCTATATTTCTCTCGACCAGCATCATCACCGAATGGCCTTAAGTGCGATCGATAAAACGTGTGCCCCCTTCTTCCCATGGTGTGTAAGCAGACTAACCGGGAGCACTGTCTGAAGTCAGGAGTGTGACATGTGCAGACTGAAGTCTGGTTCGCCCTTCGCGAGAGGTCTTCGCTTTTGTCAACAGCGACAGAGGAAACAGTAAGCAGTCGTCTCGGTACCATTGAAAGCCAGTGTCGTTGTTATGAACGCCGCCGTTAAAGATAGAATGAAAGGAATCGGCCGCCTATTTGATTTCTACACTACACGGGAGGGCTTTCTGCTCTCCCATAGTTGAGTACATCGTACTCTAAATCGTTATACACTTTTTCTAAACAAACAATATCTCAATCATTTTAATACGTAAGTGTGGTGTGTAAATAGCGTGGACGAGAAAAAAAAGAAGAAAAAAAAAGGCCGAAATAGAAGATGGAGGGGGGGGGGGGAGGCGGCTTGCAGCGCTCAGAAAAGTTCGAAGGGTGTTGTGAAACCAAACACCGGGAGTATAGTTCGTGCTTAGTATGTGTTGCCTTCGCGCACGATCGTCCCAGATGTCCGGTATCTTTCCAGACGTTCTCCGCATCGAGGCGCTGGCGGAGAACGTCAGCACGCCAAAGGATCGACGCACGCTCCGCGTGAATTCTCGTTAGAGCGGAACGACGACCCGCAGTGTGATGATGCGTCCCCGAGGGTCAACGTCCCGTTAAGGAATATCGCTCCGTTCTCGGCGCCCATGATCGGCGCTCCGAGTGCGTATACACACACACACACGTCCTCACAGCTGATACTCCCACGAATGGTGGGAGGGTGGGGTGGGGGGTTTCTTGTGAACAGCGCGCGTCCTTCGATCTGCAATGGGGAGAAAAAAAAAAAAACGCGCGAAGAGCTCTCGCAGTTCACGAGAGAGTCCCAGCCCCGCCGGGCCTTATTTGGGTTTCGCGGTTTCCGCTTTGGCTGAAGTGATGCGGCCCAAGGCGGAACAGTCGACGCGCGCTTCGCAGCATCCGACAAAGGCCCTCCCGATGGTCAATCCGACGTTCGCAGCTGTGTAAGCGATCTGCGAGAACAAGTCGTCGCTTTGTGGGGCCGTTTCTGACGAGCAGAAGAAGATAAATAGGGGGGGGGGGGGGGTTAGAAAAAGTGGGTAACTATTTATAGTAGAGGGTACTCTACTATAAAAGAGCTTAAAGCCATCCCGAGAACAGGGGGAGGGAGAGGGGGGATAATAAAATCCGCGCATATTCATGTATTGATACCTGATGATGGGGCGAAGCAGTGAGCATCAGATCGTGAATCGTGGCCTTCTGTCTTGTTCTGGTTAACATCCTTTTATTTTGTTCTTGTTAATATTTTGCTCTGTCTCATTCTTTGATTGATGGGTGATTAAATGTCGGCGTCTTTGCGTTGTTGTAGCATTTTATTTTGTTTGTTCTGGTTAGCAGCCATTTGACATTTTTTGTTGTTGTTAGCAAATGTTCTGGTTCGCAAAAAACTGAGGTCTTTGGCCTTCAAAAGATGTGGAGAAAGAGAAGGAGCAGCAACGAGGGAAAGGGGGAGGTTCGCCAAAGGCGCGTATCTTGTTGACCGCCCTACGATTGAATGGGGAAAAGGCTAAATTAAGTATTGCCTAGAACAACCAGCTATAGAAGGAGTGGACAGATCATAAAGAAGGTCCAGTTAACGTCAGCGCTGTGGCTTCCCCTGGCGCTGTGGTTACGTACGGTGCTCGGCTGCTGTGCCGAACGTCGTGGGTGCGATCCCGGTGCTGCGGCGGCCGTGTTTTAGAATGCTTGAAGGCCGTCTACTTAGATTAGGCGGACGATGTTGTACGCGATATTCTTCTATTTGTACGATACTCTTCTAATTTTTTGTTCGTTTTTCCTGCTCTCACTGTACCTTGTTAAAAGCTTGAATTTCGAAACTGCTGCCATGTTCGACGTGGTCCCTCAGGCATTCTCAAGTAGTTCTATAACCCCAACTTGTTAAGAAAAAAAAACAATTTGGAAAATAGATAGATAGATAGATAGATAGATAGATAGATAGATAGATAGATAGATAGATAGATAGATAGATAGATAGATAGATAGATAGATAGATATTGATTGATTGATTGATTAAAAATTTCATTGTCGAAATTTCTGAAGCGCTGCACTTTATCACATCGTGGATTTGGCGCACGAAGCCCAGCAATTATTAATACACACTTAGACTTCGCGCCAAGAAGCGCTACCACGCGATCATCTTAGTGAGCTCCGTCATTTCGACGTGTGTACTGCGGCGAAGCTCACCTGTTACCGCCGAACTCATCCAGTGGCAAATGAACTGGAAGAGACGGAACGCGCCGGCTATAGCAACATGCGTGTGTACGCGCCTCCATCAATCAACGCCACTTCTCCGCCGCAGCACCACATGTCCGCGCCGCCTGCTGGAGTACAGTTGACGTACAGTTGACGAATGTATCCGTTCCCTGTCACGTTCAACATCGTTCGAGATATCGCGGTGGAAAACGTGCGTTCTTGCGAGAACCGTGCAGTGGCCCCCGCGAATCGACCAAATCGTTAAAGGGGCCCCTAAAAACACTCGAGAGTTCTGAGAGAGTGGCTTCTTGGTCGCTGCTTCGCTATAGACTTCCCACGGGCGATATATCTCCGGCTCGCCGCTTATTACTTTCTAAAGCTTGCGTACAGTGTCGGCACTATGTGTTGAGTCTATCCGGATTGATGCTATAGTCGCATATTCTGTCGCTCTTTCGGCTCGTATTGATACGGACGTGCACGCACGCTACCTCAGGCAACTCGATAGTCATAGCGCGAGAACAGAACGACGAGAAAGTGACAAGAAGGACACGATCTTCGTCGTCGTTCTGTTCTCGCGCTATAACTATCGTCATGTCGTACCAACGAGCCCAAACTACCACACTTCTCAGGCAACTGTTAATAAACACACACACACACACACACACACACACACACACACACACACACACACACACACACTCACTCACTTACTCACTCACACACAAACACACTCACTCACACACACACACACACACACATATATATATATATATATATATATATATATATATATATATATATATATATATGCTTGCATACATACATACATACATACATACATACATACATACATACATACATACATACATACATATATACATACATACATGCATACACACGCTTGCTCGGATAGAGGGCGTTGAAGGCGTGCGACCCCGTAACTCCACGGACACTTTACCGATTCGGTATGTAGGTCATTTGATCCTTATTTAGAAAAGAATACTGGAGAGGCCCCGTTATGTTAGATATTTTCTTGTCACAGAACGGTTGCTGCGACGTTTCGGGAACGGTACTTGAACAAAGAACGACGAACTAATGTTTGCCTTCGGTGTCCCTTTAGCGCGCAACGAACAGTCATCTGTGCCACAGCTGTCATTCACACATCTCGAAGCGTCCCCCTTTTCGTTCTCTCTCTCTTTGTTGTTTTCTTTGTTTTCTTTTTCGTTTTCCTTCTGCGCGAGCAGCACACACAGACGTCTCTTTGTTGACCGCCAGGCCCGCGCGGACATCCCAGCATGCGCCGTTTTCGGCTCGGTGCACTTTAGTGCCGGAGCGTGCGCCCGCGCGGGTCGGGGTAGGAGGAGAGGCGACCTTTGACCCCGCCGAGGCGGCAAGCTGTTGGTGGTTTGCGGGGCGTACGCTTTGAGCAGTATACTGCGCGCATACGCAAGTCTCCCGGACGGACGGACGACGGCTTGTCTGACTGGCCCCGGCAGTGCATGTTTACTCAGCTTCTCAGCGCATACATACAGTCTCGGGGGAGGAGGGAAGGAATCTGGGCAGGGCCTCTCCTCCTCCGCGTTCGGTCGTTGACGCATGGTGCTGTCGGCGAGCTGTAAGGAACCCAAAAGGCTGTTTGTAGGTTTCAGAGCGGATAGCAGTTTTGACTGGTCAGTGGGTGTTAGTTGCTCGCTGATACGTTGTGATGTATGCGGTGGAAAAGAAGATGAGGCGGGGACGGGGTTGGCATTGATTACAACTCCCCACACCACGCTCCATCCGCCCAAGTTTTTGCCGGCGTCCCCGACTGGGGCAGGTGTCAATCATCCTAGGAGCATCATCATCATCAAAGTCTTGATAGGACAGGGATCGTTGCAAGTTTAGATAACAGGGCAGATTGAATGGATGCTGTTATCTAAGCCTTAAATGCATGCTGCGTGTATGAAACCCGTCAAAAACTATAGAAGCCTGAAAGAAAGAAACAAAGAAAGAAAGAAAGAAACAAAGAAAGAAAGAAAGAAAGAAAGAAAGAAAGAATAAAACGTAGAAATAAAAATCACATAATATCCAAAGAGTAAATGATGATATCATCATTCGCCCAACTCGTGTGAGTGGGGCGAAGCGTCCTTCCGTCCGTGTGTCCGGACGGACGGATGGGCGAACGGACCGATGGACACATGGGCACTTCGCCCTACTCGTCATCATTCACTTGGTGAATATGCTGTGAAAACCACTAACGCCTTCTAGTTATATCATTCCTGAGGACATGTACACACAGCGCCATCTACCGAGCAACTCGTAAACTAGTGGCGGCTACATACTACTACTACTACGACTACAGAGGAGAGAACGACTCACGGCCTAGGAGCTTCGTTTCTAAAAAATAAACAAAAAAACTGGGGAGGGGCCAAGCTTGTAGCGTTTTGATATTTCTTTTATGAGGCACTACTGTGGTGCCGAGCTTGAAACCGGGCATCTAGGGAAGGGTGTTCCCGCCCCACCATCGTCGTGGAAAAGCTGCGTCGGGATGCTGCTTGCCCTATAAAGGTTGTTCATCCCGTCGTGCCCGCCCTACAATATGTAACTGATATACTCTTTTTTCGGTAGAGCTATTCTGTATGGTTTCTGTGAGCATCGCGCTAACCGGCTCTGCGGGGCCTAGTCGTACAAGTCCTCGGAGACTTAGACAGGCCCGTTTCTTTGTATATTTCGTGGTATTATTATTATTATTATTATTATTATTATTATTATTATTATTGTTGTTGTTGTTGTTGTTGTTGTTGTTGTAGTTGTTGCGGGAGTAGGGGGACGACCCCTCGTGGCCACGCCCATGTCTGTTTCGTTTCGTGTAAGTCGACTGACGGGAGACCCGACTCTGTTTGTCGACCGCGTGACTTGAATTCAAGGGTTCCAATAACGCACGCTCGTCGTTCTCGTCGCATCGAAGGGCACAACGCCGCAGCGGCGAGTCGGCGAAACGCTCGAAGGTCTCGATTACCCTTACACGCCTGTTTGATCACGCGCCGACCGACCGAAGGACGTACGGCATTTTGTTTACGGTACACGCAAGCCCGCGACGACGGTGCAGAGGCGCGTCTGGTCGTGTCCCGCGCCAGGACTGCGGCGTGCAGCGGTGTCGGCTGACCGCCGTGGGAAGCGGCGCCGCGTTGTTCTTCTACGAAGTTCGCACGGTGGCGGCGCGGCGATCGATGTGTCTGCTCTGCTGCACGAACTTGAGAAACGTGCGTTTCTAACGTCGCCCCCCCCCCCCCCGTCCTTGCGCGTCTCTGTCGACTGTTTTACGTACAGACAAATTCCACCGGACTTAACGTCACGAAAATGCGGTGCCGCTGTCTTGGTAGGCAAAAGAGGATCTGCGTATGCGCAGTTTCTCCCGGGTTTTCAATGGTGCATGTGGTGTTCTCAGTAATGCAACGAGAAAGAGAGAGAGAGAGAAAACATTTATTGAAAGAAGCGTGTGAGTGAAGGTGGGAGGGTCCCTTATTCCAGGAACCCCCTGGCTTGGACAGCCCGCCGGGCTCGAGCGACGAGTTGACGCTGCTCGACCAGGTCCGGCTGGGAGATCGCAGCCACGAGAAAAAAAAAAAAAAAACGGTATGCCGACGAACTGCGTCGCGGTTGGATGTGAGTCGCGTCTCGAAACTTAGTTTTGTTTGTTGGCGCACATCGCAGCCATCAGCGCTTATGGCGGAAGTTATATGCGGACGTCGCTATAATTTTACCCGTAATGTCGACATCGGCCTACCTGTATTTACAAACATGGAATAGGTCTATAGGACTCCTGGGCGCTGCCATCTTTTTTGTTTTTTTTTCTATATCGTGACACGAATTAACAATGCCATGAAACATCGTAGACACCCATCCATCGTTGTAGTGCGTATGCGTCTACCGTAACACTGTTTGTTTAGCTGTTGAAGATGCAACCCATCCGTGTAAAGGAGGAGGAGAAAAACTTTATTTATCCCAACAGGGAAAGGTGCGGTGGTGGAGTGTCAGAGGAGCCTACCCAGCGTAGGTCTCCGCTACCATCTCGGCCCAATCCAAGATCTGGTCCTGGACCTCGGGCGCCGAGCGGCACATAGCAGCCTTGTAAAGTGTAGTCTATGCGTTCCCACCGAATCTTTTAACAAACATCACGCTCGCCAGATTGTATGCGCGGCGACGGGCCTGTTTGGGTGAGTTTTATTCCGTCGCGGTGTGGTTATCTGGTATACCGAATTGGGAAGTTCGCAGGGATCAACGATAAATCGGCATGTACACGAGGAGGCATATAGGGTGCAGCGGTGGTTCCTCCCTCCATCTCCTCGTCTAGTCATTTGAAGCGGGGGGGGGGGGGCAAGAATATGCCCCATACCTCTACTGCACTGTGCCTGTACCGTCGTCGTAAGAGCCGACAGCCGATAGTCGCCAATATCTGTGAACACTGGCCAAAATTTGTCGACGGTAAATCATTACATCCGCAACCGCTTTGCCGCATCTAGTCAACTTTGTTCAACACGGACTTCACTATATTTCATTCATTTCATAGAGTAACCCCCGTATTTAAAAATGTCCCTTCACTCAACGCTTCGCCTTCACTTGAGCAAGCCGATGGCAGCGCCGTCTCTAGGTAGGGCAAGCCACCGCCTATCAGCGGTAATCTGTTGCGGTTCTTGAGTAACCCAGTGTCATCTTCAGCTGAGCAGCGGCGCAGTACTCAACTTCGTCAAGTGAAGGGTGAAAGTCGAGTCGAGGAGCGATTGTGAATACGAGGGTTAATCACCTATCTTACTCTTTCGGCGATCAAAATGGTGTCCGAAATTTCGGAGGCAGTGTGTGTCGTCTTGCATGGTTTTCTTCCAGCCGCTTTTTTGTAAGATGCCTGCACGTCCAATTTTCGTCCGAGTTCAAGCTGTATACCGTAATCATATCCCGTGCTACATTATAGCGGTATTCGGGCGTTGGATCCTCGATGGAAATTTTGGTAATATACACGCTGTCACAACAGCAACCGTTGCCCGCCTCGGTGGATAAGTGGCTATAGAGTGCTTGTTTGTCTGTTGGCCTGAAGGTCGTAGGTTCGACCCCATTTCGATGGAGTCGAAGCCGTAGAAACCCGTGTACTGGTGACGTCAGCGCACGTTAGGGAACACCAGGTGGCCCGAAATTTTCGGAGCCCTCCTTTACATGCGTCTCTCGTAATCATATCGTGGTTTCTGGGACGTTAAACCCCACGTACTATGATAGTACAATAGAGACGTTGCCTTGGCGTTCTTCCGACCGTATAGTCCAACGATTGAGTTGCGTCTATACGCAACTCGTGTTTAAGCCGGTAAATTCGATATGGCCGGGGGGTGAAGCGTGCACACTCTCCTTCTTTGGGAGTTGCAGTGTTCGAACGAAAGTGCAGGCTGTGGCGGTGGCGCGCGTGCTTTTCGTGAGTGCATGCCGATCGTGTTCGGCCCAAAACTCTCGTTGTCGGTTCCGATCACGCTCGCTGACCGTGATCGGATCCGCGCACATTCGCCCCCCCCCCACCCCCACCCCCACCCCCCAATCGCTCCATGCATGGCTGCTGCATTTTTATATAAGGCCCGCCCCGCAATAGTCTTCATACTGCGCCGTTTCCTTTTCTCTCTTTTTTCGTTTTCCTTCGTTTGGGGGTGTTTTTGTATCGGTCCTTCATGCATCCAGCCGAAGTACGCGATTCCCGTAAGAAATTCGCCCGTCGGTTGATCGTGCGCGCAATTATAGCGGGTTGGCCGGCCGATCGGGTTGAGCGAGCCGCCATGCAGCCTCGCGTCGTGCGGGACAGGTCAGTTGTTGACCCATGCAGGCGCCGCGACCCGCTTGCAAATGCGGTCAGGTTTAGCCCGGCGTGGTTCGCTTCGGGACCACCTACGGGACAAAACCAGGTGTTGAGTTCATAAATCGCTTTCGTAAACGCTGACCCACATTGCAATTGGCTCGCATCTGTTTTTTTTTTTAAACGAATGTGAAAGAGAGAATTGACGGCCCGTTTTAGAACACCTGGCGGTGAGTAAATCCTCCCAAATTTTTCAGAGATGTTTCTTAGTTGACCAAAAACAAAAAAAATAAACTCTGTACGGAAGTTGCTGCGCAATGCGTATTCCTTGTTGCCTTGAACAACAATCGGGTGGATATCGATTTTCTAATTTTATCTTTCATAACGCCACCCTCTGGGTTTCCGCAGAAGAGATCTGAAATAGAGCAGTTCTGTTGTAGAGTAGAGTACTAAGGATTTGTTAGTCGCGCGCACAGCTAGCAGAGACATCTAATGCTATCCTCCTTCACCCGTTATTAGTTGGACCTATACAGGAGGTAAGCGGCGAAAGAACGCAGATGGGTCTTCAAACTACTTTTTTTCTTTTGGAAGTAGCTGCTCTTAAAACAGGGAATTGTCAACGTTAGCCAAGATTACCAAGCGCCAGCAATGGTAGTGAGTTCTCGTTGCAAGCGAGCAATCGAGGTGGTCCGATTCGTCACTTGATCCCGATCGGGACGCGAGGGGCCGATCTGGGTCAAGCTTCAGACAGTGCTTGTGACCCCCTTCCGCAGTTTGCGTAAAAGCGCCAATCACGAGATCGGGAAAATCGATCCGTATCATAGCCGATCGCGATCGTAAGAAATCGTGTGACACCGGTATCACGGGGTTAACCAGGGCCACGGACTAACCAGGGCCACGGACCAGGGCCACGAACAAGGTTTGCCGAAATTCTGTCGAGCCGCCAGGAGGCTCGGATGTTGCCAGTGATCCCCGACCACAAATAATAAAAAGACTGACGAATACGTTTCGGTTCCCACACGTGAGCAATGTTTACAAAAATTACAAGCGATGGTACATTGTATACTAGCGAGGGTTAAGCACCTTCCGTATGAGGTGGTTAACACCACCGTAGATCGGTTGGGCTGTCATTGCATTGTTCGCTCCTCCCGCGGGGAGGTCGACGCACGTCGGCGACTGGTGACGTTCGTGTTTCCCGCGTTTTTTTTTTTTTTTTTGCGAGGTCTCTTTCGCCGGAGTTCTCGGCGCACCTGCAGCGTATACACCCGTGCAGCGAGCTCATCATCGCCACATGTGTCGTCCGCGTCCCCGTCTTTCCTCGGCCCGGGCCTGTGGCAAACACAGCGGCTGTTTTTGGGCGAGGAGTGCAGCAACAGCAGCGCTCGGCTCCGTCATTAGCGCCTCACCCCCGCTGCGGTGACGCCAGCGTCGGCGGCTGTGGGGCCCCGCTTGTCGACGTGAAACGCGAGAGCCCGTTAAGCCCCCTTCTCATCCGCCCCCCCCCCCCCTTTGTTTTAGCTATTATTTTAGGGGCGAAGCTCCTTAGGGCGTGGGCTGTGCGTCCCCTGTATCCTGTATGTAGCCACCTCTAGTTTAGTTCTTGCAGTGTTCACTAGATGGCGGTACCGTCTCCTGTATGTAGCCACCTCTCGTTTAGTTCTTGTAGTGTTTACTAGATGGTGGTACTTGTAGCTGATGACGAAAAGATGCAAGATGTTATAAACTAGAAAGCGGTACTTGTAGTTGATGAAAGACGCGAGTTCTTATAAAATAGGAATGATGTCACATATGGCGCGTGTCATTGGTTGAAGGCAATCGTTCGATTTAGTGCGGCGACGTGCGCTAGGGGGAGCGATGTAATAAAATCGAGTGGGCAAAATGTACAGAGGATTCATGGTTTACCTCCGGAGCTTCGCCCACTCATCATCATTCACTTCGTGGATATGGCGGAATTATTTTTAGCTTCTGGCGAGTGGCGGCTGATAGACGAAGCAGAGACGCGCGACTTGACACGGAGACGTCTTTGCAGCGCATAGCTGTGTCCACTTGTCGATGTCGATCGTCTTCATAATTTGGAAGTGTGACAGCGCTCGTATCCTTCTTGTCTCTCTGTCGTCGTTCTGTTCTCGCGCGATAACTATCGTCATGTCTTTATAATCCCACATATGAGCATGAAGTCTGAATATTCCGTGGATAATCTGTGAATCCACGTGGATAATCTGTGAACGTTAAAGAAGGCCACCAGGTGCTCGAAATTTCCGGAGCCCTCCACTACGGCGTTTCTCGTAATCATACGGTGGTTTTGGGACGTTAGACCCCACATACCAATCAATTAAATCAACTGGTTTGGTTTGTAAGTGTGTATATACATTCACATAATAAATGCGGAAATGTTAGGTCGGGAGGACTGATGTTGGACCCCACGAAACCCCGCCATGGCTACGGCAGTACTACATTTAATTTTCAGGAATTTAGAGTACTTATAGTGAGAGGGTTGTGAGCTCGGCCACCACCGGTGGCGAGTTCCTTTTTGACTACAGTTCAATTCATGTTCTGTCTCAAAATTCCGACACTAACTCCCTTCCACCGTTCACCTTTCCCGTCATGGAAGGCGGCCGACACGTTTTGTGGACTGGCCTCGCAAGCATCCACTCGCATGTGGAGCATGCGACGCGCAGGGCGGCGTTACCAACCTTTATACGGATCCTAACGCCGACGGCAAAACTTGAAATTCTCAGCGCAAAGACTTGCGTAAGTAACACAAAAGACGACGCGTGATGGTCCGGGGTGAGCACGTGGTTTCTTACAGTCTGTTTTGAGTTTTTGTTTAGTGTTTTTTGTGTTTTGTAAGCAAGTGATCTTATCGTCTTTTTTGTTACATATATTTGTGCGTCGTAGTAGTAATAAATTTAGTAGAAAAGTCTGCGCTCGTTCTCGTCTCTTGTGTTACTTGTCGGAAGTTTTTTGCGCTGAGAAGTTCAATAATACATTACCAACTAGCCCAATCCCACACTTCAGGGCGAAACTTCCCCTGGAGCGTCCCTTGTAGTTGCTATTTTCAAAGAAAGTATAACTTGTCCATCCACGTGTCAATTTTTTCGTGGCTGTCACGCGATCGTATAGATAGACGCAGCCGAAGGATTTCCTAATTGCTCTTCGCACATTATTTCTCTCTTTATCTCCGCGCCCGCAAAGAACACTGTTCATTTGCGCTGCAGGGTTCCGTATCGCTAGCTCGCTGAGCTCTCGGCGGGTGCTTTCCACTTGGCCGCATTTGTTCTTACACTTATGCACGAAAAAGAAAAAAAGGAAAAAAAAAAACGTGAACGCGAGAAACAGAATAGCGGGACACCGGGTTAATGGGATCGCATTGAGACACGCGCACTCTTCGACGACTGTCCCTGCGTTCCTTCTTCTTTTTTTTTCTTCTCCCGTTCTGCGCGAACATTGCGCCAGTGCCCCCTCCACTCCCCATTCTCTCTCCCAGGCTGAAAGCATTTCGGGTGTGCCAAGCAAGTGTGTGTCTTTCCCCGACGATCGAATGCATACCGAAGCTTGGCGCCGCGCTATCGCAAATTAACGCTGAATGGCTCTCGGAGAACAAAAGGATCCCCCTCTTGTACTTCGGGAGGATGGGGAGCGTCGTCGTCGATCAGTTTCATTACTTCCGCGACGAGTTTTTCTTTTCGCTTCGCTCTCTTTCTTATTTCTCAACGCCTCCGTCTGGTTCAATCGCGTGCATTTGCTCGCCAGTATATGGCGTTTTGTTCGAACACGTTTCAAACACGGAGACACGGATGAAGGGAAGGGGGGGGGGGGGGTATGGTACGCTTTCCGTTCTGTATGTTCTAAGAAGCACATCCGTCCTACCGTATGAATGTGCATGTGCACACGCACATGCGTGCGAATGCATGTACTTACGTACTTACACATACATACTTGAAAGACGTGGTGCAACGTTCCGAACGAGAAGGGACGGAAATAGCGACACGTCCCTTCTTTCTTCTCTTTCTTTCGTAACATTGCGACACGTTTTTCGAGTGAGTGTGCACCAACTAGCCCAACAGTGCGTGCTGCTTAAACATACATACATACATACATACATACATACATACATACATACATACATACATACATACATACATACATACATACATACATACATACATACATACACGCATACAAACATACACACACGCACACATACATACATACATACATACATACATACATACATACATACATACATACATACATACATACATACATACATGCATACATACATGCATACATGCATACATACATACATACATACATACATACATACATGCGCGCGCGTGAGGCCAGCAACGGTGCCTAGCTAAAACGGTTAAATCTGGTGGTGTATAGACACTGATGATGTCCCCACCGTTGTCCCGTCTGATCTTTTTTTTTTCGTTTGGTTCCTTTTCGAGATTCGTCCTTTCATTCTTGGGTGACACGCGGGGGCGTTATTTGAAAAGGAAGCGAGCGCACGCCGCGGCTAGAGAGGGAGGGGTACGCCATGCCGTGCCATTCCGCACTAGTGCAGAATGGAACACCTGGCAAAGAACGCTGTGCAGTGTATAGACGCCGTGAATAGCGTCTGGCGGCGACGTATACCCTGTAGCTTCAAGTCGGCGTGGACGACGTGGTGCGCAGACACGGTATGTCCATTCGAATCTTCATCTTCCTTTTCTTTCTTCTCCCTCTTCCTCCTCCTCCTCCTCTTCTGTCCGGGGTGACGAGATCTGCACGTGCGAAATGGTTCTCGAAATGGAGCTACTCTCGCATGCAGCAGCCAGCGCTGCCCTGGCTACAGCGCTGCGTAGCCTGTTTGGTACGCATGCAGGGCCCCCTCGCTCCAGCGCGTCGTAGAGGAGGGACGGATCAGCAAGGGAGAGATCGCACTGTGCAGATGAGGAGGGGAGGAATGGCATTGTGAACATATGCTCCGCTCGGTTTTTTCTATTCCTATTCGAGAGGGTGACAGCGGAGAAGGGCTTGAACCGCACATGTTCCCTTCCCGCGCACCGGGCAGCTGTGAGACATGGCTGCTGTCTGCGTGGATGTGTTGCCGTTATCAATACATTGGTGGCGGTGTGTGCCTGATTGTAACCAGGGGTTGCTTTCTGAACAGCCTCTGATTCAGCTTTTAAAGGGCTCCGCAGGTGTTTGCAATATTTTCGGCGCAATGTGTGACACCAGCAGTCTTAGAAGTGTGGCAGCTTGGGCTAGTTTGTATGGCATGACGATAGTTATAGCGCTAGAACAAAACGATGACACAGAGACAAGAAGGACACGAAAGACACAAGCGCTATAAAAGTTGATTCTTCTTGTCTTGTCCTTCTTGTCTCTGTGTCGTCGTTTTGTTCTCGCGCTCTAACTGTCGCCATGCCAGCAGCCTATTCTAGTGACGGTCACGAGGACGATAGTTATAGCGCGAGAACAGAACGACGACACAGAGACAAGAAGGACACGAAGGACACGAGCGCTATAAAAGTTAATTCTTCTTGTCTTGTCCTTCTTGTCTCTGTGTCGTCGTTCTGTTTTCGTTCTATAACTATCGTCACGTCATACCAACTAGCCCAAACTGCCGCCCTTTTAGGTCGGGAGGAAATGAGAGTTTAGGAGGGATATCAGTCGTTCACTGTCCCCACCTCTCGCCGGATTCGGCCTTGTCTAGCGTAACTAATTGTCTGCAATGAACCGGTTTCCCTTCGTCTTGCGCGGTTTAGTGTCCTTTTCGCCTACAGCGTGTCGGCGAAAAGGACAAAGTTCTGATAGCCTCGGCGCCAAGTGCGGACATTGTGCGCGTGTTTTACGAAGAAACGAGCGGCGAGGAGGAGATAGCGCCTGTGGGAAGGGTAGTGCAGGCGTGAAAGAAACCATTCGCTCGTCTTAGAGCTAGGGAGTCGTTTGGACTTGGGACGGGGCCCATAAAAAGACCTGACCAGGGGAATGGTATACTTTCGTTGAGCGTTATTGAGCTAATTAAGAAGTCTAGGTCTGTCGGCTTCCTCCTCTAAATTCTTCGCCGTTACAGTTTGCTCCCCTCTATAGATTGCCAAGGCCTCTTCATATATCCGTCTCGCAGCCCCTACGTCACCGCTCTACAACGCAACTGCTTTGTCGGAAGTGTGGCAGCTTGGGCTAGTTGGTATGGCATGACGATAGTTATAGCGCGAGAACAAAACGACGACACAGAAACAAGAAGGGCACGAAAGACACGAGGGCTAACACGGGCGCTTTAGGGAAACGGGAGACAGCACGAACGACTGGATTCGCAAACCGCAGTACACTAGCGCAGTGCACTAGCGTTAGGCACTGCGCCGTGCTCCCGACCGGGCTGCAGAAATTAGGCACCTTTCTCCTCTTCTAACCACTACCACCACCACACTAGCGAGTGCGTCGCAATGGACATTTCTGAAAACGCGCCCCACCGTACCCGTCGTGGTGTGATGACGTCATTGAGGAGCGGAGATGCCTTAGCTAGTCTGGAGGGCGTTGCTCCGGGGGAGTTCAGTGGGTGAGCGTATACTCTGGTCCAGACACTCATGGTATATTTGTGTGCGTGATGGCACTCTCCCGTGTTCCCCGATAATACGAATCGTGCCGCGTCCGAACGACTGCAGACGCGATAAACGCGTAACTATACACCTTTTTGCAGGAAGGGAAAAAACACCGCCATGATGGGCTGTGCGCGGGGGTACAAAGGCTAAGGGCGCAGCGTTGTCAGTGCATTTTCGAGGGGACGCGCCAATTTGCACAGCCCAAGGAGGGCTATGGCGGCGCCCAGGGAGGCGTTTATGAAAAGGTGAATATATTGTGCACCCAGCTTACCCAGTGCTGTGTCTTGTCTTTCTCTTACTGTTTGAAATGAACATTTGTTCATAGTTAGCGCTAGTGTCGTCTCGCCGACTCCGCGGTAGCCTATTGGTGTGCCCCATTCCACTTACCCTTACTACACTTACAAGATACTGAGCATGCCCTCTTCGTGTACATCAGACTTTGTTCTTATAGGAACACAAAAGCGCGCTTTTTAAAACATTGCTAGGCGTTTTTCTGTGAACCGATTCTATCCACCACTGTTAGGCAGACCGTTGTTGAGGCTGGGGCAGGTCTCCCTCAATCTTCCATGCCACGATTGAGCGCACCACAAAGCTCTGCGGTACCTCGCGAGCTCTCTTCTACCCCTTGCGCAAAAAAGAAGCTGTGAGACAATGCCCCACTGGTCCCCCAAGCGATATTTGAACGGACTCGGCGCATCGCAGAAGTAAGGACCCCGGACAAGAGGTTACCCCTGTGCTGCTGGCTCAATTGCAATAATAATAATAATAATAATAATAATAATAATAATAATAATAATAATAATAATAATAATAATAATGAAGATGTTCCGCGCCATATATAAACACCGGAGACTATCTTACGTAATTCAGGATGTCCTGCATTACATCGCACTCTTTCGTTTTCCTGTCTTTCTGCCTCCTTTTCTTTCTTTTTTTGTTCACACACTCAACACGTTCGATAAAAACAAGTAACCGTAAAGTAATGCAGACAGCAATTCTTCAAGCAACAGAAAGACGACTTTGCAATGCATCCACGGCCATGTGAGACCTGTTGGTTGAGCGGAATTCAAAACGTTTAAAAATGATCGAAGAGAACGAGTTGAAAGCGATACAACTCTGCGTCAAAACAAAAAGGGAAAAAAAACGAAAAGCGAAGAAAGGAAAAAAAAAAAGAAAACGCGGCTCATGTAGCGCGGCAAGGCACTTTTTCTTCGACGTCTCCATATGCGAAGCGCTCTTCGCAATGTGTAGCGATATGCGACTGTTGGCTCGTTTCCGGCTTTCCTGGCGGCCTTGTTGACCGAGTTATGGTGGATCTAGCCACCATAACCGAGTGGTGCTGCCACCGCTGCTGCCCGTTGGTCAAGGTCCCCCTCCTCTCTCTCTCTCTCTCTGGTTGGCGCAGTTTTCCGCTAGTGTCACACGGGCTCCGCCCCTTTCCCGCTTTGACCGATGACTTCGGCATTGGCGACTGCCGGTGAGCGTGCATGTACATTTTTATTTATTTTATTTATTTTTATTTAAGACATACTGCAGTCCGAAGACCAAGCAGGTGGGCAGGGATTAATTACATAGAAAGCATCAATCCGTATGGTAAATTGGTACACAATTCTGAAAACAGTCCAACAAGTGTAAAAAAAAATAGTAGTACACAAAAAAACATAGCGGCACAGTGAATGTTTAGAATATTGCAGAAAGTACACGCTTTTCAAAATCCGACACATCACGCGCCGAAAACACATCAACAGGCAATCTATTCCACTGCTCGATTGTGCGGGGAAAGAAGGAGTGCTTAAAAAGATTACTGCGTCCAAAATTGGAGTTAGATTGTGCTCATGGGTGCTTCGAGTTGAACGAGATAAGCGGGGCTGAATATAAAGTCCTGGATTAATATTGAATTGTTGGGAATTAAGCAAAACAGAAATCTTAGACGCGCATTTCTATATGCCCTTTGTGCGTTCGCTCGCGATTTTCGGCGTCTCCGTGAAAACGTCGCGCTGGATCCTTGCTTCCTTATCCGTTCGTATATAAACGAGCATCCGGCTGAGTGGCTTTCGCGTCCTCTCGTCAAAAACGACTGTGAGATAAAACGGTTGGCGGAGAGAGAAACGGGCGTTATTTTTTTTCACAGCTTTGAAATAATGATGACAACAATGTAATAAAAAGAAAAAAAACACAAGGAGCTGTGCCTGCTCGTGTTCACTTGGGAAGTCAGTATCCCGTACTCTCCTAAGAGGGAAAACGGGAGAGGGTGAAATTGCGGAGATTGCAGAGACAAAGGCGGAATTAAAAAAAAACAATAACAAAATTGCGCCTTCTATTTTGCATAGTCTCCGACTCCCCCTCTTTCCTATCTCTTTGAGTGTCTCTCTCTCGCTTTCTCTCGTGTCTCACGAGAGTGTGACGTAAAGGTAAAAATGGGAGTGGAGGAAACTGCGGAGACATAGGGCGAATGAAAGCAACAACAACAAAAAAAGCTGCGTAAACTAACACCACTGACAGCAGAAGCTGACGCTTCGGCGCGCGTGTGTGGGTGGAAAGATGAATCTTTCCCGTCCACCTAAAAACGGTGCTTCACGCAGCACGCGCCACCGAAGAGAAGGAAGGGCTTCGAGTCCCGAGTAGAATCTCTGCTTCTTCCTCCTCAACAAACGTGGACGTTGTGAAGCCTAAAAAAAAAGGAGGAGAGGGGGGTAAGCAGGGGGGGGGGGCTGCTGTCTCTGGAGTAAAGTGACTATACGGCGGCGTGCCGCGCGTTTCTAAACTGAAACAAAAACGAGGCAAGGACAACAACGAATGACCGCGGCGAAATATGATAAAGTCGCGCGAAGGCGATCGCCGACGGGGAGGGTGGCAAGGCAGACCGCTCCGCTGTTTTCGGAGGTGGCGGCGGCGGCCAATGAGAAAGCAAGCGAGTCGGCGGCTGCTTTTTCGGTGGTCGCGCGTTATCATTGGCATTATGTAGAAGAGGGTAGGAGAAAAAAAAAAAGGGGAAGACGCCGGGACGGTGGTTTGTAGAGAGCACGCGGCTGGCGAGGCCTGCGGCTTCCTACGGTTTCAAACCTCGCGAGGCTGGCCGGCGGCCCACTGAATAATGTATCGGTCTCGATTTATAGTGGCGTATGCCCCCCCCCCCCCTCTCTGCCCCCGCCGCCGAGGTCCCGTTGCCTTTTTTTTTTTTTTTTGAGGAGCTGAACGCGACCGCTCCGTTTTTCGTCGGAACACTTTTTTTTTTTCTTTCTTGCCGCTTGTCGACTCACTTTTGCAGTTGACGCCTGGTTTTAAGCGCCGAGCCTAGCGTCCGCCGCGGTGTCGTAACGGTTAAGATGCTCGGCTGCTGGCCCGAACGAAGGTCGCAGGTTCGATTCCGGCGATCGCGGTCGCTTTTCGACGGAGCTGAAATGATAGGGCTTTCGTGTACTGTGCGTTGTAAAGAACATTAGATGGTCGGAATTTTCCGGTGCTCTTGACTACATTCAGCGTCTTTCGTAATCGCGTCGTGGTTTTGGGTCGTTTAACCGTAGATGTTACGCGCCAACTTATCGGTGAAGTATGCGTGCGTGTGTAGTACTGGCTGATGTAGCGTGTATACGCACGCATGCAAAGTCACGAGCAAAGCTGCCGTATCGGGCGTCGTCTCTTTGCCGAATCGTTCCTTCCCCTCGCACCTTACTTAACAGCATGGTGAAGTTCCTCGTCATTCCGTTTAAACGAACGCTAAAGCGAAGCAATACTTTGGAATGATGAATTGTTCTCGTAAAACTATATTGTCGCTGATTCCGCCATCATACGTTCATAAATACACGAGATTAAGGTGAATGCATACGCGATTTATTTATTTATTTATTTATTTATTTATTTATTTATTTATTCATACTGCAATCCCTATTACAGAGATTTTAGCAGGGTGGTTACAGATATAATTTTCACAATGTTGGCACACAAGAATGCATAAACCAAACAAACAAACAAAAAATAGAACGGCATGATGTGAACAGTTTCTGAAAAAACAAAAGTATGACCTTGCACCCGAACGCAGGTTTTGCCTAGGAAACGGCGTTTATTGGTTGACACACTGACACAGTAGGACCAAATGAACAGCGGACCACCCAGTGCCGACGGTGGCGTCAGTCGTCGTCTTTGACCGTAGTCTTTCGCCGACGAATGGTGGGGGCGGCGGCGCGCCTGGCCGCCGGCTTGGCCTTCTTCTTCTTCTTCTTCGGCTTTCGCGTGGTCGCCGTCGTCTCCTCTTGCTCCTCCGACTCCTCCTCGTCGGCGCTTGCCTTCGCCGTTCCGGTCGGCTCCCCATCGGCGGCCTTGATGGTTGTTGCCCTGGGCGTTAACGAGAATAGAGAGTTTTAGTACTGCGTACGCTGCGTACGTGGCGGCGTTGCGTACGTAAGGACGCCACGTTCTGCGTAGTGCGCAGACCGCAACGCGCACGTATCGCGTTACGTACGCACGCATGAGATGCGTGCGTGCGTACGTATGAGCTGATCGCGCCGCTCTCGAACAAGTTCGCGACAGCGCGAGACTTCGTTTTGCGAAATGGCGGCATCGAAGGCAAGCACCGACCGGCTCTGTGGCTTAAAATATGGCCATAATCTGGCTATAACACTTGGATTGGCTCACATTGGCTGTCAACAACACGTGCTTCAATTTTAATCTACCAGATGACGCAACACGGTTCACGCTCGTTACGTACGCGCGTACTACGGCGTACTAAAAGCCGATCTGTGGCAAACGATGCCACGTAACGCAAGGCGCTTGCGTGATGCGTACGTAGCACCATTCCGCAGTACTAAAACTCTCTATTGGTACGGACGCGATTGATTCAATTTTACTTTTCTTACGGCTAAAAGCCCTATAGACTGGAATTTTGTCGCCCCCCTGCGCGAGAGCTGCGCAAGACTGCAAGACAGCGCGAGAGATCGTGAGACTTTTGCGAGACCAGCTTGAAAACTAAGAAAGGTATTAGGCCACGTGAAACTTTAGGTTGGTCTTTAGGTCACGCTAATATTTCGGCTGGACTTTAGGTCACGCAAGTCTTGAGGCTGATGTTTAGGTCGCGTTACTCTTTAGGCTTGTCTTTAGTGCACGTTAGTCTTTATGCTTGTTTCTAGGTCACGTTTGTCTTTAGGCTAGTCTTTAGGTCACGTTGGTCACCCGTTGTGGTCGCCTAGTAGCTAAGGCACTCGGCTGCTAACCCGTTGGTCGCGGGATCGAATCCCGGCTGCGGTGGTTGCATTTTCGGTGGAGTCGAAAAATGCTGTAGGCCCGTGTGCAATGATTTGGGTGCGCGTTAAAGAAACCCAAATGGTCGGAATTTTCGGAGCCCTCCACTACGGCGTCTCGCATAATCATATAGTGGTATTGAAACGTTCAACACCACAAAATATAATTTGGTCACGTTAGTCTCTAGGCTGGTCTTTTGGTCACGTTAGTCTTTATGCTGGTCCTTAGGTGACACCACTCTTTATGGTGGTCTTTAGGTCGCGCTAGTCATTGGCTAGTTTAGTTCGTGCGAGTCTTTGGCACCCAATACAAACGTGGCCGTGGGAGGCGCTACTCCCTCAATGGCCACCGACCAGCCGACTAGCGATTCTAGGTCAGGCCCGCTGAGCCGATGTAGCCAGCGGAGCCTTGGAAGAAGGGCCCCATCCGTGATGAACTACTTTTTTAAAAATAAATGCTGTTTTGTGTGTGTCAGTAGGCTGGTCTCGCCTAAAAATTCAAATGACGTCACCGGATGACGTCGTCAATCGATGTCGTCATTTGGTCTGACCTCAAGGCGATTCCATAGGCAGTGTAACGACATTACGTGAGACGCAGAAAGCCTCAGTGGAAGGGGGAGGAACAAAGCAATCGACTGGAGAAGCGTGGTTTGTGCGTTGTAAAATAGCACCAATAACGCACAGGGACACATGCGAAACAGGCGACACAGTCTGCGTTTCTGTGTGTTATTTGCGCTGTCTTGCAGTGCATTCGTGCCAACTAGCTCGGCTTTCTGTACTACCGAGGTTAGGGGATACAATTGGCAATCCACCTTCAACAGACGACGCAGTCGTGGCCTAGGAACAAAGAAGGAAACAGCAAGAAACTTTTTTGCCTGTAATTGAGCTGACTGCTGACAATAAGAAAACGTCTAGGTAAATTAATGTCCTGTACGCTGTGTCCCTTTGCGTCTTGCAAGAAGTCTTCCAACTAACCCGATTTTTCCGGGAGGCACCTCAATTTTCATCTCTCCACCCGATATCTACGGGAACGCCCGTATATATTCAGAAAAAGAGCGCGAGCGCCATCGTCAAAAAAAGTAATAATGATATCCTAGTACATCGGTTCCAATTTTTTCTTACCACATGCAGAACTGGCTTCAGTCACTTTCGCCGCAGTATACTGGTGTCTTGCGGAAAAGCGTATAAGCCGCCTCAGCCCACTTATCGCCTAACAGGGAGGGGGCGGTTGCAATGTCAGTCCCACTGTGTTAGGCGGTCAGTTCCGTAAATCGACATATCGACAAAATAGAGAGAGAGGGAGGGGTGTCGCGACGAACTTTCGCTCCTCCTGATGCGGAACCCTGCGCACGCTTATGCACAGGATAGACTGCTGACTTGCAATCAACCATAGTGTTAGTTGTGGAGTGCTGTCTTCAACAAGCCATGTTTTTGTGCTACGTTTGTTGCTGTTTAATCTGTCAAATATGTAAATCTAGCCAGCCTACCAGCAAACGTTACTGAAGCGCAGCGCAATATTCCTTTGAACGTACTTTTTGATTTTATTCATTTATTTGTTAGACAATACATTGATTGATTTGTGGGGTTTAACGTCCCAAAACCGCTATTTGATTATGAGAGACGCCGTAGTGGAGGGCTCCAGGAATTTTGACCACCTGGGGTTCTTTAACGTGCACCCAAATCTGAGTACACGGGCCTACAACATTTCCGCCTCCATCGGAAATGCAGCCGCCACAGCCGGGATTTGATCCCGCGACCTGCGGGTCAGCAGCCGAGTACCTTAGCCACTAGACCATCGTGGCGGGGCTTGTTAGACAATACGTGATTGTAGTGGTGCAAGAGACGAAAGGCGACGTCATGAGTCACCTGACAAGGCCTCTAGCACCACGCTGCTCGCTGTGCTTGTATCCTTTCGTCTCGGTCTTTCGCTGCTCCATAGTCCCAAACCGCGAAGACGTGCGTACCTGCTCCGCTTTGTGGTGGCCGTCGCGTTAGTGGCCACCTGCATGTACCTGGCCGCCGTGGTCGTGTCTTCGTTCGCCCCCACGGTGGAGCCGTCCTCGTCCGCAGCAGGTCCCCTTCTAGCGAGGGCCTGTGCACCGGCCACGTCGTTCAGAGAGTTGCCCAGCAGCGCTCCTGCTAGGATGGCGCCCAGCGCCAGCGCGCCGACGAAACCGTAGAAGCCCCACGGTGGCGGCCTCTGGCGGGGCGGAGGAGGCCGGTCGTCCCCTTCCTCGGCGGACCTCGGGCCGTCGCTGCTCCGCGTTCCGGTGTCGAACTCTGCTTGGGCATTAACCACACGCACTGTTATGGGGTTCTGGCGTTCGTGTGCGTTGTCGCGAGAATAATAAGGCAGTTCTTAATCAAGGCTCGTTCACAGTTGCGACTGTAGTCGCGTGAGCTAATTAGTTCTAAAAAACGCGGAAGCTTGGACCAGTTGGGCCGCTAAGGCTGGTCTAAAAGCGAAGCTTCTGGTCGACCTGCATAATGATGGACGGAGGAAAAAAAACTTTATTGAAAAAAATAATAATAAAAAGAAACTGTAGGGTTACCGGCCCGGGCTCAGGCCACCCGGATGTTTTGTGCGGTGAGGCGTAGCCTTTGTACCGCTGTCCGGGCCCGCTGGATTGCCCACAGTTGGTCGTGCAGATCTCAGCTAGTCAGCGCACTTAGCCAACGCTCCTCGAGAAGGTTTGGTTTTATATTGTCCTCTTCGTATATTACTGTGACCTTTGTGCATTGCCATATAATATCGGTCATATCTGCGTTGCGGAACGACGTTAGGTGATGCATTGCAGAAGGACGTTAGGCGTGGAAAGCTGAGTACGCAGAGTACTTCTATGCGCAAATGCATAAGGAACCGTGCGGGGTTTTCTTTTCTTGCTTCTGAATAGATTCATAGTGTATCGGCTGGGGGAAGGTCCGCGAGGGAGGGGATCTGCACCTCCATCCCTCGCCTATCACACGCTCAATAAGCAGCAGGCGATGACATTGCGCCTTCGCCAAGCCAATATGTATCCAACCACGTTGACGTATAATCTCTTTAATCCAGAAGAACGTTCGACCAAATGTAAATTTTGTCGAGAAGTGACCCACCTACAGATCGTAATATTTGCGCATGCCAATAGGCGCCCCCGAGAGGGCCGAAAAGGTCCGAATGGGAAGCAGTTGGGACACTGTACTGCTCGGCACGAGTCCCGATGACGAACTCATGGCCGTCCGGCAGGCCGACGGAGCAGCCAGAGCCTAAGGGCCTCTGGCCGCAGTCTAGGCGACGTTGGCCCCCACAACCGTTCTGCCGGCAACCAAAATGAAAGTTATCGCCTGTCTCACTCGTAACTTCGAACTCCGCGCGTGGGTCGACTGTAGGTATTAGCTCTTAATCGGGTTTCGATTGGACTTCTCCAGGTAGCCAGGAGCGGACATTTTTCCCCCTGGTTTCCTGGATGTAGCCAGCGTCAAATCCTGCTTAGAGCCCTAGATATAGCCATGGAAACCAGACATTCTTCCTTTGGTTTCCTGGATATAGCCAGTGTTTAACCAGGAGATGATGAAGAGTGTATATACTATATATTAGGACATCGCTGCTATATTGTCATGACGATAGTTATAGCGCGGGAACAGAACGACGACACAGATACCAAGGAGTACACGGAGGACTGTTTCTGTGTCGTCGTTCTGTTCCCGCGCTAATAACTACCTTCGTGTCACACCAACAGCCCATGCTGCCACGCTTCTATGCTATAGTGTACCGGGTCACCGCGGTAAGACCGAAACGACTGACCTCCGTGTCTCGGGTAGGCGGCCGCACTGCCGACGTCCGGAAGCTTTCCCGTGCTCGGTCGGGCCGGACCTTCGGCCGGCCAGTACGGCTGCTGGCCCTGAAACACGTCGTCGATGCCGTCCGGGGGAAACGGCTGCACGTCCGTCATCCCAGGAATGTTTCCATGCAACGTCGGTGATGAAGATGATGATGATGTTTGTACTGTGAACACAATATGCTGATGCTGATGACCTCAGATGCATGGCGCTCACCCACAGAGGGGGATGAACCAAGAACCGGGCGGCAGGATACTTAAATGAAGCTAAAATGAAATGAAAGCCAATCTGAAAAACTAGTTTAAAGATAATACTACCAATAAACAAAAAAATCTTTGCTGAGCAAGCGGTCAAACCATTGATTGATTGATTGATTGATTGATTGATTGATTGATTGATTGATATGTGGGGTTTAATGTCCCAAAACCAGCATATGGTTATGAGAGACGCCGTAGTGGAGGGCTCCGGAAATTTCGACCACCTGGGGTTCTTTAACGTGCACCCAAATCTGAGCACACGGGCCTACAACATTTCCGCCTCCATCGGAAATGCAGCCGCCACAGCCGGGATTCGAACCCGTGACCTGTGGGTCAGCAGCCGAGTACCTTAGCCAAGCGGGCAAACCATCTCTTGTTTTTGACAGACATCGCTACGAATTATGAACTAAGGATCTGAAAAGGTTAGGGTTCACTAGCACGGTAATCTTTTAGTTGCGTTGATGTAATCGAACACAGTGGAGCATATATCCCCGTGGCAGTAACCAAATGAAGTGCCGCTAAGTGATAAAAGCACTGGTAGATTTACTTGTATTCTTAGGTTTTGTAATGGTGCTACTAAAAATCTTTTTCTCTGATAAGAGCAACGATGACAGAATAAAAAGAAATGTTCAATTGTTTCAATTTTTCGTTGCAAAAAATGCACAGCGGTGACGCCTTGAGTCGAGCTTTGTTAAGGTAATAATTTAGTTGTGGAACTGCACAGCGCAATCTGGTATTAGTGACCTCTAACTGGCGAGATACACACCACTGTTTATTCCAGCAATACCTCAAATGCTCGAAATCTTTAAATTTATCCAAATTACCTATTCCCCATTGCAGACAAGCATTTCGGAACCTTCGCGCTGTCACGTAAGCCGTATCTGGCGAAACGGGGATGGTGGGCCCACTCAGGGATACTGCTGCTAAAAATTCCGCCATTTCGTTCAAATATAATCCGCGGTGGCCCGGTACCCATATCCACAATATACCACAATATAATAGTACAGTAGAACCAAGTATCTGTGCCACATACGCACGCTGGGGGAAGAGCTGATTGACCAAACAGTCGTTGTTGTTTTTTCTCTGGACGTGGCTCATACTCAATGGAGGTGCGCCGATCGGCCGATTAGAGGGTTTATTATAGGTAGACGCATCAGCTAATACATTGATTTGCAGTTTTAGATATTTGTAATGAAAAGTCGAAAGCAAAAAGTTAGCTCGATACTTCTTTCGTCCCGCTAATGAATTTCTCAATAGCGAAGAAAACATCCTTATGACTGTATGCCGGTTATCTTACAACATGTATATGATGATGATGATGATATTGATGATGGCGGTCGTGCACTGACACATGTGCACAGCGGAAGATTCGCAAAAAAGCCGATAAACGAAAATGGTTCGACAAGTCGGCTGGAGCAGGTCGCGAACATAACTCTTAATACGTTTTTGGTCGGTCACAGGACCAGACGATTGTTTGCGGTTGGTATACAGTCCCTCGAAGTTGTGTTTGAAGCAGACACGTGCTTATATTGAGGTGAGCGCCATGTGCAGGAAATGCGAAAAGTGTGAATTACCAGTTATGAAACTGAATCACTTGTTTCGTATACTTTGTTTCGTTTGTGTTCCCGTATAACGTGTAAGACACATCGTGACCGCCTCCGTCATTCGTGACCGCAGCTCGCAGTACAGACGCGACGACACCGAAATAAAAATCACAGCATATCCACGGAGTTAATGATGATTGGTGTGGGGCGCAGCGTTCGTCAGTCTGTCTGTCCATTCGTTCTTGCGTCCGTCTGTCTGTGTGATCCTTGGTACATCCGTCCGTTTGTTCATTCGTCTGTCTGTCCGTCCATTTCTTTTTGAAGCCATCCCTCTGTCTGTCCATCCGTCCGTGCGCCCCTCTGTCTGTCCGTCCGCGCGTGTGTCAGTCCGTTCGTCCGTTCATATGTCTAGAGAAAACTCCAAGCACAGCCATCTTACATCTTTTCATCATGTATTCATCATATACAAATGCCCCCATCCAGCAGACATTGTAAGGACCGCTGTTTCGGATACGTGCCACTGGTGGGTACGTACTACGAGGGACGCACAAGCCACGCCATAAGGAGCTTCGCCCCTAAAAGTCGACAATGGACGGCTCATTTGCCCCTATATATATGCGGCCGACGGCGCTCTTCTGTCAAGATGGGCGTAGCGTTCTGTATCCGTGTCGCGTTCCGTATCCGTGTGTAACGAAGGGCACGAGCACAATGGAGTGGGAGCGTGGATGATGGACGCGTGGAACGACGCCTCGTCTTGTGTCTGTGTCTCTCCTTAACGAGCGAAGTCTTTTTGAGTCTCTTCGTGTCGCAATAAGCGTGCAGCGCGCCTCGCTGAACCCAAAGACGACGCCGGTCAATTATCATGTATAGGTAAGAAAGTTTGGCCGTCCGCCGTGGTGGAGCAGTGGTTAGGCTGCTCGGCTGTTGGCCTGAAGGTCGCGGGTTCGATTCCGGCCGTGGCGGTCGCATTTCGAGGGAGCCGAATCGGTAGAGGCCCGTCTGCTGTGCGATGTCAGCGCACGTTAATTAAAGAACACTGGATGGCCGAAATTTTCGGGGTCCTGAACTACGGCGTCTCTTATGAATAATATCGTCGTTTTAGGACGTTAAACCCCAGGTATTATTGTTGTGATTGTTCATTGCGCAGGTTGTAATAAACTTTATGGGCAGTATAACAGCGCTCAAACTCACGGGACGAAGAGAAGAGACACAAACAAGCGCCGACTCTCAACTGAAGATTTTTTTTTTGAAATGTACAAATTATCTGAACACATAAGATGTAAACACACAGAACGTGCACAGAGCAGCCAGCGATCAGTAGAATGTTTGTTTGCATGGAATGTGTCGCGCCTGCGCAGTTACCCGTAGCGCAAAATTATTAATGACGTCGACGCGATCCTTCGCAGGCCCCTCTGCGCATATTCTATGTGTTTACATCGTATGTGTTCAGATAATTTGTACATTTCAAAAAATTCTTCAGTTGAGAGTCAGCGCTTGTTTGTGTCTCTTCGTCCCGTCAGTTCGTCCGCTGTTATACTGCCCACAATGTATCACCAACAAGCCCAACTATCAGTCCTGCTGTAGTAAACTTGTCTCGATGGATGTTTCCTAAAAAAGAAATCCAAGAAAAAAAATAAATTTGACGCAGGTGGTTTAACCATGCAGCAAGGAAGAACTTTTAAAATTGGGTGCGCGGTTAAGAAGAAAGCGAATATGTGCGAAAAGAAAAAAAAGGATCGGCGGGTCATTTTGATCATAATTCTATACGCTGCATTTAAATGCGATGGAGGCGGAAATGTTGTAGGCCCGTGTACTCAGATTTGGGTGCACGTTAAAGAACCCCAGGTGGTGAAAATTTCCGGAGCCCTCCACTACGGCGTCTCTCAAAATCAAATGGTGGTTTTGGGACGTTAAACCGCACAAATCAATCAATCAATCTATACGCTGCGGAAACCCACATTCCTCATCGTAAGTGATTGCCTAACGATCGACGTCATGTTGATCTTCCCGACTGCGCTTCGACCCCATCGCTGACGTAGAGCGTTGGATGACTTGCATCTACTCGCGAAAATAAATATAAAGAAGTCTCGTCTCGTTTTTTGCGTACGGAATAAATTTCCTCTTTCGTTATAACGAAGTAAAAAGTCGGGGGCGTTTGTGTCATTCGTGAATCATTATCCGCAAGTTCCTTCTCTGTGTTGCCAGTTATTGTAAGCATAATGACGTCACCATAAGTTGTGCCCTCGCGCAGTTCAAGACTGTCACAATTCCGATGGAAGCGGAAATGTTGCAGGCCCGTGTGCTCAGATTTAGGTGCACGTTAAAGAACCCCGGTGGTCAAAATTTCCGGAGCCCTCTACTACGGCGTCTCTCATAATCATATGGTGGTTTTGGGACGTTAAACCCCACATATCAATCAATCAATCAATCAATCAATCAATCAATCAATCAAGACTGTCAGGCCTCCGTATGGTTTTATTAGAAATCGTTTAACGGGTGCTCGTGTTCACGTTGGTTCTACGTTGAATTATGTGTAATGTCAGGTTTTAGTTAAGGATATCGCGAATCACGCTGAAGGCAACGTTGAGCCAAAGAAGAGCAGTTTAACAATTTTCGTTAGGGCCTCACAATCGTACAGTAAACTGTTTCCGTGTGCCCGCGCCGACCTTTCGGCACGTGAATTTGTCTGAGGCTGGAACTTCAGTACCGGCTTCGAAGAAGGCAAGTCCATTTTTCGCTGTTGACTGTACGATTGTGAGGCCCTGTTTATGGATATCTTTTTTTTTAAATCACCAGCTTTCATTATCCCTTTCCAGTCGTTGTCGTAGTTATACCGTGGTTTCGGCTCGTAAAATTCTGGCACTTATTACTATAGTTCTTTATCACGTGGTAATACGGGCAACTGGGTTCACCGATGTCGTCTTCCATGTATTACGTTCGTCGGAGGTCCGCATATGTTCCTCAGTGATGCACACATTTAGAGGCGAGACAGGCAGGATGTATCGTGTGTACAGGACCCATTGTTGACGCGCCGGTCCGCGCGTCTTCTTTTGTTACGGGGCGGCCATGATGTGTCTCGCCTGTATATATACGAGTACGCCTTCTTCTTCGCGGCCCGCGATGCCGTGAAGGTGTAGGGTTTGGTGCAGATGCGCTGATGATGCCCTCTGGCGGCTGGAAATGGGGGCCCGTTGCGTTGTTCTGTGATGTGAATTTTTTTTTTTTGCACCGTGGTCATCTTTTGTTAGTTTCTTTGATTGTTTTGAGAGACTCCCTCCTCTCCCTGCTTCCTCCATCGTCGTGTGCCACGCCGTGTAGTTGGTCTTCGCCGCCATTTCTGCCTGCAGCGTCTTCCGTGTCGCCCTTGAATGCGATGTGGAATGGTCTCCCCGCATAGACAGACCTGCGCTGCTCTTCACTTGGCCCTTTATTTGTTCATTTTTTAGACACCGTTGCACAGAGATACGCGTTTGTCTGCTCGTACTTCCGTATGATTTGTTTGCATAGGATACAGCCAGTGTCGAAGAGTGGCTTAGCGCAAATGCGGTTGAGGCACACGAGGCACACCTGAATTCAGGAGCAGATCTAGCCAATCATTTTACGGGATAGGGTGAGGATGGGGGCGGGGTCGCTTGAAGTTAAAACAGGTGAAAGAGAGGGAGTTCTTAATTCTAATTTTTTAGTAGTTAATCATCACAAGAACGCCGTCAGAGCATAAGTACTGTTCGTTGGGGCTCACATTGGCCCCGCTCATTTGTCCTAACCGGGGATAGGAGGGGAATGACAGGCAGTAAAGGAAAGGGGTGGGATCCATAGGAAAAAAAGAGGGGGAGGAGGTAATCGCCCCCTACCGCATTATCGCAATCACCTCGTCGTTCCCGATTCTATGAAGTGCCATAACTCGTCTGATCTTGTGTGCGATGACCCACGGAAGCTGGGAGAGCTGCATCCGATAGTTTCCTGTTTGTTCCTACGTTTCTGAACCATATTTTGCAGATACCCGCCGAGTATAGGATACCTAAATGACGGTCGATGCTTTATTGACTGCTTTATTTACTGGAACAAACAAGTGATGAGGTAGCCCGCTTCTGTGTTGTAACCATACCAGGGGGTTATGGTTGGTCAAACTTGATCTACCAGCTTCTACGTTGCCCCCTCGTGACAAGTATACTACTCGTTGCGGAGTCGATTTCAATTTTAATTTATTTTCAATAATTATGATTATCAAGAGCATTCTCGGGTCTCTGTTAATGGGTCCCAGGTGTCGATACCGTTTTGCGGAGATTTGTCAGTTCAAGGATAGCGCGAAAATAGCTGAATGGACATGACTGAATATGGCAAACAGAGTAGGGGTGCTGTGCTGATGGTGGTGGTGATGATAATGCTAGTTCTAATGATTCGAGTATAACTTTTTGTTCGACTAGTTGGTGCATATTCAACGGAATCAAGGAATAAGGTGCAAGCGAGAACGCGGTCACAAGCACAGACTGCAGAGCACAAGCAAAAGCAGAGGTTTTTATACTCTTTGATGTTGCCTTTCCTCTGTTGCATTTTTTTTGTAATTTCTCTCTCTCTTCGCAACATTTTTTTAACATCTTTCATCCCCCTCACTCCTTTCCCCAGCACAGGGTAGCCAGCCGGTCTAAGAACTGGCTAACCTCCCTGTCTTTCCGCTTAAACTTTCTTCCTCCTCCTTTAAAGAACACCATGTGATTGGCGTTGACGAAATGCTTGCCTATATGTACCCCCTCCCCCTTTTTTTTCTTCTTCGGATAAAATGAGTTGTAAGTATAGGGGTTCGTCCAGTCCCCGCTTCTCTCGTTTGCGCTTTATTCCTGTCATTAAAAATGCCAATGACGATACTAGGTGAGCGAGTCAAAAAAAAAAAAAAAACGCCTGCTTCGATCATTGACAGTGGTTCATATGCCGGAACTTGCACCTATACGGAGCATCAGCTTACATACAGCCGCCTATAATGTCTTATTCGTAGTCTATTCGTCTCACTGCCGCCAGGTGTGCGTGATTGAAAAATTCGGAGAAGTGGGTTTTTTTATTTTTTTTTATTTTACCTCTCCGGTGAATCGTGGCGGGCACATGCAGCGCCCGAGTACCGTCATTCGCATCGTAAACAACACCATCACGCACCGACCAAGTCTGTGCGTGGGTGGTGGTGGACGCTTGATGCGAGCCCGCGCCCGATCGAAATCGCCGCGTTGACGACGCCTGGCTGTGTACGGCGTCGTTATGGGAACGCCGCCGGCACGGCCGGTCGCTGCTTGACTCCTCATTACATTGTCCCAGGCTTGCTACCCCCCCCCCCCCTTTCTCTTATAGGCGTTCTTTGCCGTTGTTTTCTTTACTTGTATCCCTACTTTGTCGTTGTTTGGACATCGTTTCTCATTCCGCACGGCTTCTGTCTGTGTGCGTACGTGCGATACCGCACACGCACCCCCCTTCGCCCCCAACTTGGGCCTCGATCGACGCTTAGCCGGACGACGGACAGGTGACATTGCTGCGCTAAGGGCGCCGACGTACGTAAGCGTTGCCAGCGTCGCTTAGAGAATAGCGTCAGTGAAAGAGATTGGGGTACAGGGGAGGAAGGGGGGGGGGGAGTCCCAGTGTTTACATTACAACACGTGCCGACAGCGCTTGTTGCCGACGCGTGCCGCGAATGCGCGTGTTACTTAGCCCTATAGTTCACACATTTGGCAAGCACTCTCAAATCATGACAGGTAGATTGCCGCTATCTCGAATGTATATAACAGCTGCATCTTGCCGGCACTTAGCTACGGAGCAGAAACCTGGAGACTTGCACAGAGGGTTCAGCTTAAATTGAGGTCAACGCAGCGAGCAATGGAAAGGATAATGGTAGGTACAACTTTGAGAGACAAGAAGAGAGCGGAGTGGATTAGGGAACAAACTGGGGTTAAGAATATCATAGTTGAAATCAAGAAGAGGAAATGGACATGGGCCGGGCATGTAGCACGTAGACAGGATAAGTGCTGGTCATGAAGAGTAACTAACTGGATTCCTAGAAAAGGCAAGCGGGTTTGGGGGAGACAGAAGGTTAGGTGGGCAGATGAGATCAAGAAGTTTGCGGGTATAAATTGGCCACAGCAAGCACAGGACCGAGTTGAGTGGCGGAACATTGGAGAAGCCTTTGTCCTTCAGCGGATGTAGTGAGGCTGATGATGATCATGATGGTGATTATGATAGTTCACACAGAAGCATCCTCTTTCTGTGGCGAGCGAAATTTTCCTGCCGCCGAAACGCAGTGTCGTTCGCACTGGACACGCATACCGCACCGCGGAATTCGCCTGATGGTAGAGTTTCCTAAATATATTCTAGAAGGAACTCTGCTACTAATGTCTATGGGAGCTGCGACGCATGGCGCTTCAGTGAGCATGGGAATTATGGGTACTACATGGATTTGCCTAGTTTTCGTACTTTACGTTCCTTCTGGCTTCGTGTGGCTTGGAGCTGCCTTGTTACGAAACAACTATCGGCAAATTTCCGGCAGTTACGCTTCGTCGCGTTCATAGTTCGGGATAACCATTTCAGTGGAACTCGCGAAGCTCAAAACGGTTTGTTCTTTCATTCGAAACAAAAACAAAACGCAGCAATAAACGAAGCCGCAAGTGCGATTCGCCGCCCGCAAGCACGAAGACTAGGCAAATCCTTGTCATACCCATCATTCCCATGGTCGCTGAACAATCGCAGGGCCGCAGTCTCCTCTAGTCAATTTTATAAAGCTCTATGCGCCAAGTTACTGTATATGCTATAAGGTAACCTTACGCCGAATTACGCCGAATAGCCATAGCGTGCCATCTGCCGAGTGAACATTCAACTATACAGTGCGAGCAAGGGATGGATGCGCTGTTGCCCGGATGTTGTTGGCGGCTCGGAACTTCAGTGCGCCTGTGAAGAGTTAAGTCTTTTAGGGGCGAAGCTCCTTAAAGCGGCACCCGTTCGTCCCTCGTAGGCGTAGTCGTAGTCGTAGTGTGTAACCAGTGTTACATTTTGACCTGCAAAGTGGTGCGGGTGGGAGATTTCTCCTGTGCTTTGTTGAACAATAAAAAGTTCTCAGCGCACTTGTTAACTCAAAGCCGAATTCTTCTGTCTCTCATTCCCCCTTAGCAGCCATTGGCATGTACATTGAGCACTATCTGACAAGAAAGGGGTGCTACGCTATACTCGCTGGGCGTAACCTCCTTGGTTTTAGAAAGGTTTAGCGAGCGTTGGGCCGCAGTGCCATGAATACAGTGAACTAGTATATACCATGAACTCGAGGTGGTTAAAGGTGGGAAGTAGACCCAAAGCGCAAGCTGTAAGAAAGTGTGCGTGTGCCACCTCTCGTTTAGTCCTTGTAGTGTCCGCTGGATGGCGGTGCTTCTATATGGGGAATATATGATGAAAAGATGCGAGATGGTGGTACTTGGAGTGTTGAATAGATGGACGAACGGACACAGAGACAGATGCATGGATGGACGCATGAACGGTTGCAGGGGCGGATGCATGGACGAACGCAGGGACGGACGCACGAATAGACGCACGCACGGATGGGCAGATGGACGCGTGGACGGTCACACAGACGCACGCATGGACGGACGGAAGCAAGAACGAATGGACGGACGAATGCTTCGCCCCACTCTCCATCATTCACTCCGTGGATATGCTGCCATTTTTTTTTTTGTATTGCGCGTTTCAACGCTCGTTGCAACTCCGAAGAGAAGCGCAACTACATCACAAGGTGCTCGTGATTAAACGGGCAAAGCAACATAAGCACGGGAACTCGTACTTACCAGTCAATCTGAGCTCGCTTCTTCTTTAATTCTACAAGTCGTCTTCTAGCAAGCTGTCCTTGTGTTTGGGGTGGTGTTTGTCGCATAGGACGGGTTAATGGTGCACCAATTCCATGAGCATTTCTGCTAAGCGCACGTTACTTGACTTTGACATGACGAAAGAATCGGACTTCGCCTCCATTTTTTTTTTTTTTTCAAATTCTTCGGCTAGCGCTCCTATTGGTCCATGGCGACCTGATCTGGCGGCAGATGTCGCAAAAATCGGTCCAAGAGCGATCGGTGTGGAGAACCCTTCCGGCGGATCTCGCTTTCGGCGGCTGGAATGCTCAGTGTGAGGCCGTGTTCACACTGGGCATTCCGGCCGCCGAAAGTTCTCCGAACCCGGTTCGGCGGCGGCGAGATTCGCCGAACAGGCCCTCTCCGCGCCGATCGCTCTTGGACCGATTTTTGCGGCGTCTGCCGCCGAATCGGTCACCGCGGACCAATAGGAGCGCTAGTCAAGGAATTTCGAAAAATGGCGGTCAAGCCCTACTCGTTATGCCGCAGTGCACGTAACTGAATGTTGAAACCAACGGAAGTTCAACCTACTCTGTGCCTACTTCGCGTCCGTGTTTCGTGGAAGAGGGGACCGAGCTTGCTGTTGGCATGACCGAGCTTGTGGCGGTCTTGGAGAGCAAAACGAACCCACCAACGCCGCTGGCGTCGGTGGTTTTTTCTGCTCTTCGTGCATTACAAGACAGCCACTTGCCAGCAAAGCAAGCAGTACTGTCTTTTCTTGCTTCCTGCGTACGCGAATCGTCGAAGTATACACTACCGGATATCGTAGTGACGTTTGCGAGCCGTGACAACAACCGGGTGACAGCGCATCCATCCCGCGTTCGCCCGGTGGTATATGGCACATTCGGCGGCTCGGAGCGCGTCCAGTGCGAACAACGCTGCGTTTCGGCGGCAGGGGAATTTCGGTCGCTGTAGAAAGCGGATGTTTCAGTGTGAACTAGCTTGACTGAGCCATTAGCGTAGCACGAAATGTCTGTTTTTTTTTTTTTTTTGCGACATTGCGATGTCGTCGTACGGCGTGGTGCGTCCCCTCTACTGGATTTCTCTGCGATGATGTGTACGTCGTGGCCGGAAATTCAACGAAATAAAAACTAAGTAACAACGCTGACCTACTGGTAAGCGCTGTTGTGACTCTAGAATTCAGCGTATACCTTTAATTGGCGCTATTCCAGCCATTTCCAATACGTTGTGGTAGTTTGGTTAAAGGACGAAACGGAAAGGGGACTCTTTTTAGCGGTATTTTTGTTTTGTAATTAAAGAGCAAGAATGTTTAGTTATAGACAGCCGAACTCTACGATGTAACCAGATCGAGCACGAAGGCCTTTCATGATGACTCAGTATTGATGTATCCCGTTGCAGTTGTGTCTCTCGAGAACTTTGCGTGACTTAGCCAGACGTTCCTCTCCGAAGAGCTTATCTTCCTCGGGGAGCAAGAGTTTCTGCGGCATTGGTCGTGCTCTTTCGTCAAGGTGGAACACGAAAGGATACGACTCATTTTTCAACCGACTTGGTGCTAAGCAGCGCCCGTTGAGTTGTTTTATATGATTTCATTTGTTACATATCGTGTTTCATTGCGTCTATTGTATCGTTATACCATTGTATCATGATATCGCATTGAGTTCTTGTGTTCATATATGCCAACATTGTCATCTATATTAGAGCAAATGTCTTCACTGTAACGTAGTGATGTTAGTCGTGAAGCATAGATGTGCCGAGGTGTATATGCCCTGTTACTGAAATGGTATGAAGCCTTTGTGTTCTGTACATGCTGTAAATAAATATTTTCCAAACAGAATCGGGACGGCTCACTGCTCTCCCATAGTTCAGTACGAAGTACTCGAAATCGTTGATCACTTTTCTCCAAACACAACATTGGTAAACGCGACCTAGCAGTCCAGGAGGCCTGCTGAGGCCCACTGGACGGCTTAATACTCTTTCACAGTAGAGTACCAAGTGTTCTAAACCGTTCAACACTTTTTCTAAACGTATCCTACCGCAGCCGCCTACTTATTACCCTGATTATTCTTGTCCATTGGATTTGTAAGCTACTCCGTTTACATGGGAAATGCTGATGTCGTTCTACTTAATGCCCTTGACAATAACTTGATGTTAGTCGAACAGTGTCTGAAAAGTCGACGCCATCGCCGTTCCCAGGCAAGACGTTTCCTGCTATACATGCGCGTAAGTACCTAATAAAGAGGACAGGAGGAAGAGCGCCGACATAGCTGAATTGGTCGAGTTCAAAAAACGCGTCCCTCTGAATGTTGTAGGCTTGCATGGTCCCCTGCTTGCGGCGCGCTGTCCTTTCGTACAGTTCAATTTCCTTACGCATACATAATAATTAGAACACCACAGTTAAAGGCACGAAAGATGTTTCCTGTACATCGCTTGGCTTCGTAAAAGTGTACGCACCACAGAAACGCGAGCCCCAGTCCCTGTCCGTCTGCTGCCAAGAGAAGAAGGCATGCCACCAGACGGCGCAGACAGCAGAGGTGTACGGAAAGAAATGATCCGTAAACTATTCCTCTCGGCTCTACATTAGTTCTGACATTAATGTACTATATACTATATTATACCATATTCGCCTTGTCAGCGAAGGCTCTCTCTGCGCCGCCATTATCCTTTCGGAGCTGTTGCTAACAAACGTGACCACCTGAAAAAGAGAGAGAGAGAGAAACGAGAAAAAAGGAAGGCAGGGAGGTTAACCAGATGCTAGTATCCGGTATGCTACCCTACACTGGGGTTGGGGAATAGGGGGTTGAAAGAAAAAGGGAAAGTTAAAAAAATAAATAAGAGAAAAACACCGACACACACGCACACACAAAATCAGTCCACTCAGAGGCGTTCCGACAGGCCAGTAGTTCGCAAGAAGCCCAGTAGCGCTTGCACGGCTTTCTTCTGTGACGATGAGTCATGACGATGGCGCAGTATACTTTCTTCGGACAGTGGCTGGTCATCTAACCTGTTTAGTTTATTAGAAAGGTGTTGTCTTTCCAGGTTGTATTTCGGGCGGTCACACAGGATGTGTCGAATTGTTTCTTCATCTCCGCAGTGTGCACAGTCGGCGGTGTCGGCCATACCTATGCGGAACGCGTACGCACGGGTAAACGCGACTCCCAACCATAGTCTGCACAGAGCAGTAGCGTCGCATGTTTGATCCAACGTTAAGCATGCAGCTTCCAACAAAAAAAAAAAAAAAGTGACCACCTGAAAATGCGCTACCAAGGCTGGGATGTCAGCTTTTGTACTCCCGTGCAGCAGCCCCAGAAAGGAGGTGATCCTTCTCTCCGTTCAAACGGTTTACACTTTACTTCATTTCTTACTTAATGCATTGCTATGCGCCTAGCTACTAAGCCCGTTTCGCGACTCAAGGTAACGGCGCTGGGACAACAAAAACAACAGTTTGGGGTAGTGTTTTTTTTATTTATTTATCCCTTTTCTTTCTCTGTCACTACGTTTGCTGGTGCTTCTTTTCGAGAGCTGGCGTACGGCGCGCTGCAAAGACGTGTTGTGACAGGGCGCACTTCGCACGAAATTAGTGTGAGAGAGAGAGTGAGAGGAGAATCGCTACCAAGGCGTGGTGCTAGACTGTGTACCCGGAGAGACAAAAGCAACACCATATATACGCGCTCTACTGCGAAAGAGGCACTAAAAACGGTGACGAAAACTTGTGGAAAAAAAAAGAAAAAAAAAGGTGCTTCGAGAGAACGCAGAAGAGAAGAAGAAGCGGAAGATAGACACCTTGCTCTCGGCGTCGCGCCATTTATTTAGCGCTCGCGCTTAAGAACAAAACAACAAGAAAAGAAAGCGGTGCGGATGAGGTGAGAAGTTACACTTACGGTTGTCGGGTGCGAGTGGACAGCTAGATGAAAAAAAAAAAAAAACAGGGCCCCGGCGCCGACAAATGATATTGCAAGGTGTCACCTGCGAAACACTGCAGGAGGCGCGCGCGAGCACGCGGCAAAAGAGAGAGAAAGAAAGAGAGTGAATCCTGGTACTATAGTAGGTTGACGCGTTGTTGACGCTAGGCAGGAGGGGGGCCGTAGCTCGGAGGTGAGTGTAGCAGGCACCACCACCGTGGTGTCTCCTGTGTCGCTGGAAAGCAACTCGCCGGTCTCGCTAAGGACTCTTACGAGCGTTGCTGAGCTCCCCGTGTTTTTTTCTTTCACTCCGGTCACAGGCAAACACACGCGCATGCGCACAAACGCACACACGAACACAAACACACATAGCTCGTGCCTCCCTAGAGTTCTTTAAGATGTCGCATATCTCTCTTGCCTTTTTTACACCACTTGTTTGTTTGTAGAAAGAAATGTCACAGAATTTGCGGAGAGCTGTAAGAGAGGGAGTGTTAACGCAGTCAAAGCCTTCACTCACCCACTTTTTTTTTCTCCCGTCCCCAGATCCCCACTGGAGCGGCCGTGCCACCGGCTTGTTTCGGAGCAAGCCATTACGTGGGTCCCTTTAAAACGTGTGCCTTGCCTGCTTCGCCTCTATTCCGGCCTGTTTTATCGCACGCTGTTATGCCAAGTTTTCTTCTTCTCTCTCCCTTTACATATGTCTCCACTTCTTACTTTGTCTTTATGTCTCGTTGTGTGTCACTCGAGTCTCGTTTCTTTCATAAGGTATGAGAAACACAAGCCGCTGGACGCCGTAAAGCTGACGTCGAATGGGAAGGTAGCGGGGTAGGATGATGTAGTGCGACAAAAAAAAATGAAAAAAAAAATCACACCACAGCTCGAGTTGAGCTCTGGTGTGAGCCGAGGGCGCCCGCAGAGGGTGGGAAGAGGGTCCCCCCTCCGGCGCTATGATTTGTGCATGTCATCTTCTGAACGTCATTTGTCGGCTTTGCTGCGAAGTCGCCGCTCCCCGGGCTTATTCTCTGCCTCCGGGGTGTAAAATGTCGCACCGAGCTGCCCTTTATTATTGTCTTTATTTGTTTTTTTGTGTGTTTTTTTGGGACGCCCTCTTTTTTGGTCCGGAGACCAGCCTTGTGCCGGTTGATGGCATTTCATGACGGGATCGCGTGGATCAGCTGCTTGCGGCTCGGCTTGTCTTCTGCTGGCTCCCCTGCCTGTCTTCCTCTCCCAGCCACCGGGTGGAGTGTTAAGAGGTTCTATCATTTCGAGATGACAGCCACACTTTCGCATCCGGATGCTCTGCTCGCGACCTGATGGCGATACGATCGCGCGGCGCGGCTCTGTTTACGTTAGCGCTTCGCCTTTCGGGTTATTCCGGAAAGAGCCGAGTATGAGATGTTTTGGAAGAGCGGAACGTTGGGCAAGTCGATACGTCATTTAAAAAAAAGGGGGGCAAAAAGGAGAGGAAGGATTAAGTGGAAGCAGAAGAAGAAATAAAAAAGTGGGAGCTCGAGGGTAGAGGTGGCAACACGAAATCTTGTGTAATCGTCTACTGTTTTGTGTTCCTCGCTTTTTTTAATTTTATTTTGTTTCATTTTTTCGCGCGTGCTTTATCCGCAAGAGTTTTACACGTGTGTACGGTGCTTGATTGCGAGGTTCGGCTGGTCGCTCGCTCTTCGCGTGTGACTTGCTCACTACTTTGTAATGATAGCGTGGCTGCTGTAAGTCAAGAATGCCGCAGTGAGGTTGTGTTTCCGGGGCTGTTGTGTGTGCGCGCGCGAGTTTGTTGTTTTATTTTCGTCTTAGAAAACTGGAACGTAGAGACTACGTGCGTCAGAGTCGTCTACTCTTGACTCCTAAATTCGTTCCTCGAATTAAAAAAAAAGGGGGGGGGGGATAAAGAGAAAATGCAACTCTTCGGAAGGAATTAATGTAATTGCGCTCGATAAATATCTGTTGCCGTTGCCGAAAGCACTGACGGGTACATAAAAATGTCACTCGAGAAAGAGTAGAGTTGACTCAAGTGTTACTAGACAATAGGTATACAAACACAAGGCCCTATTGTTGCTGTTGCTAAATTTCCTTGTGTTGTTCTTTTGCAGGTAAGCACGCTTCGGCTACGGTTCCGCACTCTGCGCCAACTGCGCAGTCTTCCTGTGCTTTCACGGGTGCATCTAAGGCAAGTTATACCCTTCCAATCTTTGCGCAAAATGCCATACAGGAACTCCTGGCACCTGAAGCCTGTCGCAAACGTGATGCAATAAATAGAGCTGGTTTCGGTGTTAATAGTTAATCTGCACACTGTAGGCACACTCTTACACTATAATCTGTTAATCTGCACACTCTTACACTATAGGCGTTGGAAGGGAGGTGACCTGGGACGAGTGAGCGACGGAAGCCTGCGGCGTGTAGACGAAGCGTGCCGAAAGTTCTTGTTCGGCTCGTATGAGTGTACGGACGTGATACGCCAAGGTCTAGCCATACAAAGCGTCGCCGCGAAGGAAAGTGTGGCTATGTATTAAAGCTTTAAGGCGAAAGTCCTTAATTGCTTCTTCTCGCGTCCGTCCGTGCACTGGAACGGTGCCAGCTGTTGCCTCTCCCCTTTCACACTCTCCCAGCGATCACGTGATGACAAGTACAGCGGCACACAGCGACAGTTGCGCTGCCGCAGCAGTGGCCTCTTCCCCTTACAATCTCTTAGCAATCACGTGATCGCTGAGTGATTTAATTGCTGAGGGTGAGTGAAAAAAGAAAAGTATAGAAAATGGCATGGTCAGTCGTCGAATGGCCGCAAGACTTTGACGAAACACACTTTAGAATTTACAAAGATCGTTCGATCGATTATATATATATATATATATATATATATATATATATATATATATATATATATATATATATATATATATATATATATATATTCCAACTGTAAGGTGTCGCCTCCAGCGTGCAAGAAGATATCAAGCAGTGCGTGTTCGCTCGTGGTGGTCGACGATGGCATCTCATCCTGCATAAGTCAAGAAAAAGGTGGAGGGGGTTGCAAATTATAGAGAAAAGACGATGCATGCCCTAACCTTCAACCGACGTTTGTTCTCTGAAAGACAGCCTATAAACGTACATCTGGTAAGGCTCAATGACGACTCCGTCCAACATCAAACCTCCCACAAGGGTTAATCCTGACCCTGTGTATTTTTTTTTTTTCGCGCTATTCCGCAGTGCATTCATACCAACTCTCTCGTTCAACCTCACTGCCCCGCCGCGGTGGTCTATTGTCTAAGGTACTCGGCTGCTGACCCGCAGGTCGCGGGATCGAATCCCTGCTGCGGCGGCTGCATTTCCGATGGAGGCGGAAATGTTCTAGGCCTGTGTGCTCAGATTTGGGTGCACGTTAAAGAACCCCGGGTGGTCGAAATTTCCGGAGCCCTCCGCTACGGCGTCTCTCATAATCATATGGTGGTTTTGGGACGTTAAACCATACATATCAAATCAATCGTTCTTCCTCACTATAGCGCGGTACCACCCAATAACGACGCTCCCTTAAACCGCGTGCCCGTGTTGTTTTGTGTGCGTCGTCCGTCGCCGCTTTTCTCTTTCCCAAATCACCTTCGGCGTGGACGTAAATTGGGGCTGCCTTTGCCGCCGCTTCTGCTCGTAAAGCGAGTGCGCCGAGTCGACGCTGCGATTGTCCTCCAGCTGTTTTTTTTTTTTTATTGAGACCTTATTTTCGCTTTTGTTCGTCGCGTCGCTCTCTCGCGTCAACGTATTTACCGCGCGCGCGCCTCGCCTCGTCGCTTAATCCTTCCGGTAGTGTATCGTTTCTCTTCTCTCTTCTCTCTCTCTCTCTCTCTCTCTCTCTCTCTCTCTCTCTTGGGTTTTTTTTCTTTTCTTTCTGTGGTGTTCTCCGCTTCCATATCTTTTCTAGCCCACCACCGCGAAAGCCGCATTCTTCGGATAGTTATTCGTTCTGTAATTTCGGTGTTTTCGTTTCGTTTGTTTGTTTTATGTTACTTTCTAAAAAAGAAAACTTTTTTTATCTTACGGGACCCTGTCAGGCCGGCGGCTGTCACTTTAAATCTCGTAGTAAGCTTGTTTTTGCTCCTGCGCCACTCGCCTCCGTTTCGTCCGCCAGGTTCGCTCTAAAAACAAAAAAAGGGTAAACAAGAAATAAATGCAAAAAACAAACAAACGCTCGCTTCCAGGGTCCTTATCGTTGATTTCCGTGAATCCGCTTCCGCCCACTGTGCGTCCAACTTTTCCGGGTTGCGCAACTTTCGAGATTACCGCTTGTTTTTGAAGCAACTTTTGATGAAAACTCTTCAACTGAGAGGATTACGCTTCCGCCGTTACAGAACGGGAGCTTACACACCATTACGCAGTTAATATGCTCCTGCTCGCGTTGGCGATAACGGGAAATTTGTGGCTAATCGTAATTACCGTGACTGTTAGGTGTGGCTTTGTAGTTGTACGAAAGATAGGCCGCTATACAGGAAGCATTCGTTTCTGGCTTAGCGGTAAAATGTGAGCTAAATGATTTTGCATTGCCTTTATTTGCCTCCTTTTTTATTATCTAAATCGCTGGTTTATTACCCCGACAACCAGTCGCCATTAGTCACTAACCAATCATCACTAATTAATTGTTCGTATTTTACGTCCCCAAAAAGCACGGCATGAGAATGAGGGACGCCGTCGTGGATGGTTACGGAAATTTCGACCTTCTGGGATTACTTAACGTGTGCCTAAATTTAAATACGTGCACGGGCCCTTCTTTCGCCTGCATCGATATGTCAACCAATCGCGGTCGGGATTCGATCCCGTGGCCTGCGAGTCATCAGTGGGGCACCATAACTGGTAGGGTACAGCTGCTGGTTAAGTAAAGTCCAATAGACAATTGTTACTAGCCGTTGTTCGGTAGTTAGTTAGTCACCGGCCTATAGCCAGCACTCTCTAGCCAATGGCAATAGAGCAGCCGGGTGATAACAGGGAACGAGCTCTCAGCGTGACATAGCATTCTTGACAAGGAACTGAGCGCCGAGGTTTCAGGGTCAGAAGCGCAAGCGAAACCGATTTATGATTTTTGCTATGTGACACAAATACGCCCCAAGTACGCCTGATTCCTTTTTTTTTTTAGGAGGCGGGTCGCCCCGACGCGATGGTCTAGTGGCTAAGGTACTCTGCTGCTGACCCGCAGGTCGCGGGATCGAATCCCGGCTGCGGCAGCTGCATTTCCGATGGAGGCGGAAATGTCGTAGGCCCGTGTGCTCAGATTTTGGTGCACATTAAGGAACCCCAGGTGGTCAAAATTTCCGGAGCCCTCCACTACGGCGTCTCTCATAATCATATGGTGGTTTTGAGACGTTAAACCCCACAAATCAATCAATTCCTTTTTAGGAGTGTCGAGAGCGCCCCCAGTCGGTTACCGAGCGCGAAGAGTTGCACTTAGCGAAGGCTCTCATCGGACGGGAAAACTGAGAAAGCACTTTTAAGAGTTGTGTCGAAGCACGAGCACACCCCAGCTTCGTCAGCATCGTCATTTTTGTCGCACGCAATATGCTGACATCCGCTTTCATTGATACCAGGTCGCTTCCGGAGTTGTTGGTGCTCAAACTGCTAACGCAGAATTCAGTGGTGGTGTCGTGCGCAAAAAAAAAAAAAAACCCTGCGACGGTACACAACAATATCAGAAATGGGGGGTTTTGCGTCCCAAATCCACGGTATGAGTATAGGGGACGCCTTAGTGGAGGGCTCCGGAGATTACGACCACCTGGTGTTCTTTACGTGCACCCAAATCTGAGCACACGGGCCTACAACATTTCAGCCTCCATCGGAAATGCAGCCGCCGCAGACGGGATTTGATCCCGTGACCTGCGGGTCAGCAGCCGAGTACCTTAGCCACTAGACCACCGCGGCGGGGCGTAGCTATGGCCTTTTGTCGCGGTCGTTTGTCATTTCACGTTGCCACGTTTCGTTGCTGCCTGGATGTGGAAGTAACATTGAGAAGGTAGTATCGATTGCGCGATGCGATAGATAGAAAAAGCGAAACTGTAAGAATGAATGAATGAATGAATGAAAAATTGTATGTCAGGCTCCTTATTATATATATATATATATATATATATATATATATATATATTGTCTGCATGTTCGTTAGTAGTCTTCATAGTATCCTGTCTGAGGCACCTGTTCGTGTCCATAAACTTCTACCGCGCGTAGCCATCGTCAATCGAATAAAAATATGCAGAGAACAAGCCTGGTGCGATGGCTTTCCCGCTGGGCAAGGCTGCGCGCTAGGGTGCACGCTTTACAGAGCGAATTCGGGGAAGTCGTTTTGAAGGCGTGCTAAGTTGAGCAACTCACTGGATTTCTTCCGGTTAGTTGATTAGTAGTTAGTTAGTTTAGGTAGCCAATTAGCTATATAGGTAGTTATCTCGACAGCTGTTGGTGGTGCAGCTTATTAGTTAACTAGTTGTCATACGTATATATACAACCGCATCACAACGAACTTCTTCTTGTCGACATCGTCATTCATGCTCCATCCCTCTTTTTCCTCCTTTGCCTTTTTCCCTGAGCAGAGTTGCATGCCAGAGCGTACTTGCTCAGGCCGAACGCTCCACCCTATCGGAATTTAGTTAGTTAGTTACTTAGTTAACTAGTCGTTTCACTAGTTACTTAGTCGTTCAGTTAATAATTTACCGAGCAAGGCAGTTAGTCAAGTCAATCAGTCAATTAGTTAGACAGTTAGTTAGTTATTAAGTTAGTTAGTTAGTTAGTTAGTTAGTTAGTTAGTTAGTTAGTTAGTTAGTTAGTTAGTTAGTTAGTTAGTTAGTTAGTTAGTTAGTTAGTTGATATTGTCGGGAGGCTTTTCTTGGTGTTGCGATATCCTAGTTCATAAACGCAAGCTCCACTTTCCTACGCGGTCACATTCGCGATGAATCTCAACCGCAGCGCTGAGGAAAGAGGGCTGCGCAGCCTGTTGAGTATACATAGAGGGCGGGGAGATGGGCCTCCTTTTCGGGGTCGTCGCCTTTTCCGGCCAGTGAAGAGTTGGTTGGTTGGGCGCGGAGGGGTCAAGTGTCCATCGGGCGGGCGGGCGGCGTACGACATCTGTGGCCGCGCTTGAGCGGGCACAGCGCTCCGCTCGGACGCTTCGCCGGTGTCCACCACCGCCGACGCGCACTAGCTGTCCCAGCGGAAGGAGGGTGAAGATAGGAAGAGTTGGTGCGTTGACAGCGCCGACGGCGCGGACCTCTTCGTGGCTCGCGCACCTCCCCTCTTTTCCTCTTCCTCCTTCTCCACCACGCCCTACTTCGTTTAACCCCATTCCTCCTCTCTCTCTCCTTCCCTCCCTCTTCCGTGCGCGAAACGGGCTCTTCCCACTGTACGGAATCGAGAAGTGAAACGCGTGACATCGGGGTTAAACGTTCGGAAACTTTTGACAACGCCAGCGCGTACGGAGAGAATGGCGCGACCGCGGGAGCTATTTCCCGCGTTGTTTTGATCTGTTCCTAGCACCCGCGATGTTTTGATACCGTGGCCCGGGAACCAGAGCGTGGCTTTAGCGGGACACACCGTTGGGCCGATGGCCTCAGTTGCGTTCTGATAATCTCGATTTTTGTGGGAACGGCGTTCGTGATTGAGAGCTCGGAAGAGTTGGCAATCCGCTCATAAACGCCTTTGAGGCTTGCTGAGCGGCTTCGATGGTAGGACAAGGTCGCATAGTTTCGACGAGTGCGACGCGCTAAAGTGCCAGTGCTGTTCGATTTGGGTTTGCATCGGGAAACCTCCGGCGGGTGGTCGAAGATGAATCCATCGTCCCGCACCGTGCGGCGTGTCTCATATACGCGTCGTGGTTTGGCTCTGTTAGTGCTGGAAATCAACCTTTTTTATATATATTCTTACTGAATAGCTTTCCGATGTTTTGTTTATTTTACAGTACAAGAAAACTGGCGGAAATGTTGTAGGCCCGAGTGCTCAGATTTGGGTGCACGTTAAAGAACCGCAGGTGGTCGAAATTCCCGGAGTCCTCCACTAAGGCGTCTTTCGTAATCGTATGGTGTTTTTGGGACGTTAAAACCCCACAAATCAATCAATCAATCGGTACAAGAAAACTATCATTATGCCAAAGCCGTGCTATAGTCGAGTGAGGAAGGACAGCAGTGGCGTAACCGGAGGATGAGAGGGGGTGTAAAACTATCCCAAACATTTTTCAATTTTACTTGCGTATATTACGTGCATCCGTACAAGCGTACGTATCAACAGAAATAAAGTATGTTTGACCCCCCTCCCCGAAACAAAAAGAAAACTTTCTTGCTACGCTTTCTGGAGGGCAGGATGTACTCACGAGCATGGAAGGATGTAAGAATGGGCTTCTTCGATATTCATGGTGAAACTTGTAGCGCAGCCCCGCCGCGGTGGTCTAATGGTTAAGGTACTGGGCTGCTGACTCGTAGGTCGCGGGATTGAATCCCGGCTGCGGTGGCTGCATCTCCTATGGAGGCGGAAATGTTGTAGGCCCGTGTGCTCCGATTTGGGTGCACGTTAAAGAACCCCAGGTGGTCGAAATTTCCGGAGCCCTCCACTGCGGCGTCTCTCATAATCTTATGGTGGTTTTAGGACGTTAAACCCCACTTATCAATAAATCAATAAAACTTAGCGCACTACAAAAGATGTGTACAAAAAGAGCGAAGACGGAACGAAAGAGCATCGTCCTGTGTTTATTTTTTTTACTCGAGCTGTCGTAGCGCGCTGCAAGTTTCGCCTCACGGTTGTACGCGATGTAATATGCAGCGCTCTCTGTACGTGCTGGAGTTTATTAAACCACGTGACGAGTACATGAAAACACGCCGTGTGCGTGGTTTGTTGCAAATTTGAGGGCAAAAAAAAGCTCCATGTCACAGCTTCATTGGCACTTTAGCCCAGAAAAAATATATAATTTACAAAATTTCAAAAAGATTACAGGCAGTGGAAATCGACAATACAAAAAGAACATGAATGAGGCCCATGGCAGCAAATAATAAAATAACAACTCTGAAATGCAAACAAAAACATTCACTAGAAAGCAATGTATGAACGAATGAAACTAAGTAACCATCACAAAAATTATCCTACATTCATGAACTACATGATCAGCAGATCCAATTTAACATGTTATTTTAGAATTTTAGACAACATACGCAGATAATCTATTGGAAATGTATATTTGTTCATCGCACTTCGAAGACGGTGACGTAGCGTTTCGAATCCCTATAGTTAGTGCGAGGACACGGTACAAGCCAAGTCTCCGTATACCGAGTGACCTGAGTGGTAAGGATTGTCGAACTTATTCTTCCATAAGTCGGTGCAGCGCTTGTGATTGGCTACGAGGCATGTGAAAAACCACACGGTGCATACCCTTGCACATCGCGCTATGTTCGAGTTCTTCGTTACAGCTGACAACGCAGAACCCTATATGTAGCTGTTCCCCATAGAGCGATGAGGATATCAGTCGTTAGTAGGGATTCCAAGCATATTGCGCTGCGGCCTGTATTACGCCTTAACCCGGAGGTTATCCTGATCCTCGCAGCTTAACGCATGGCGTAACGCGCGCAAGACTGGGTAAGTTTGGGTTAGGGGAAGGAGGCGTCCGTTCTGCTTGCATACGCGCAACAAAGCAGCTCGCTTTCCGGCCAAACTAGCCTCTTTGCATTCTTACGTAAACAAGCCGCTTTGGCCCCCCCTTAACTAATCTTAAGCTTTCTGCTAAACTTACCGCGTTCGAAAGAAGCGCATTGTGTATTTCTACAAAAAAGAAGACCGGTTGTGGTCTACATCTCGATCCGAACGGGGGGCTTCGCACGCGTCGGAGAAAGCTGCTTCGCAACTTTCCCCGCGCATCGGCTATAGGCGCCACGTGGTTCACAGTTTACACACTCGCGAGAGGCCCAGCTGACGCGCGCGAAAAAAGAAGGAAGTTCGACGAACTCCTCGAGCGAAGAGGAGAGAAAGCGTGGCCTCTGTTCCCGCCGGCTTTTTTAGCCGAAGCCGTTTCTCGACGTGGCGCTCACGTGGCTCGAGGCGATGCGTTGGAGCGCCACCCGTTGAAAGGTCCGTTTATTGCCTGGCACGTTTTGCGCGGCCGTCGCCCGCCTTGGTTGTTTTCGCGTGCATTCTTCGCGCCCTGACTGCTACGGGCAACCTTTTTTTTTTTCGTTGGGTTCTCCCGGCGAAGTTTAATTTACGTACAGTGCTTGTACGGACACGAATTAGTCGAGTCTTTCGACGGAATAATAACGCGATAGTGTTAAGGAGCTCGTTTCGGAGAAATGCTATATAGTAGGCGTGCGTTAGTTGTGAGCGAAAAAGTGCCCTTGTGCGCGACCAAAAAAAAATGAGTAAGAAGCAAATAAAATAAATAATAAAAATTTCCGTGTTCGAGTGAGCACCGAACCCAGACCGTTTGCGTGGTAAGCAGGTATTCTACCATAAGGCCGCCACTCGTATGCTTATGAAGACAGTGAAAATAACTGCGTCCGCTTGGAAGTGCCGTGAAAATAGCGTTCGTGCTCTACAAACCCACGCGTCCTGTATACAAGCTTCAAAGTGAAGTTTGGCAGCTTAGGCTAGTTGGTATGGCATGATGATAGTTATAGCGTGAGACAAAACGACGACACAGATGCGTGTCTTTCGTGTCCTTCTTGTCTATGTGTCGTCGTTCTGTCTCGCGCTATAACTATCGTCATTCAAAGTGAAGCATGTAATATCTCAACATTATTATTATTATTAATTTTATTTCTCCTATCTTTGTGTGTATCTTGTACATCACTACCATCATGTTGGGATAGCCGGCTCTAACGTAGCTTACCTTCCTCTATTTTTTTAATTCGTATGTAAATTACAGAAATCAAAGTTTAGTGGTTGATTTTATCTTTGAAAGTGTATCACACTAGCTTGACACGTTTTCGCCGAACTATGGGCCATGTTCGTTTAATGTTCCTCAGTGTCTATTTCAGCGCCTTTGAGTTTTGCCTAGTACCACCGCTGCATACGCGTCAGCTCAAAACTGAGTTTTCTCCTCTCTTGTTGCCTCCTGTTTCCTCTCTTTCTCATCTTTATGCTCCCCTTTCCCATTCTCTCAGCGTAGGACAGCCAACCGGGCATGAGCCTTGTTAACCTTCCTTCCTTCCTTCCTTCCTTCCTTCCTTCCTTCCTTCCTTACTTCCTTCCTTCCTTCCTTGCTTCCTTCGTTAGTTTCCTGGCAGAATTGACCACATTTTGTTTTGCTGTGTTGTCTGTCATCTTCTTCGTCTTATAGTCTATCCGAAAGTTGCATTTATGAAATTTGTAGAACTTGTATCAGAGAGAGCTGGTGCCTAAGTTTGTTAGACATGTTTTTTTTTTCTAATGGGCAGCTTTCGTGAAGACATTTCTGACGTCAGTCTTTCACGCATCTGCTGCGCATGCTCTGAAGTTTTATTGGTTTGCAGCCTCTTGCTGTAAATAAGTACTATGGAACCCATATGTCTCTTTCCCTGTCCTATCTTTATGTTTAAAACGTCGCGCCAGAGCCAACGGGACGTTGAAAAACGCTATACTGCACCTAACTTCACCCACGCCGTAGCTTATAGACGATGTGTTGTACTCCATCGCGGGGGAGAAAAAAAAAAGGAAAAGCCTCCACGCCTGAAGTGGCGCGTCCCATCTCGGCGCGCGAGGAGGCTTCCACTCCACGCCAAACTCACGCACACTGCCGTCGCCTTCTTCTTCTGCACAGGCAGGACCCAGAAGAGCGGCACCGATCAGGGATCGTTTGTTTTGAGAGCGTTCTCCCGTCGACCCCGAAGGAAGAAACGACGCGGTGAAAAACAAAGTGAACGGAACGGAAAACCCCGGCCTTGTTTGGGAAGAGTGTATACCGCGGCGAGCATGCGCATCGCGTGTGTTGTTCTTTCGAGCTCACTCTGACGGGCGCCGTTGGAGCGAAAGCCTAAGATGCCTCAATCAAACGCGAGAAGTGATCGTCGGTGTCTTGCGTAGGCGGCGTCAAGGCACGAGTGTTGCAAAATATCGTCATCATCACGAAGTGACGTCGTCGCCATATCACGTCCTCGTGACGTCATTGACAGCGAGAATTTCGTCGCTTCATCACGAAGTTGTTGATTGATTGATTGATTTGTGGGATTTAACGTCCCAAAACCACCATATGATTATGAGAGACACCTTAGCGGAGGGCTCCGGAAATTTCGACCACCCGGGGTACTTGAACGTGCACCCAAATCTGAGCACACGGGCCTACGACATTTCCGCCTCCATCGGAAATGCAGCCGCCACAGCCGGGATTTGATCCCGCGACCTACGGGTCAGCAGCCGAGTACCTTAGCCACTAGACCACCGTGGCGGGGCATCACAAAGTTGTGATGGCGTCGTCATGATGTAACGTACCGTGACGTCAAACGATGACGTCACGGTACGTTACATCATGACGAATGGGCTTCGCCAAATGGGGTTCGATCGCGGAGGTAGTGCAAAACCGGATGACGCGTAGAAAGTGTGTGCTGCCGTTGAACCTTGGAAGCAATGCGGAAAGAGGTTAGGTACAGAAAACTTTCGAAGGAGAGTGCCAATATAACCGACTGTGTGAAAAAAATAAAATTACGCCATTTCCCGCTAAAGGGAACCATGTGTGGATGCGAAGCGGGGAGGAGATGTCGAACTGCACCCACAGAAGCTCGTCTACGCCGCCTTTAAGCAGGTGCGCCAACATTCAGATCCTCCACCTGACTTACGCTGCCGGTGAGCCTGACTATATAGCGCTGCTAAACAGCCGGTCCCTCAACGCACATGCCAGAGATATCGAACGTGATCCGACGCTAACCAAAGCATATAATACAAGCATACAACGCTAACCAAAGCATATAACCAAATTTTCGACTATCTTGTGTTCTTCAACGTCTACTGACATCGTACAGTGGGCGACCGGCCTTTAATGTGCATTTCGCTTCCACTGGAACGCGACCGGCCATGGAAACCGTGGCTGGTCAAGTCGGCAGCCGAGCACAACGAACCGGTTTTGGGACGTGAAGCCCCAAATATTATTATTATTATTAAACGCGCCGGATGCCAACTGAGAACGACTTTCATTTTCGCTCTCGATGTACTCGTACTTCATTAACAAGCCCTACAAGGCCCTTCGGTGAGCCGGAAGAGTGACGTCGTCGGAGAGCCGTCTCTGTGCTATAGCGCTCGCGTATACTACAAACATGGAAGCACGCGTACCAGGGACAGGCGTACATGGGAAGAGCGGAATGATGGAAGGCCGTGTTCGCACGAGGCTGCTCGTGCGGCGCGGTCCTGGTTCGACCGTGTTCTTGGCCTTGCGCCCTTCTTCGACCGAGCCTCCTCCCTGCGTGTCCTCTCCTCGTTCGCGCCGTTGTCAGGAACAGGCGAGGCAGGCGCACAGCTAAGGCGGGGAGATTGACTCGTTTCATTGCACCGCTTGCCGTCTTGAGCTTTTGTACGCGGTGAGATTTAACCGCGAGGAAGGGCTGCTTGCGCCTCGTCGACCGCGGACCGGTGTCGTCGGTCTTGCGAGGGGAAAGCGGGGCAGGGGCTGCGTGCGCAGAAAGAAGCCTTGACCTTGGGAATTCGTTAATCGGGGCCCAAACCCTTGGGGAAGTTTTTGTGTGAGACCGGACTCAAAAAAAAAGGATGTAAGTAGTTCCTGTACATTTATGTTTTTTTTTCTTCATCGCCTCCTCCTTTTCCATCATTAATTCCTTTACTTTCCTCACTTTTCCGCCCCCTCATTTTTTTTCCCGCTGAGTGGCAGGTCAAAAAATTTATTCGGGCCTCTCATATTAAACCCCTATATCTCTCTCTGGCGCAAGTATGACTGACAGCGGGTGTTCGTTTGCGTGGATGATGCGGTACCATATTTAAAAAAAAAGAAATGTCACTTGGTTGTCACCCCTAAGAATTAATTAGTGAAACTAGTTGAAATCGACAACACTGCTATAGACAGATGTTAGGGACGAGATGAAATATTGAAGCGTTGATAAACCGTTGGAACTTGTAATCTCGTTGGAAGCAACGTTTTGGTAACCCTTTGTCCGTATTACACAGGTAAAGCCCTTAACGAACCACTTAGAAACATGTATGGGTGAATTAGTAGGTGCCTTGCTGTCACACCTGTCCCGTTATTAGGGAGGCGATCGCCGGGCTAATTCCAAGAGCCGAAGTGTCGGCCCCCCGAACCGCACCACGAAAGCGTGGACAATTTAAAAGTGGTCCTTTTTGGTGCGCCAGCGGACGCCGGCTGTGGCCCAAAGAACAGTCAGAGCCGAGAGTTGATAAACAAACAAATTATATTCTCAATAATGGCAGATCGAAAATAATACACAAAAATGCACACTCCACAATAGTTACATACAATACGTCACCAATCAAACAACGTACTACACAACACAGTCAGCCACACTTAATACAACGGACACGGACAACAATACGCACTACAATGCAGTCGCATGCATTGAACAACCAAGACACTTAAAGACTAAAGAGATAGAAAACCTATTCAGTCCAAAGTTCTTGGAACCAAAGTCGAGATGATACTCTTCCGAGAATCACTCAAAGTCCAGCGTTGTTGTCGTTCCGTAGCTCTCGAAGTTTCTCTTCCAGGAAACCTCGCGTCCTCAAATGGCCACTCTCTAAGCTTCAAGCTTCTTCGCCGGAAATCCGTCGGCTTCACACACGCAGCTGTTGCCCGCGTCTTCGCTCGATAGCGGTAAACCCACGCTCTTGCCTGTAGCTCGAGCCGTCCCTACGGACCAAAAACTTCGCCGACTACACGGCGGAATTCCTACGCGCTCTGGCGTTAACTTCCGTCACCTCCTGTTCTGTCACTACGGGCAGAACCTTCGCCGACTCCACGGCGGAATTCCTACGCGCTCCGGCGTTAACTTCCGTCACCTCCTCCTTTCTCGTCTCGGCTGCTCGATTAAATACGTTCCGCGCCACCTTCCAGAAATTTCTCGTCCTTTCGTCGGCGCGATACGCAGCGAAAGCTGGGAAGAGGGCGAGACGGTTGGAATGCCCTCTCCGGCCGCATGATTCACTCGGTCTGACCCCGCCTCGTTCGTTCTGGAAATTTCTAGCGCTTGCCCGGCCGCCGCTGTGGGGTGAGGAGGTTCGTCTGCGAAGCCGTGTTTCTGCGGGGAGAGCGCGCGCCCGGGAGCCTTGGATGTTTGCTTTCTTTTTTTTTTCTTTTTACCTCGCGGCGTTTCTACCGCCCGTTGTCGCAAGGATTTGGCGGCGCGCTTTTTTTTAGCGCTCGTTCTGTGACACTTGCTCAAAACGCTAAAAAAAAAAGCTTCCCTATTAGCAAGGGCAACTTTCGATAACGGTATACTATCTTTTTTTTCTAACTTTTTAAATGGGTGTACTTTTGACACGTTCCAGTGGCATTCCCTGTTGAATGAATTATCATCATGGTAACGATAGAACTCATTTGATTGACAAGCCTGCGGCTAGAGGAACACTTGAGTAGAAGCAAGTAACGCTTGCAGCGGAATGAGCGGCGCGAGCCTGCTCGTCGATCGTCGATAAACCTGATTTGACGAGCGAAACGCGGTGGCATTTGTGCAGCCAACAGCGAAAGTTCACTACGAGACGTCGGTTACACGCGTGAAATGCGTATTTCTTCGCTATTTCTGCGTTACCTTCCTAATGTGTCGATGATATATCCATAGGTACTGCAATACGAACCATAGTTCGTATTGCAACCTATGGATATGTCATCTACAGATGATATATCCACAACCTAATCTGTAGATGATAATCTGTAGATTATATATCCTAATTCCTAATCTGTAGATGATATATCTGTTCCTAATCTGTAGACATATCCATAGGTTGCAATACGAACTATAGTTCGTATTGCAACCTATGGGTATGTTATGAAGCGTGGAAGATTGGGCAAGTTGGTAGGACATAACTGAATGCAGGAACAGCGCAACCTAGAAGTAGTTACTTCGTAACTACGGAAGCGTCCTTGTTTTTCCTTGTTTTCTCGCTTCCGTAGTTACGAAGTAACTACTTCTAGGTTGCGCTGTTCCTGCATTCAGCTATGGATATGTCATCTATAGATGATATATCCATAATCCTAATCTGTAGATGATAATCTGTAGATGATTTATCCTAATTCCTAATCTGTAGATGACATATCTGTTCCTAATCTGTAATAGATGATATATCCATAAGTTGCAATACGAACTGTAGTTCGTATTGCAACCTATCGAAATATAGTTCGTATTGCAACCTATAGAACTATATAGTTCGTATTGCTCCAAAATATACAGACTAGAACATTTTGGTGGATGTTACGTTCCTTGACAGTGCGAGATTATACCACGCTCGGACGTATAGCTGCCCGCGGATCTTCGATGTTGGGTGGCCCCGCCGCGGTGGTCTAGTGGCTAAGGTACTCGGCTGCTGACCCGCAGGTCGCGGGCTCGAATCCCGGCTGCGGCGGCTGCATTTCCGATGGAGGCGGAAATGTTGTAGGCCCGTGTGCTCAGATTTGGGTGCACGTTAAAGAACCCCAAGTGGTCTAAATATCCGGAGCCCTCCACTACGGCGTCTCTTATAATCATATAGTGGTTTTGGGACGTTAAACCCCACATATCAATCAATCAATCGATGTTGGGTGCACACATGTGTTTGGGGATCGCGCATTCGAACGCTGTCGCTGCTGTTACCCGCCTTAATTCCGGAAAGAGCTCACCTGTATATTCGCGTCGTGCGGGCAGTCGTGTATATCGTCGCATCGGAAAAAGTTTGCGATGGTCCCCATACATTCTGCTGTAACTCGCACCGAGCGGCAGCACGTTCAGTTATATAGACAGTGACAGCCGGAAGGCGCAAACAGCGCAGCGATCGCGTATAGCCTTGGTCGTGTGGAGCGGTCTAAAGATATATTGATATATTTTTTTACAGGGCGTTCAGTGGGAGCAATGAAAGTTTCACTCAAGTCTATTTCATCCTCCCTCGCGCTATTTTCGATAAACGGTTAAGCATTTTTCCACTGTACGGAGTGATTATAGGAGTCTCACACTCACCTTGACTAGCGGGTTGCAGTCTCAAAAGTTATCTCTCCAAGGGCCAGTTTGTTTGTGTACGTTCGAGGATAAACTCAAGCCGAATTATGATAGCAATTTGGGTGTGATGGCCCATTTAGTAAATATTTATACAGACGAGCCTTCTTATCCAAAACTTTGGTCGAAAGGACCGACCTTCTTTCTTCGATCGTCACTGCTGCGGATATCACATAAGAAAAAAAAATTACGTAGTGACACATGGCTGACCGAACCTTCGGTGCTATTATACGCGTTTAGCCCAGTGCAAAACCGAATTAATCCTGCAGCGTAATCTATCTATAGCAGCTTGCGAAATCGCATAACCACACTGAAATACCGAGCTCGAGCGTGTATACGAGGCGACCGGCCGCTGTTTCTGTCGACGTCCTTTATCACCGTCAAGTGTTTTTTATTTTTTTCGCAACAAGGTCAAATCGGTTAGCAATGCCTATCGGTCAGGTTGGTTAGCGCTGCCTGGATTAGCGAGCGCTATACATTAGCTGAACAATGGGGCAGGCCTCGACTCTGTAGTTTGCACCTTTGTATCAGAGAGAGGGAGAGAGGGAGGGAGGGACGCTACGCGACGATCTTTTCGCGTTAGCGGACTCGTGAATCTTTGATCATTCAGCGCGGCCGAAGGGGGGCTACGGCACTGCGGAAAAAGAACCAGGCCGTGCATGAGGGAGGTAGGGAGAAAGACGGAAAGGGGTGCTCCCCAAGGCGCCGGCAGTGCGAATTAGGCTTAATAAGGAGTCGAGAAAATTGGCTCCACTGGTCCCACAGGGCGCGGGACGACCGGCCGTTGCACGCTCGCATTCCGACATAGCGAAGACGTTTCGTTGCGTGCACTGCATGGCCCAGACTGACGTGCTCTACGCCATCTACAGACGCCGACAACATCTCTCGCAAGTGTACCCCGTCCTCGGACTCCAGTGACCGTGCTTCCATCTTTCCTGTCTCTCCTATCCCCTCAGTTTGTTGTTGCTTCTTCTTCCTCTTTTCTACACTTTTACTCCTACTCTTTTTATCCCTCCTCACCCCCATCCCTTGTGAGCTACTGTGGCGGTGTCGCTCACTGAAGCAGACAGTTACGGGGCTCATTTTTCTCTTCCTTTCTCTTTCTTAAGAATCACTCAGACTCTCCTCCATCTACATGCTATATGCTATCGGCGCTTCTTTGAGGTATCGTCGTCGGGTGTGGCTGATCCTTTCGTCGCGTATTTCCCACGTTGTTTCGCCAGAAACAACCGGTTCACCTCCCGACTGCGTCATGTAACATTGAAGTGCGGCAGTTTAGGCTAGTCGGTATGACATGACGATGGTTATATAGCGCGAGAACAGAACGACGACAAAGATACAAGAAGGACACGATGTCCCTTTGTCGTCGTTTTGTTCTCGCGCTATAAACTATATATCGACATATACTTCCAAGCACGCGTTGTGGGTTTTTGGTGACGCGTCTTTCGCGCCTTCCTTGCGTTTCCCTAAATGATTGGTATGTGGGGGTTTAACGTCCCCAAACCGCCATATGACTTATGCATGTGGGACCACCATTATATGATTATGAGAGACGCCGTAAAGTGGCGGGTTCCGGAAATTTCCACCACCTGGGGTTCTTTAACGTGCGCCAGAATCTGAGCACATGGGCCTACGGCATTTTCGCCTCCATCGGAAACGCAGCCGTCGCAGCCGGGATTCGATCCCGCGTCCTGCGGGTCAGCAGCCGATTATACCTTAGCCACAAGACAACCGCGGCGGGGGCGTTTTCTAAATTGTCTTCCGCGTTGGTTCGTCTTTACTTCCCTCCATTACCCTCTATCTACCTGCCTTGGTGGTCTGTAGTGGTGGTAGTCTGTAATGGTTTGTAGTGGTTATGCTGTTTGGCATGTCGACCCGAAGGTCGTGGGATCGAATCCCGGCCGCGATGGAGGAAAGATGCTAGAGGACCGTATGCTTAGAATTACGGTAGGTGTTAAAGGAACCACCAGATGGTGAAAAAAAATTTCCGGAGCCCTTCGTTACGGTGTGTCATAGCTATATACCCTGGTTTGGAGATGTAGATCACCAACAATTATTCTTATCGTCCTATACTCTACGCTTCGAGTGCCGTGCGGCTGCTGCCTCTGTATAGACTATTTTGTTTTCGGGTGTTGGGCTATTGCACGAATGATTTCCCTGCTTGATGTATCATGACGTCAGGTCAACGAGGTCTTGAATTGTCGGTTGCATCCGTGTGCGAGCCGCTTCGGTGTGTTCGTGTCTGATGTGTTAAAACGTTCACCTAGTTGTTGCTTACACAGAATGGGAACGTAAATAGCTTGTAGTGCCGATATTTGAGCGCATCTTTATATAGCATTGACGCACACTATATACTCACGGATTCAAACATGAGATGAGTTTTTTTATCAGTGCGACGACTGGTGTGCGCGATTTATCGCAATAAGCGCGTTATGTGGCGACGAATCTGGTCTCGTAAAGATAATGCAAGCTCTGATTTACGAGTTTGGGTCGAAAATAACGTCGATATGATCCCGGAGTGGTGACTGTTGAAACGAACGTATACTACGTGTGCTACTTGCGCCTTAAATTGTCCCGTTTAATTCCCCGTGTACCGTGTACCTCAGGCTGTCTTGTGTGCCTTGCGCATCATTAAACTTCCCTCTCTCTCTCTCTCGGCCAAGAATGTTCTCGTACACAGAGGTCCGTGTTGGTACAGTCTTCTCGCCTGAACGAGCAGCCAAGACGCCACCAAAGTGGTAATAAGACTCGGTTCAAGCGTCGCTTTGAAAGGACACTGTAAAGAGCAAAACGATTTTTTTTTATCGGGTATTAGTAAAGTACAATTTTGCAATCCCCGAAACACCACTATTACCGCGCCACGACGACTGGTAAGCGAGAATACGCGTGAGAAGGAAATAAATGTGGGTGGAGACGCCACTGTGAGATTCCCGCACCAAAAGCCGTCACGTCGTAGATATTGAAAAGCGTCTAATGGGGCCCAACATAGTCTCTACTCGATGATTCATGAAAATGACGTAACCGTTGTCTTCTGTGGGTGCTCTAGACCTAGTGGGCGAAAGTTTTGGAAAATTTCGTCGAGCCATTGTCGCGAAAATAGGAAAAAAAAAACATTTTGAATGGTGCTACGTCACGTGCGGGGATTTCAGCGCGAAATTTGAAAAAAAAAAACTTTAACCTTGATTTTCTTCGCTAATAATGAACGTACGACAGGGAAACTTATGCCATTAGATTTCTCAGAATGGAATTTATCAATATAAACCAATTCATTGTTTCTCTTTAGCGAAACGCCTTGCTGGGTAGAGAGAAGAAAAAAATATCAGAAAGGTGGGGAGGTTGACTAGACTAAGTCCAGTTTACTACCCTACTCGGGGAGAGGGGAATGAGGGAGAAAAAAGAGAGAGGAGATACACATCGCACATAAGAAAAGGGGGGAGGTTAACTAGACTAGGTCCAGTTTACTACCCTACACGGGGAGAGGGGAATGAGGTAGAAAAAAAAAGAGAGAGGAGATACACATCGCACATAACACACCATAATGTAACGTAAGTGTCTGGTATTGTACGGCGCAGGCTTGTTTCGCCGATGGTGTCTCCTCAAACGTACATAAACAAAGAAAACGACAGCGAGAAGTCACACTGGCTTCTTCGCCGTCAACCCTGGCAGTTGAGGTGCCACTTTTCTTTCTTTTTTTTTTTCGCCGGTCACGTATAGCTACGGACAAACACCATCAGCGCTGCTGCACGGAAAGACTGCCGAGTGAGTGAGGAGGCCTCGGCACAGCCGTTCGCCGGTCGTCTCGGCGCGAACGAGCATTCGCGCGCCGAAAGCATTCCCCTGTCGCTGCGCCGTGTCCCAAAGAGTTTGGCTTCGCTCGCGTTCCCCGAGCCCGCTGACTGGTTGGCCTTCGTTTGCCCGAAAAGAGCGCGGACTGTCGTCCCTCGGGACGGCGAGGAACACCGGCATCGCCACCACCGCTTTTGGATAAGCACAGTGCGATGGGCGTTGCGGGCCCGGAAAGAGGAGGAGGAGGGGATGGAAGTGGAGAGGACAACTCTCCCAACGACAACAAACGGGCAAGCTCGGGCCTGGCACTCCGCATACTTCGGCCACATTTGAGATGCGAAGCGGTACCACTATACCGTGTAGGCGACGAGAGATTCGGCTGCGACGCGGTCTGCGAATACCGGCCCGGCCATGCTTGTTTGTTTGTTTTTGTTTGTTTGTTTGTTTGGTTGGTTGGTCGGTCGGTCAGTCGGTTTGTTTGTTTGTTTGTTTGTTTGTCTGTCTGAGCCTTACAGAATATGACTCGTATACCCACTCTGGGCCATCTTTCGTCTTTTTCTTTTGCGTCGTTGTGGTCATGTCATGTACGTGCGTGTAGAGCGAAGAGTGGTGAGGCGGGGCGAGGGGGTGGGTGTTGCAGTGATCCCAGGTGGTGCGCGCAAGAAAACCGGTTGCTCTAAAGGTGAAGTCAATTAATTTTCGTTAGTTATTGGGACAGTTAATTGGCTCTTAAGGTAAGCACAGATGCGCACTGAGGGGGAAGGGGGGGAGGGGGCGCTCTGGCTGAGTGACATCTTTTCCTAATCACCTCAAGGGGCCGCAAAGAGTGCTCCTTGCACTCGCTCAGTTATACGCAGGCATATGGTAATAATGGCGGCCGAAGGCCGCTGACGTTGCATTCCTGTAACCGTTTGCTTCCTATCCAATACTCTCGTAAAGCAAAGGACCAAAGGCAGGCCACTGTGAGAAGCACATCGTCGCTTGATTTTAACTTAGAAGTGTGGCAGCTTGGGCTAGTTGGTATGACATGACGATAGTTATAGCGCGAGAACAGAACGACGACACAGAGACCTTCGTGTCCTTCGTGTCCCTCTTGTTTCTGTGTCGTCGTTCTGTTCTCGCGCTATAACTATCGTCTTGATTTTAACGTTTTCTTCCTGTCCTTCGTCAGGCATGTTGTCCTTTGGACTCGACCAACGCCAAAGAGGTCATCCATGGCGCTGCTTTGAAACTGAACGGCCGCACTGCCGCACTCGATCTTCGGCCCCGCGGTGTCGTACCTTACTTACCTGCCCGATCGCGCTCTCTTGTCCCCGAGAGCTGCTGCGAAAGCCCGCGTTTTTGTGCAGAATAGCGTGATCTGTCTTTATTTGAGTACCTCGCAGCCGTTATTTTATCTCTGTCTCTCTCACTGGTTCTGTTTCGCCGCAGCCGCTGCCTTCAGTATGTCAGCGACACGAGATGTGATTTTCATGCTCTCTAAAGAAGAGAAGAAAAAAACAAATAGTGTGTGTGTGTGTGTGTGTGTGTGTGTGTGTGTGTGTGTGTGTGTGTGTGTGTGTGTGTGTGTGTGTGTGTGTGTGTGTGGCAAAAGAGGAAGTACACACAACACACACAGACAGACAAAGCTTTGTGCTTGTTCTCTTTTGACGCTATAGAGCCAGTATCGCAAATGAGCTAACAATCTCGCATCGCTATAGTATCTCTTTTGTGTCGAGCTCTTTGGTAGCTTGGGCTAGTTGGTATGACATGTTGGTATGACATGTTGGTATAACATGTTGGTATGACATGTTGTTAGCATTACTCGACGTCTCGTAACATGCGCGATTAAAATGGGCACAAAGTCAGAAAAAAAACTCAAAGCTTGTTTGCTTCGTCAACTACGTTCGTGTTGACTTTTCTTTAAGCAGGAATGTTTTCTGGTAATATGTATATAAACTAGGCCGCCTGCAATATCCAGTGTATGACGAAGCACTTTGGTTGAGACCGCTTTACATTTTTGTCGTGGTTTTTTTTCCCCCGTTGGAGGCAGTTTCAATTCGGCTAGTGCTCTAGCTAGCATACTGTCGCTACCGCCAACGAAGGCAGCTTATGCAAGCACGAGTAATGAGTTTATGACTGGGAGTGGACTTCATTATGACTTTGGTGGTGACGGCTTCGTTGACACGCTTGACGGAATCAAGCCTATAGCTTGATCCTGTTATCGTAACTCTGAGCTGTGTTTTCATAAATGCCAAGCACGCGTGCTTTCTCGCTAAACTTTACTGTGTTTGTGTTCCTTTTCTGGAAGTGGCGGGAAATATCGTAACGAATAATTTTGACGCTACAGTTTTGACATTGAAGGGTGTTAACCTACTAACGGGCCACGTAGGCAATTAAAATTAGCTGTTTGTGTAACCGTTCTCTTTTTTTTTCTTTTCTTACCTTTCCTGATCACTCTGCTAAAGCGGGAAAGCACGCGAATGTGTCCGCTGTGTGCCAGGGGATGTTTCCTTATGAGTTTGGTAAATTCAAGAAGTGGGGGATTGTGTGTGGACGACATCGTGTATCTCACTATACTCCCGCTGGTTGTTGTAGCCGATGCGGTTTTTTTGTTGTAAAACTGTGCGAGTCGAAAAAAACAACAACATAAAAATACGTGTCTTCGTCAAAGAGTTGCACGCAGAGATAACGCGAACTGTTATCTTTGTAAAGCGTCGCAGCCACTGGAACGCAATGCGAAATTCTTCCTATATATGCCCGTTTCGCTCCGCGTTGCTAGTTGCGTGCAGCAACGTTTCGCGAAGCAGATATTGCGAAAAGGGCATGAGCATGAGGTTATATATATAGCTGCATGAATTTCGACCGGATGCATCCAAATTTCCGGCGCTCTCCGCTACGCGGCTTCTGTCATAATCGTATGTTTTGTCGTGATCATGTGGTTTTACGACGTGAAACACCCAGGTATCGACTTCTTATCCCTATAGGTCGCGCCCCGCCGTGGTGGTCTAGTGGCTAAGGTATACTCTGCTGCCGACCCGTAGGTCGCGGGATCGCAATCCCGGCCGGGCGGCGGTGGCTGCATTTTCGGTGGAGGCGAAAATGCTGTAGGCCCGTGTGCTCAGATTTGGGTGCACGTTGAAGAACCCCAGGTGGTCGACGTTTCCGGATCTCTCCACTACGGCGTCTGTCTAATCATATAGTGGTTTTGGGACGTTAAACCCCACATATCATCATCCCTAGGTCGCGGTATCGAATTGCGGCCGCATTTTTTTGTTTTTATGAAAGCGGTGAGGCGTGAGGTCCGTGTGCTTTGATTCAGGTGCACGTGAAAGAATCCCAGGTGGGTCGAAATTTTCGGAGCCCTCCACTACGGTGTCTCTCGCAATTATATGTGGTGTTTTTTTTTATTGGAATGATCGTACCCGACAATTATTATCATTAGAACACCGGATATGTTTATTATTCGTAGACTTCTCCGCGCTGCACGTTAACCGGCAGAACGTACTGGGCAGGTACCGTAGAATGGACAGTGTCACAATGGTGAAAAAAGAATTGAATTGTGAATTGTTGTTTTCACGAAGACGAAAGTTAAGGCTAAAACAGTTTTTTTTCAAATATATAACAACAAGGTAAGCATAAACAAAGATAACTAATTAAATACACCTTTTCATGTTTCTATGCGTATTGATCAGAAGCACGATAACCGTGAAGGCCGGCCCAGGACGTGCATGTTTGTGAATTCTTTTTTTTTTTCCGAAGTGTGTTGCCGAATCGAACAAGCTCTCTAAAGAACAAGTCTGTTGTGTAAATGAAGATCTATTTGTATACATCTGTTGTAAACCCCCCTGCTCTAATGCCCAAGGGTGATGCGCGGTAATTCTTGAATAAAGAAAAAAAATTATGGATCTGGGCATTTCTCCGAAACGAGCTCTGTGACGTGCTATCGCGTTCATACAACAAGAACGTGGACATTCTTTTATAGTCTCACAGTCTCGCCGTAGAACTTTTCCGCGCTGCACGTTAACCGGCGAGAGTCGTCGTTTCCGCCGCAGCGACACGCATGGACGCTCTCTCCGCATTTCTTGCTTCTTGCGGAGCCGACTGTTAAAACGAGACCGACAGTATACGCACACACCCTCGGGAGGCCTGTGAAGCGGAGCATCATCCCGGTCTACACGTATACTGCACCGCGCGATATGCGAGCATATATGAGCGCGGCCCAGGTAACCTGAGCGTGAAGGATTACAATGGCGTGGCGGTGCGCGGGATCAAGACGACGCGTGATATATATATATATATATATATATATATATATATATATATATATATATATATATATATATATATATATATATATATATATATATATATATATATATATATATATAGCTGTGCTGCGCCTGATCCGGTTTCTTTCTCAGCGAAGTGCACTTGCGTATCCCGTCGTTGTGTTTTTGATTGTCTGCGCGCCCTGCGTTGTGAAGCGCACAAGGTGCGCGAGTGTTGAAGATTGGGCGAGTTGGTTCGCCGTACTTGAACTGGTATAGCGCATTACGGGGAAGAAGAAACGGCCGAGCAGAAACGGCTGTACTCTTGTGTTGGTCTGCTCGGCCGTTTGTTCTTCCCCGTAATGCGCTATACCAGTTCAAGAGGCACAAGGTGGTTCGACTCCGTTCCGTATCTGGGTTGTTATACCGTACACGCTCGACGGAGCCCGGGAAGATGGTTGAACTTTGCGTTATATTGCCCGAGGAAGTTGTGGGTGTATTCCTCTAATGGATGGCGTTCCGGGGAAGTAACGCCGCGAGCCTTGTATGCACGCACGGCCGAAGGTTGATTGTATGCGGTTTGGTGGAGACGGGCTTTCGGGGGACTTTTACGTAGAGATGCCGAGTCGGCTTGTTTAGCGAACACTTTAGATGTCTCTGTGCGATACAGGTTTATTGTTCGATCGGTTGTGTGTGTATATAGGTGCGTGGTCAGTGTGCGCGGGACAAGCGTCCACACTTAACGGTGCTCAACCGCTATGTACACAAAGGTCGCGGAATCGAATCCCGGCCTGCGCGGTTGTATTTCGGTAGAAGCAAAATATGGGAGGCCCGCGTGCTGAGATCTATAGGGGCACGTTAAAGAACACCATGGAGGGTTGGAATTTCGGGAACCCTCCACTGTGGCGTCCCTCGTAATCTTATCCTGATTTTGGGGCGTGAAGGCCCGGCAGATTATTATTATTATTATTATTATTATTATTATTATTATTATTATTATTATTATTATTATTATTATTATTATTATTATTATTATATGTCGGTGAAGGTTGTAGCACAGATCTATCATCTCACTGCTCTAGCTTCACTCGTTTTAATACAGTTGCGGCTGCGGGCACTTCCGCGACGTAATCAATCCCTAAAATAATGCACTTCTGTATGGTTCACAACAGTTAACGTAACGAGATAACAGGATGTACACCTGATCGAGCTAAAAGACGAGGGCAGCTCCGCTTGTAATACGTATACGACTAAAAACCTTCTAATGGCTCCGGAAACCCTTGCAGCGTTGCGCCGAGCTGCAGGTCACGCTCATTTCTTTATAGCTTATCTCCTATAGCCCAGGTATATGCATACCTCTGCGTATAATAAGCATGCGTTGCGCGACTCTCCAAGGAGCCCCAATTACGTCCCGCGACTAACAACGCATGCGCGACGGGGCTTACGTAATAGCGCGGACCGACCGACGCGACAGTTATCATCGTGATCCTAATCTCGGCTTGCAGTCGTGGAAGTGGGGAATGTAGCCCGTGTATATACGTTTACAGCGGCTGCGCATGCGCGCTAGCTACTCCTTCGAGTACGTCTGTGTCCGTCTCGTGTCCCCGCTACGGGCGGATTAATCAGCGCCAGTGCGAGCTAAAGCCGCGGCATTAGAGCGGATTATCTCCCGTGGTCCTTCCCGTGTTTCAGCTAGCGCGCGTGCAGCGTTTCCCTCCCGGGCCTGGCCTGGCCGGGGTCTGCGTATACGCGAGCTTCCGACTTCTTACTACGTGCGCCCAGTTTTTTTTTTCTTTTTTTTTCTTTCTTTTTCTTGCATGCATGCTATAGTATCTTGCTTCCCGCTGCTTCCTCGGCTTGAGCCTTCGCTTGACTCTTAATGATGGCGCCAATTGGATAGTATAAGCCGAGAAGGCACCTGGGTCCTCGGCTCGCGCTTTCTAGCGCGTAAAAGTGCGTGTGCACGCTGGTGGCGCCTGTAGCGGAGCGTGGATCAACGAGGGTTTACGCCGCATTTGCTTCCGATGTCGCGAATATATATGCAAGGGGGTTTACTTTCTTTTGCCCCCTCAACCGTGGCGCTTGTTTTTTTCCTGGTTCAAGGGGGTCTTATTAAACGGGTCTAGTGACCACGTCATGCTATACGCAAAAGGCGTGTATTAATATGCCCGTACTGTAACAGGGGATCGAATCGGCATCCTCGTGGTTTTGCCCCGCCGCGGTGGTCTAGTGGCTAAGGTACTCGGCTGCTGACCCGCAGGTCGCGGGATCGAATCTCGGCTGCGGCGGCTGCATTTCCGATGGAGGCGGAAATGTTGTAGGCCCGTGTGCTCAGATTTGGGTACACGTGATAAAGAACCCCAGGTGGTCGAAATTTCCGGAGCCCTCCACTACGGCGTCTCTCATGATCATATGGCGGTTTTGGGACGTTAAACCCCACATATCAACCAAATCCTCGTGGTTAACCGCGTAACGAATCTCTGAGCCACAGCTTGGTTGTGTATGTCGAGAAAGGTGAGGCTTCTTTTGCGAAGTCGCAAAAAAAAAAGGAAAACTACATTAGAAAAGCAGGCAAGTGCACGTTTAGACCGAAGTTTTTTGTGCGTGCGCTGTATTAAATGACGCTTTCGCGTCAGACCCTCACTTAACGTGGCGTAATAATTGGCACAATGCGAAATAGCTGGTTACGCGTTACCGTCCATTTCTGTGTACGTGTTTTTGTTTTCATTAGAATAACGTTGTGGAAGTGATACGTTGCATGACATATTATATATCTGCATAGTCACAGAGTATCTGCATAGTACTTGTGCAATATTTGCAAATTGCTTGCTGTGACATGTGTCTGAAACTACTGAAGCGAAGTTGCACTCTGATCAAGTGTCACGAAAACACCTTTAGCCCGATTTCCTCGATGTGCAATGTTCGCTGTACACCGGACTAAAGCTGATTTGTTGTTGTGCTGTTGTTGTTGTAGTTGCTATTTTGTTGCATATATTGTTATGTTCTTGTTGTTGCTGCTGTTTCTTCTGTTGTATAATCGCTGATGGCACGGAATTCCTACGCTGTAAAAAAATTTACTTCGCTCGTAGGGAGTTCATTAAAGCAATTTAAAACGGGGATAAGCCGCGCAAACTGACGCACACAAAGGCAGGCCCCGCACTTGTAAACGCGTTCTTTTTTTTTTGAATATATAACTATGTTTCACCCGCTACAACCCTCAGCGAGAGGAAATTGCTCCTGCGTGATTGAAGAAAGAAAAAGGCCGAGCCGCAGCCGATGGTTGAAGCACGTGTCCTTCTTTTTTCTCCCCCCGAGTAATCTCCGCGTCACTTCCGTGACGCGGTTTGAACAATCTCGTTCGTTGACGCGCAACTAAGCCTCTCGCTCGTGGCCTATACGTTTTGCTACCTCCGCGCCGAATTTGCGACGGCTGTTCCTGCAGTTGCAGGGAGCGCTGGAAGGAAGGATTGACACACTCATTCACCCAGTCGGCCTGCGCTTCTTTCGACTGGCATTTTAATCTAATCTACGGATGAGGGAAGGGGGGGGGGATCCCGAAAAATAAAGCCTCCCCTCCCATACTTCGCTTCCCTTCTCCCCGCCCTACCTTAACTCGACTGACTTTCATTTTCAAGCGCCAAGTTCCTTTTCTTGTTTTTCTTTCTCCCAATAATCCGTGGCCTCATCTCTTCGCTCATGTTTTTGTGGGTTTTTTTTTCCCTGTCTCACTTTGTATTTACTATTATTGCTCCAGTTGTCGCTTTGTATGTATACGTGTACGACTTTTGTACTTTTTTTAAAATAATGTTTGGCTATAGTAATTTCAAGACGCTCAGCCCTCACTGCAAGGACTGCTGCTGGACTGTCAATGCTGTCACTGCGATAAACCGTTGGCTCGAAATCAAAAACTGCAGCTACGGTGTCGTATAGTGAGCTTTCGAGGCTGTGTGTGTATCACCGGCTTTCCGATACACGTCAGCCGAGCGGGAGACGGCGGTCCGTTCGTTGAGTTACCGAAACGCTGATTACCGAATCGTCTCCCGGAAGATTTCGACTCGGGCTGGTTGGTGATTCGTCTTGATGGGTATATTACTGATGCGCACATCTTGATGGGTACTGGTGCGCGCTGTAATTAAAGAAAACAAGAACAAAAGTGAAACAGCAAGCCTAATCATTGAATCTCACAATGTCTCACATCCCAAGGACAAATGCGTCAGCGTACCATCTTTTTATCAGATAAAAGAAATTGCATGTATCGCTGGGGTAACAGGTGCGTGTTTCGTGTTTGCTTCGCTTCCTAATATGCAAAGAGTGTTAGCAGTTGGTGTAAATAAGTTAACAGTTTTCGCCAATGGACTGTTACCTTTACGCGTCGCTTGTCTATCTGTGTTCCTTCTTGCGTCGCCATCTTTTGTGCGCTCCCCGTCAAAACCGATCATCTCCTTTTTTCTGTCTTGGCAGTGTTAGGTGTGCAAAAAAGATGCTGAATACGAACTGGGAAGGGGGGGGGGGGGGGTATGCAAGTTATACGTTACTTGATGCAACCTGACGTGCTCAAGTTGTAGCTTTAACGCGCGAAGTGCAGTTATACTGGTAAAAAGCATGTTCTGGAGGAAAGAAGTGCACTTTGTTGAATGGCTCGTTTTCCTTGCTCTAGACACAATATTGATGAGCTTCAACAGACAAATATGCCAAGGATTGTCTGTTAGATCTCATTTGTCTGTCAGATATCATTAAAATTGTTTGTGCTAAGTTGAACCCCCTGCGCGTTTGAGAGGGCGCTGTAAGAAGACAAAAAAAACAGTGATGTAATTAGGAAACGCTACTACAGTATTTTTCACGTCTACGGCGTATTCTTTTTCATCCGGGCTTTGTCGCGCTGCCCTCCCAAACGTTTACCCTCGACGCCGGCGCAGCTCAACTTTTGGAAGCCCGAGCCGTAACACCGCTGAGTCAAGTATATGCAGCCCTCGTATTAAGGCGCGTCTCGTTCCAGCTTACACTGTCGGTGTGTGTAAAGTGTGTGTGCCCGCGCTGGCGGCCAGACGTGCCTGCCTGACTCACAGCAGCAGCAATGGGTTTATGGCGCCCTGTTGCTCCCCTTCGTCCGGTCTGCAGGTTTCCCCCGCGCTACATCGGTCACGCTCCGTCTATGGCGACCTGGAGGGAGGGGGGGGACCCTTTCCTCCCGATCGCGGATGTTGCACCTCTCTTCCCCCTTCCCTCCGCCAACTTTGCGCACGCGCCCCCCTTTATGGGTGCTCTCCCGGCACCCGACGAAGAGCTGACGTCATGCGAGGTCGGGGGGAAGCTGTGAGACAGGTATAGTGTAATGGCGTCGACAGGGGGCGCCGCTTTCCCTAGCGTGACGTCATAGGCATCTTGCGTTTGTGCGCGCGAAAGGGTGGTTGTAGTTGGCCAGGTTGATGACACGAAAAAAATATTTAAAATGCCTATCGGAATTCGGCACAATTTGCAAACCCGCTTCCCGCAAGCCAGAACAGCGCGAGTGCTACCACGAGCTGACTCAGTGAAAGTGTGGGTTTGCTTTGCTATAGGAAAGGTGCTTTTTAAGTGTTAAGAAACAAAGACCATGGAGCGAGCTGACGATTATGAGTAGGAATAAGTTCGCACGGAAACTTGACATTGGACGCATAGGTGAAAGCTCCTTGCCATAAACAAGTAGGACAGAGGTGTTTTTACGTCACAAAAACGTGGCGTTCTTGTGAGAGATGCTGTAGCAAAGCGCTTCGGAACTTTCGACCACCTGGGATTTTGTAACGTGCACCTTTGAGATGCTATAGGCGCACGGCGACATAGCATCTCGCTGCATTTTGGTCGCATTGTTATTGGAGTCGAAACGTCCGTTTGCTGTGCGATTACATTGCACGTTACATGACGTCCGGTCAAAATTTCAGGATACCTCCACTGCGGCGTGCGTCATGTTCACATCGCAGTTGCGGCAAGTTAATCTCCAAGGATTATCATTATTAGGCCAAGCGCGTCTAATTTATATGACAGCTGTTCCTTATCAACGTGTGCGGTGGAAAGAACGTAGCAGCTTCTGGCGTTCCTTTCTGGCGTGCGGTTGGAGCGTTTATAAAGACGTTTACAAAGATGTCCGTGTCGCCGTGTGCACGCTGTATCGTATCGCGCCTCACTCGTGCGCTACGCACGATAAGCTCAAGGGGCCTCGCCCGATCTTGATGCTATCGCGTGTTGATCGAAGGGGCGTTGCCCAGAGTGTATTATAAATGTGACGGACTGAATAAACGGGGCAGCACTAGCTGCCTGACGCACCTGCTGTCACGCTGATCCCTGGTCCCATACATGGTGTCAGAAGCATCTAGGCCGTACCCCTAGCCGGCCATCCGAGGAATGCCAGCATGGAATTAGTGAAGCCTCTAGAGCCGCTGCGGTTGGAAGGTGATATAGGCAAGCGATGGGTACTTTTCAAGGAACGCTTCGAGCTCTTTTTGACAGCGACAGAGCCTACGAAAGCACGACGTGCTTCGACCAAAACTGCGCTGCTGTTGAGCATCGCTGGAGAAGAAGCCGCAAAGGTGACAACACGAGCCACAGAGGCACGAGCGCGTTTCGTCTTGGTGGTCGTGACACTGGTGGCACCACAGCGACCGCAGATAACACGCCGAGTGAGCCCAGCGCCCAAAACCACCCACGAAATGAGCGCGCCTCTGCAAACAGTAGTCTCGGATATCCGCAGCCTCTCCTCGCACCAAGACGACAGTACCAGTAAGAGGGTGAAAGAAGGCTGTAAAGGTTGTGCCCCTTCTAGACGTTTCGAATACGAAAGCACGACGTACTTCGACGAAAACTGCGCTGCTGTTGAGCATCGCTGGAGAAGAAGCCGTAAAGGTGACAACACGAGCCACAGAGGCACGAGCGCGTTTCGTCTTGGTGGTCGTGACACTGGTGGCACCACAGCGACCGCAGATAACACGCTGTTATGCCTGCGAGTCCACAGCGAACGGCCGTGCCTCTGAAAAAGGCAATCTGTGTCAAGGCCAGCCCGCCTGACGCGAACAACTCAACGGCGTAAACACGCGCGGCGCCTTTCTGGCGCGCACGTGCAGTGAGTCACCTTAGCAAGCGAGCCCGTCGAGTAAACAACCGGCGTCTTCCTGTCTGGCGAGTCTGACGCAATGCGCGGCGACGTCACTCGTCCTTGGGTGCAGCCACCTGCAGCGCAGCCTCTCCAGATTCGATGAGAAAGAAGGACGCGGCCCAGCGGCGACCCCATTGGAGGAGTCTGTCCTGACGACCAGCGGCGCTTCTGGTTGGACGTTTGGGTTGGACCCGGGGCATATAAAAGAAGCCCTGCGGCGCGTCGAGAGACCCCCCTTTGACAGCGGACCCGTTTGAGAGCAGACCTATGTGTTAGAGAGGAGAGCTCGGCTCTTCGAGTCTCTGTCGGCCCCAGTGCAGAATTTGTAACGCCTCTGTATATATGCTGTACATAAACCTTGTTTAACTCACCGTCGTCTCGTCCGCTCGTCTATCAGCTCTGCGCAGAAGCAGTCGCGAGCTGAGAAACCTACGCTACCAAACGGCCGGTGAACATCCCTGCGGAGTTCGAAGCAGTGGCGCCTTCGGGACCGTGTTGGCGTCGCCGTCTTTCGCAACAACGCCGAGCGAGCCCAGCGCCCAATACCAGCCATGAAATGAGCGTGCCTCTGCAAACAGTAGCCTCGGATATCCGCAGCCTCTCCTCGCACCAGAGGGCCATGTCGACGACGGTGAAGACGACAGGACCAGTAAGAGGGCGAAAGAAGGCTGAAAAGGTTGTGCCCCTTCTAGACTTCTCGAATGTGCGCCCTGACCCCACTAACTTCGTGCGCCCGAAGAGGGAGCCTGTTTTGGACAAGGCCACGCTTAATTCGTGGTCGAAGTCCAAGCATACGTTGGCATTGAGTAAGACGGGGGAGGATGTTAATTTATCTGCCCTGCTTTTACTTGTTGACCGCAAGATTCCCAAGCTTGTTATACCCCCTCATTAAAGCTGTTGCGAAGGATCAAGATCGTACCACGTAATCACACAGGAAGGGCGCTGCCTCCGGCGCAAGCACTTGCTACCGACTGGAGAATCCTTCCAGCAGGACTCTGTTCCCAGCGGCAGCAACGTAGAGCCAAGCACCTCGACAGCTGCGCGGCACGTCGAAGACACAGCGCCAAGCAATGACCCAACTACCGCGGGCACACAGTAGTCCAACGCAAGCACCCAGAAGGTCGCTGAGAACGCAAAGACCACCACCACCACGACGACTAGAATACGACCAAGACTTTGAACAAATTGCTTGAACTCTCCCCTTGTTTCTATATGTTCTTCATTTGTTACGAAGTGCCACCTCAAGCTATCGTGTGTTCCGCATATGTAAATAACTGCACAGTTTCTTTGTTTTCCTCAGGAAAAAGGATGTATCGTATCGCGCCTCACTCGTGCGCTGCTACGCACGATAAGCTCAAGGGGCCTCGCCCGATCTTGATGCTATCGCGTGTTGATCAAAGGGGCGTTGCCCAGAGTGTATTTTAAATGTGACTGACTGAATAAACGGGGCAGCACTAGCTGCCTGACGCACGCACCTGCTGTAACGCTGGTCTCATACACACGCGCGAAAAACGCGATATTACGAAGACGCAACATATGGTTAGGCCTGCCATATATACTGGCGTGGAGTTGCGCTCGCGTAAAAATGGTATTATCCACGTGTTCATCGTGGCGGCTGGGTCTGCGTCGGTCGAGTCCCTCGCAGGGAAACCGCGACGTACGCTTTTATATATATATATATATATATATATATATATATATATATATATATATATATATATATATATATATATGCTGGGGTCGCCATAAGTGGTGTTGGTCTGTATGTAGGCGGGTGTCTGATACCGGACCCAGTGCTGTCGTCCGACCTTGATGGACGCCCTCCAACCGCGCGGGGTGTAGCCCGCTGCTCGAGGTCGCCACCGCGGGTCTGTGTGAGCGTCCAAAGAGGGAGGGGGAAGGACGTGGTGGTGGGGAACTACGGGCTGACGTCATGCTGCCGGGCTTCTGTACCCCCTATCTGCCTCGGGCTCTGCTTACCACCGGTGAGCACGGTGTGTCAGGTCTCCCCGCCAGCGCCGCGTCCCTTTCTCCCTCCTTGCACTACTCCTGTGTGAGAGCCTGGAAGAGGAGACAGAACAGATGGAAAGGCTGAAAATGGGACCGTTTTTCTATGCGTAAGGTTTATTTTTTTGTATTAGTTTCCTTGTTCTTGTATTTTTTTTTCTTTTAACTGTTCACTTGTCGAAGCATCTCTTCCCCATTTTTTTTTTCGCACCTCAATCAATTACGCTGCGAGCGCGGTGTATAGTGACGCCGTTTTATTGATTTTTCGCTTGTGATTATACTTGTTTATTTTCGATGGTTAAATTGATTGATTTTGCTGCTGAGGGGTGCACCCATTGTATGTTTGGCATGCAGGGTGCGGTGAATGTTAGATCAGCTTTCTTTCACCCATGCAAGTTAGCACTGCTTTCGCCAACGTGAAAGGCAGACAATGCATCGCTGACTCCTGGGCAAAGCGTCATATTAGCTAGTGTTACACAACGGAGGTGGTCACCGAGTGGTTGTGTCTGCGAGATTGCACACTCACAATGTACACACTTACAGGGGGGGCATGCCATGAGGAAGATAGACGCCTCGATTACTGTGTCGCATGAGGTTGTGCATGGCGCTTACGAATGCGTACTCTCGTCTCCTTGGAATGGCGAGCGCTTCGACATGCAACATCTGAGCCTGCGAGGAAACGCTTGAGCACATTCTATGTCATTGCCCAGCATACCAGTCTGAACGACGTATTATGGAAGCCAAGCTCTGTCAGCTGGATTCACGGCCGCTTACAGAAGAGAAGATCCTGGGACCTTGGCCGACGGCTTCCCATACGTGCAAAGCCACGAAAGCCCTCTTGTACTTCTTAAGGACCACCAGACTTCACGACCGCTTGTGATAGAACAGTGTGAGACCGTGCTGTGTATAGTCTCGAGCTGACTATTCATCCATCTCTTTCTTACTCCTCTTCTTTTCTATCTCTTTCCTTTCTATTATTCTCCCTTTTGCCCCATCCCAAGTGTAGGGTAGCCAACCGAACCAAGCTTGGTTAACCTCCCTGCATTTCCTCTCTATTTATCTCTCTCTCTCTCTTTCTCTCGATTAAGGTTTCCTTATTCTTATCGTGGTATTCTGTATTCCGTGTGTATCCCTTGCGATATGTATTATCGTTGAATACGTATGAACAGCAGAACCACTTCGAAAATTGTAATTTTGCGAAGTCCCGTTTCGGCAAGGCTTTTCGGATCGACGCTGTACGAATGTGCAGAGTTTTTTTATCACTGTGGCGACGTGAATTCGCTATACCGGGTCAAGAGAGAAAGCCAGTTAACGTTGGAACTGCTGCTGCGCGTGCGTTATGGACGTCACGTTGTGTACTTGTTCTCCGGCACTTAACGGTGGACACTCGAGACATGTTGTTAGCGTAGTATGTGACCCACGGTATGATGACATGCACGGACGCAAGCTCCAAAGCTCTCTTCAACGGCGCCCTCAATCGAGCGTCATACGAAGAATCCGCGGCAAGTCGCACGTCCACCTGCCCGATCTATATGCGAACTTTTTCTTGCCTCGTCCGTACCGACAACGGCCAAAGACTGAAACGGCCTCCGTGCTGGCGTTGCCGTCGTCACCAGCCCCCCTTTTTGTTTCAATGGCGTGTAATTATTTGCTCTGAAATTAACTAACTTTGTAAGTCATGTTGCGAAATTGTAATGCAATCACTTGTACCAAGGACCACAGCAATTGTCAGGATGGCACAATAAGTCCTATGTCCTATGTTTCGCATAACGTTGTGTTGGACAAGT